>SJYF01000263.1:4766608-4789638 GCA_006410515.1 Procapra przewalskii | reverse complement strand
GAATCAGACACAACCGAAGTGACTTAGCAGCAGCAGTAGCAGCAAAGAGAAAAAGAGGTTAGAAGAAAAACAATATAACGTGTTAGCATTAATGAAAGCATCACCGATGTTTATTGAACGTTCATTAACTCTGCCCTGGACATTCTGAACATCTCACTCCCACAACTCTAAAGAATCAGCTGCTGTCATCGTGGCCATTCAAAGAATGCCTGCCTGCTGCTCTTCTTGTCTGTCTGCCTGAACTCGCAGTTCAGGGGCATTTTGTATGCTTCTCCTTGAAGCTCCAGAGTGTCTGGTTGAAGGCAGCACTTGGCTCAGAATAGGAACTCAGCAAAAATTGATTTACCTACAGACTCTTGCCTTGTGGGGTAGAGTTTCACCACAAAATGTAATTTGTTGCATCGCTAGGCTTCTGGAGCTTTAGAGTTCCAGAGGAAAATCTTTCAAGGAGACACAGGTGCTCAGAAACGGAACACTGCCTCGGGAAGTGATGAGGAGTCTGTTTCCTGAAGTTTTCAAGTAGAGAATGGACAACCATTGGTATGAATGGCATGGAACGGAGTTAAGCACGCGTGGAGAGCGGGAAAGTAAATGGAGACACGGACAGAGTGGCCAGCCCAGAGACACACAGCAGGAAAAGCAGCGGAGTGCACATTCAGATCCTGGCGCTCCTCCACCACCTGGACGGCGTCCGATGTTCTCACTGGTCATCACACATCTCAAGGCACTCAGCCTGCACGTGTAACCCTCTGTCTGCCGCAGTGTATTTAGAAGAGTCCAGGCCTGGGGTGGCCGTTACTTTAAATATCAAAGCCTCTGTTTTCATGAGGGCAGATACCTTTGTTTACTGTGATAGCCCAAGTGCTTTTACATAGTGGGTACTAAACGAAGATCTGACTGAGCTTGAATGAATAAGCACCTAAAATATGTGATTCAGTGGACATGAACTTGGGCAAACTCTGGGCGATGATGAGGGACAGGGAAGCCTGGCGTGCCGCTGTCCACAGGATCGTGTACAGTCAGACCTGACTTGGCAACTGAACAACAAGTCAGACAGGCCAGGATGTGTGGCAAAAGCAACCCCCAAATCTCAGCCACTTAGAGAAACAAAGGACTGTTTCTCACCCAGACTCCATGTCCACCCCAACGTAGTAGGGAATCTGCTCCCTGCTCTGGGACCCAGATTCGTAGAACAGCCACCACTGTGAATGTTTCTGATCAGCACGCCAGAGAGAAAGAGACCCCCAGCATTTCGAGTCGGCAGGAACAGGCGTGGTCTGGAAGTGACACATACCATTTGCGTGTTCACGATTCATTGGCCAGATTTCATCCTATGGTCTGCTTGGCCATAAGAAGCTGCCAAGGCGTGGTGTCTTTGGTATTGGCCACTTTCCTTCCATTAGAAGTAGACAAAGTATTGATAGGTGGGAGGAGAGTAAATAGTTCAGAAGAAGTCATGTTTCACACGGATGGATGAAGGGATAAACTATTAGACATTTATTTGTTTTACTGTCCCAGTTCAGAAGCAACTATCAGAGGTTAAGGAATCAGTTTCCATTGTAAAACCAGACACACAGTTCAGGCAGGTGTGACTGGACAGTGGGTGGGAGAAAAAGGACAAAGGTAGGGAAAGCAGCCAGATAAATTCCTCTGTGTCAGGAAAGGAGTTTTAGTTGACACTATGGACTGGATGTTTGTGTCTCCCCAAAACTCAGTGTGGAGTGCTAACTCCCAAAGTGATAGCATTTACAAGTGGGGCCTTTGGGAAATAATTGGGTTTAGATGAAGCCGTTGAGGGCGGGACCTCCTGATGGGATTAGTGTCCTCATAAGAAGAGAAACAGGACCCCTCTCTTTACACGCACACCCCCAAGGAGAGGCCATGCGGGAACTGGTGAGAAGGCGGCCATCTACAGACCGGGAAGCAGGCTTTCACAGGAGCCAGAGATGCTGGCGCCTTGGTCTTCTCACTTCCAGGTTCCGGAACCATGAGAAACACGTGTCTACTGTCTGAGCCACCTAGTCCGTGGTACTTTGTTGCCGCAGCTAGCGCTGACTAAGACAGTTGATTTTATGCACAGTCTGTATCAACAGTGAGATGCTGTTTCCCCAAAGGCAAATTAAATCTTAGTTTTACAGCAATAGATATATTAACTCTAGAATAATGGAGATAATGGCTCTGCCTAGCTCCACATTTGGTGGAACCACACCTAGAATGTTGCGTTAGTACTTGGGGATGGAGTCATGCATCCAGGGGACCATGACTGCATTGGTAAAGGTCTCAGGACCTGAAGATAAAAGGAAACAAGTTAGGAAATTGGAATATCTAACTGGGAGAAGAAACCACTCAAGGAGAAAAGAGTGAAAATTTTCAATACCAGAATGATCACTGCATTGAGAAAGGGTCATGTTTGCTGTATAGCTGCAAAGCAGACAGACATGTACATGGAAGGAACCAACAAGAAGATGGACTTTAAAAAATGTATTTATTTTTAATTGGAGAATAATTGCTTTACAATAATGTGTTGGTTTCTGCCATATATCAACATGAATCAGCCATAGGTATAATATGTCCCCTACCTTTTGAATGTCCCTCCTGCCACCCACTCTAATCAGATTCAATGCAATCCCTATCAAGCTACCAATTGTATTTTTCATAGAATTGGAACAAAACATTTCACAATTTGTATGGAAACACAAAAAACCTCAAATAGCCAAAACAATCTTGAGAAAGAAGAATGGAACTGGAGGAATCAACCTTCATAACTTTAGAATATACTACAAAGCTATGGCCATCAAAACAGTATGGAACTGGCACAAAAACAGAAATATAAACCAATAGAACAAGATAGAAAACCAGAGATAAACCCAGGCCCCAGTGGGTACCTTATGTTTGACAAAGGAGGCAAGAGTATACAATGGAGAAAAGATAATCTCGTCAATAAGTCGTGCTGGGAAAATTGGACAGCTATGTGTAAAAGAAAGAAATTATAATTCTTCATAACATCACTAACAAAAATAAACTCAAAATGGATTAAAGACCTAAATATAAGACCAGAAACTATAAAATTCTTAGAGGAAAACGTAGGCAAACCATACTGTGACATAAATCACAGCAAGATCCTCTATGATTCACCACCCAGAGTAATGGAAATAAAGCCAAAAATAAACAAATGGGACCTAATTAAACTTGAAAACTTTTGCACAGTGAAGAAAACTATAAAGACAGCTCTCGGAATGGGAGAAAATAACAGCAAATGAAACAAATGACAAAGGATTAATCTCCAAATTACATAGGGAGTTGGATTTTCACTTAATACAAAGAAGGATTCCTAATAGAACTCTCAAAATACAAAACAGCATGTCTGGGGATTTGAGAGTTTTCCCAAGACTGGAAATGGTTTTGAGGGTAATCAAATATCAGTCAGACGGGACGTAGGATGAGGTGATCTCAAAGATCCCACTTCATGCAAGAGGCCATGACTTTAAACCCATGATTTAGCCTGCTCTTCAGTTCGCTGCACACAGTGCAGCTTTGACGAGCAACTGTTCCTAGTCTTGGCCACTCAGTGGAGAAGATTTTAGAGAAACACAGTTCCACAGGCCAGGGATTAACAGTGCTTTCTTTTTCCTGGGAAGGACAAGACAGCAAATACTTCAAGGCTTTGCTGGCCATGTGGTCTATATGGCAACTAAACTGCTGTTGTAAGAGCCATAGATAGTATATAAATATGTGGACATGACTGTGTTACAATAAAACTTTATTTAGAAAAGCAGGCATCAGGTTGGAGTTGGTTTGTGGAACTTGCCGATGCCCTGCTGTGGATGCTAAGCAGGATTCTAGTTAGAGGAGCTGCTCGTCCAAGAAATCTACACTCTGTGAATGTTTCATCCTCCTCCCAGCAATAAAGACTAAAAAGTTAGAGAATGAGCTTATCTTTGTCGAAAGACAAGGAAACCCAATAGTCCATTGCTTAACAAGAGGTAGAGAGCTCTGAAGAAGGTATATGTGTTTGTGATAATGGCTTGAAATCACAAAATACAGAAAAAGGAGATGGGGTTTTAGATGTTTAAGACGTTTAAATGGGTTTTTAGATGCAAAAAGATGGTTTTGCTTGACTTTGGAACCTCGCTCACGGTGCATCATAAGAAAACAAAACTGCAACCAGAGATGCTGTGCAGGCTTTGGCGTGTTGGCCCCGGAACTTCTGAGATCAGCAGTAACTATGCAACAAAACTGGGACTGTGCCAGGGGCTTTGCTGTTGCTTAGTCTCTAAGTCAGGAGAAGGCAGTGGGACCCCACTCCAGTACTCTTGCCTGGAAAATCCCACGGACGGAGGAGCCTGGTGGGCTGCCGTCTATGGGGTCGCACAGAGTCAGACACGACTGAAGCGACTTAGCAGCAGCAGCAGCAGCAGCAGTCTCTAAGTCGTGTCGGACTCTTTTGTGAACCCATGGACTGCAGCCTGCCAGGCTCGTCTGTCCATGGCATTTCCCCGGCAAGAATAGTGGGTTGCCGTCTCCTTCTCCAGTGCCAGGAATCTATGCAGCTATATTTCAATTCTTAACAATGAATAGGTGGCTTTGGTGTTTTCTAGACCATGATGAGGTCAGATGTTGGTCTCCGGCCCTCAAGGACATGAAGGAATGTGTCTTACCGCGGAGCAGCCACCCTGAATGGTTGCCCAGTGAGTGATCCATCCACGGCCCTCACTCAGGATGAGGCCAAGCCAGGCAGACAGTTAACACAGACACATGGTTTTACATGTGAACTAACAGAAATGTTCAACCCATCCCACTATCAGCCTGCTTAAGCAGGCATTATTATAATGGTATGCAAATTGTAGAAACGGCAGACATTCTCTCCAACTATGTTTTCATTAAAAAGATTCAGCTTTTTTTTCTTCCCCAGCAGAATAATAGTAAATGACATGCGAACTTCATATGAACTATGGGTCATGAAAGGATTTAGTATTGGCATTTTTAATCTAAAAAGTCTGGTGCCAGAAAATCAATATGTTTCAGTTGCAGCATTCGAATGCAATTTTCCTCACGTAACAGGGTTTCTTTCTTCCCTTCTTTCTTTTTCTCCATCTTTTTTTTTTTAAAGAATGAATAATTCCTGGTTTTTCTATGAAACAAGCTGCCGTCTTATAAGGTAATGACATCAATAACACATTACATGTAAACAGAAAATGAACAAAAAATCATTCAAGGCCCTTTTGAAACTGGAGCGCTTTTCATCAGCACTATTACAGGTTCCATTCACATTATCGGATTGAACCGTCCTGCATAACCGAGGTGCTGACAAGTCCTGATTACCCAATAAGTCCTGGATCCCTTTCAGGCAGGTTCACGCAGAGGACAGGGATACCGGGCCTCGCTGGGGGGCAGCCGCCTCGCCAAGGAGACCCGATCAGGAAACTCAGCGCCTGCTCGCTCGCTCCCCCTTGCCAAAACCCCGGGGCTGCACCTCCTGGAGGGGTCCAGTGGTCTCAGATAACAACCGACACAGCAGGGAAGGGCCCGCTGAGCCTCCTAACCCCTCTCCCCAAATGCAGCCACGCTCTAGGCAGGCCACCCAGGCGTTACTCACGTAGCAGGATCGGCAGAAGAGCTTGCGCTCTCGGGACAAGACGGGGACTGGGGGTGAGGGGTGGGTGGTGGGTGGGGAAGTCACCTGAAACACGGAACTGTTTCAAAAGATCAACCACCAGCCTTCTATTTCCAACTCTGCGGTGACCCTGCTCCTGAAATGCCCAAGACCCTTCCCCATCCGTGCTGGTCGCATCCCTGGGGGACACTGTCCTCTTTTTGAGTGAACGCTGGTTGAAGCCCAAGCTGTCTGTGCTATGCAACGAGCAGGACTTCTTGCTCCTTGATGGGGTGGGGGAGCATGTGGACACTTCTGGCCAGCCGGGGCCATGACGCAAGCCAGTGGCCTGCCAGCCTGCCTGGTGTCTGCGGTCCAGGGCACCCCTTTCCAAAGGCCCAGAGTCACCAGGCGGGCAGGACCCTGGCGCCTCTTCTTCAGATGACTGTTCAACCCTTGCCTAGAAACTGCAGCCCGTGGCTTGGGATGCAGCTCTGAGAAGCCGCCAAGCCAACCTAAAACCGCTTTTACACAAACAAACTGCGGCTTTGCCTTGGGGTGGTATATCACCATATATTTGACGTAATCTTCGGCTTGGGAGAGATCATATTTTTAAAACAAATTTCTTGGCTCCCAACTTGGCTCAGGGGCATTGCTGTCTGAAGGATTGGGCTTCTCTAATTAAATCAGGCTCCAGTCTTTTTCTCCTTCCTTAAAACTTTTCCACCTACAGTTAAAGTCACACACTGATGCATGAGAACATAGGGAAACAAGCAGGGCTGGGCTCCCCAGAGAAAGAGCTGAAATGACAGCGAGGAGCCGCCAGTGTGGCTGCAGCTCGTCTCGGCACAGCCTCTGTCTCGAGGGGGAGCTGTGGTCCAGAGGGGGCTGGGTTCAAATCCCAGCTGGTGTTTCAGGGGAGCATCTCCTGACCTCTTTGTGCCTCTGCTTCTTGACATGTAAACCATGGAAAAGGCTCAGAGCAGTGCCCCAGGTAAACACTGCTACTGTTAGCATGAACAGCTGAACTCCATGAAGAAAGTCTGAATCACTCGCGTATGTTGGTAGATCTTGGGGAACTTTGAATTTCACCCTAAGTGTGATGGGAGTCATTGGAGGGCTCTGAATAGGGCAGGAACATGCCTGGCATTTCAGTCTCAAGGGATCACTCAGGAAACCAGCCTGTAAGGGCAAGAGTGGAAGCGGGAAGACTTACTGGGTGATTATTACAACAGCCAGTGGTGTCTTGTGCTTGAGCAGATGGGGAGCAATGGGGAGACTCTGGAGGACTTCCAAGATGGGGCCCATAGCTGCAAATCAAAACTACGATGAGGTATCACTGCTTTCAGAATGGCCACCATAAAAAGTCTACAAACATTCGATGCTAGTGAAAATGTGGAGAAAGGGGGACCCTCATACACTGTTGGTGGGAACGTGAATTGATGCACCCACTGTAGAAAACAGCATAGAGGCCCCCCAGAAACCTAGACAGAACCACCACAGGATTCAGTAATCTCACTTCTGGACGTATATTTAAAGAACACAGAAACGTTAAACGGAAAACATATTGCACCCCAGTGTTCACAAGATTATTTACAACAGCCAAGATATGGAAGCAGCATAAGTGTCCATCAACAGAAAAAATGAAGATGTGCTACATAAACGCAACGGAATATTACTCAGCCACAAGGAAGAACGAAACGTTGCCATTTGCAGTAACATGCATGGACCCAAATATTGTTATGCTTAATGTGATAAATTAGGAAAAAAGCAAATCCTGGATGTTATGCCTTACATGTGGGATCTTAAAAGTAAAACGAATGACTATAACGAAACAGAAATAGGCTAACACATATAGAGATCAAACCGGTAATAACAAATGGGGAGAATAAAGTGGGGGTGGGGCAAGATAAAAGCATGGGATTAGGAGAGATAAACTACTGGGTACAAAATAAATGAGGAACAAGGATATATTGCATAGCACAGGAAAAAGCCAATATTTTCTAATAACTTAAAAGAAATATAATCTATACAAATATTGAATCACTGTAACACACCTAAACTAAAATAATATTGTAAATCAACTATACTTCAATTATATATCTATATATCTATATATATCTTCTTAGAACAATCAAAACAAGCTTAAAGCAATAGTTCTCAAACCCTGCTGCATATGAGAATCACCCCAGGAGAGGAAAACACAAAAACTGCAACTAGCTGTCGAACAATCATCCACAGGAGGACGCTGGAACCCACCGAAAGAAGATAACCCACATCCAAAGACAAAGAAGAAGCCACAGTGTGATGATAGGAGGGGCGCAGTCAGGATGAAATCGAGCCCCATACCTGCCAGGTGGGCGCCCACAGACCGAAGAGCAATGACACCAAAGAAATTCTCCCACTGCTGTGGAGGTCCTAAACCCCATATCAGGCTTCCCAGCCTGGATCTGACAAAGGGAATGGGAATCCCCAGGGAATGTGACCTTGAGGGCCAGTGGGATTTGATTATAGGACTTCCACAGAACTAGGGGAAACAGAGACTCCAGTCCGGGAGGGCAGAAACCCCTGCACATGCTAAGTCCCAAAGGAGAGAAGCAGTGATCCCTACTGATGACGGGATCAAAACCACCCGTTAGTGCTGGAGGGCCTCCTGTGGGAGTGGGGTCGGCAGGGGCTCACCACGGGGACGGGGGCACTGGAGGGTCCTCCTCGGTGTAAGCCCTCTTAGAGGCAGCCATTAACCCCACCATAGAGCCCGCAGACCCCAGGGCTGGGTTGCCTCAGGCCAAATGACTAGCAGGGAGGGGGTGCAACCCCACTCATCAGCAGAAAAGTGTATTAGCTTTACTGAGCAAGGTCCTACTCACCAGAGCAAGACCCAGTTTTTCCCACCACCAGTCCCTCCCACCGGGAAGCTTTCTCAAGACTCTTAGGCTCCTCCATCAGAGGGCAGAAAGAAGCAGCAAGAAGAATCACAGTGCCACCGCAGCTAGAAGAAAACCCACATCAACAGAACGCCAATCAGGATGAAAAAGCAGAAAGTTACGCCCCAGATGAAGGGACAAGGTGAAACCCCAGAAAAACAACTAAATAAAGTGGAGAGAGGCAACCCTCCAGAAAAGAATTCAGAATCATGACAGTGAATATAAGGCAGGATCTCAGGAAAAGAATGGAGATGATGCAAGAGATGTTTCCCAAAGACCTAGAAGAACTGAAGAACAAACCGAGATGAACAACACACTACAGGGATCAGCAGCAGGATAACTGAGGGAGAACAGGGAAGTGACCTGGAAGACAGACTGGCGGAAATCACTGCCGCAAAACAGAATATAGAAAAAAGAATGGAAACAAAATGAAGACAGCCACAGAGACCTCTAGGACACAGTAAACGCACCGACATTCGCGCGATACGGCTCTCAGAAGGAGGAGAGAGAGAGAGAGAGGACCCGAGAAGATATTTGAATAGATAATAGCTGGAAAATTCCCTGACATGGGAAAGGAAACAGGCAGCCAAGTTGAGGAGGCGCAGAGTCTCAGGCAGGATAAACCCAAGGAGGAACACATGGGACACGTGGTAGACAAGCTGACAAAAATGAAAGACAAAGACAGAATACTAAAAGCACCAAGAGAAACAGACAGATACCCTCCAGGGGAACTGCCATCAGGCTATCAGCTGAGTCCTCAACAGAAACTCTGCAAGCCAGAAGGAAGGGCACAGTATCTTTAAAGTAAGCGCTTCCCTGGTGGCTCAGAGGTTAAAGCGTCTGCCTCCGGTACGGGAGACCCGGGTTCAATCCCTGGGTCGGGAAGATCCCCTGGAGAAGGAAATGGCAACCCACTCCAGTATTCCTGCCTAGAGAATCCCATGGACAGAGAAGCCTGGTAGGCTACAGTCCACGGGGTCGCAAAGAGTCAGACACGACTGAGCGACTTCACTTCACTTCACTTCACTTCAGTGAAAGGGAAGAACCTGCAACCAAGAGTACTCTATCCAGACTCTACCCAAGACTCTGATGCAGATTTGGAATCAAAAGCTTTCCGGACAAACAAAAGTTAAGAGAATTCAGCACCATCAAACCGGCTTAACCACAAATGCTAAAGGAACTTCTCTAGGCAGGAGACAAAGAGAAGGAAAAGACCTATAGATTCACCCCAGGAGAGTTTAATGATCCTGACGCCCAAGCCTCATCCCAGATCAATGAAGTCAAGATCTCTGGGGGAAGGATCCGGGCATTACTAGTTTTTAAAGCTTCCTGGGAATTCCAGTGTGCAGCTAAGACTGTGAGCCAGTGCTTGGAGCAGACCTGCATCTTACTCAATGCTTAAATTCTCTATGTGAGGAAAAAATTGAACAGAAAAAGTTACTCTTGCTACATCCTTTAATTGCTCATGAAGTTAAAGTGGCTTTGTGTCTGCATCTCTGAATGGTTGATATTAAGTGTAGATGCTGGGGCACTGGGAAATGTAGAGCATAAGGTAAGTGGTACACATGCAAAGTAGAGCTTTTGTTGTATGAGTCATACAACCAAAAGCACACACTGAGTTGCAGCTAGATTACTAACATGTGCAGAAAATGAGCCCCACCATCTACAGGTGGAGTTAAAGCAGTATTCATATAAATGATCACCCTTTACATTTTGGATGGCTCAATGCTAATTTTGAGATCTGAGAGTTTTCATAACATATATCTGGTAGTATTTTTACAACTTCCCTGATGTTCACAAAAGGAAGTGGCCTCTTAAGTGATGCCCAGATCGTGGCTGAACCTAGAAGCCAGGTGTCCAGATTCTGAGAGTATTATGGGACAGGAATAAGCGTGGCAGGTCGCCTGGGCCTCCCACACCCCAGCCACACGTGACTTTCCCCCATTACTTTCACCACTTCCTAGCAAAGCTGCCTTATCCACTTCACTGGTCTTCTCTTCCCTGACATCCAGTGTCTGTTCCACGCTCACACCTTTGTTCAAGCTTTTCCTCATGCCTGAATGTCCTTTAAATCCTCTCCACCTGATCCCATCGCAGTCGCCTCTGGGCTCCGTCTGTCATAACCACAGGACTCTGGCACTGCCTCCTTTGCCTGCCTGCGACCGTCTCTCGCTTCCTTACTCAGCCTAGCTCTTGTCTTCACTCTTCCGGATGTCTTCCTTGAGCTTGATCAGTTCCAGCTGATGAGTCCATCCTTGGAATAATCTTAGCCTCTTTCCTTCTCTCATTCCCAACATCTAATTCTTCCACAAGTTCTGTGGGTGCCATCCTTTTTTTTTTCTTTTAAATTGAAGTATAGGTGATTTACAATGTTATATTAGTTTCAGTAGGGATTCAGCATTTTTATGGCTTATACTCCATTTAAAGCCATTGTGAAATATTGGCTATATTCCCTGGGCTGTACAATGCAGTAAGTGGCTTATTTATTTTATCCTTAATAGCAGGCACCTCTTAATTTCATACGTCGATCTCGCCCCTCCCCGACTCCCTCTCCCTGCTGGTGACCACTAGCTCGTTCTCTGTATCTGTGCGTCTGTTTCTGGTGTTACAGCCATTCGTTTCATTTTTAAGGTTTCACGTATAAATAATAACATTCAGTATTTTTCTTTCTCTGTCTGACATATTTTACTAAACATAATACCTTTGAGGTCTAGTCATGTTGCTGCAAATGGCACGATTTCATTCTCTCTTATGGCTGGGTAACAGTCCTATACGTAGACATACACACACACACATACACACATCTTTCGGATCCGTCCCTCTGTTGACGGACATCGAGGTTGCGTCCACGTCTTGGTGATTGTGAATGATGCTGCTGTGAACATTAGGGCACGTGCGTCTGTTTGCACTAGCGCTTTTGTGTTCTTCACATATATACCCAGGAGAGGGATTGCTGGATATATGGTAGCTCTATTTTTAGATTTTTTTGAGAAACCTCCATACTGTTCTCCACAGTGGCTGCACCAGTTTCTATTCCCAGTATGGGAGGGTTCCTTTTTCTCCATTTCCACAACAATATTTGTTATTTGTTCTTTTTTTTGATGATAGACAGGTGGGAGGTGATGGGTTACTGTGCGTCTGATCTGCATTTCTCTGACGGTCAGTGACACAGAGGCCTCTTTTCATGCGCCTGTTGGCCATCTGCATGTCCTCTTTGGGAAAACGTCCATTCAAGACTTCTGCTCACTGTTTAATTGGGTTGCTTATCTTTTAAAATATTGAGTTGTATGGACTGTTTATATATTTTTTATATTAACTAAGCCCTTATCAGTCACATCATTTGCAACTATTTTCTCCTATTCAGTAGGTTGTCTTTTTGTTTCTTTGATGATTTCCTTTGCTGTGCAAAAGCTTTTCAGTTTAACTAGGTCCTATTTGTTCATTTTTGCTTTTATTTCCTTTTCTTTAGGAGGCAGGTCCAAAAAATATTGCAAAAAAAGGTCTCCTGTCTTTAACGTTAGCAAAGGGGAGGTGTGCTTGTGCCGATGCCACCACTGTCAGAGTTAAACGCGCCTTCCGTCGGGCGCTGTGGTGGACGAGAGACGGATGGGGGGGATCGCCACGTTTCCAGTTCTTCTGAACTTTGCAGCTGCTCTGTGTCCTTTCCCACACCAGACGGCCCCCCAGCCTCAGGACTGTCTTGGCTATGGCCTGGCAGTAGACATAAGTCTTCTTAAGCCAGTGGGCCACCCAGAGTCACAATCTATCCCTGAATCTTGGACACTGCAATCAAGGAAAAATCAAGACCAAACAAAACAAAATAAAAACATTCTGCCAGCCTGGCAGTGGCCCTATAGGGCTCCAAAGTAGCTCTGCTGAAATTCTGCCAGTGATTGCGGTAAGTTGTTAGTGTATCTGAGTTTCACAAAGAGGGAAACCTGAGCATGCAAACAACCGTTTACTGGGGGGAGAGATGATGAATGCCATCATCTGCACTTGATGAGGTTTCGGCTGTGCGGTGGGAGTCTGTGCTGTCTGCCCAGCTGAGGTCACGGGGGGATGAGAGAGAAAACCAGAAGTCAGGACTCTGGCCTTTCTGGGGGCGCCCACTTGTTTGGGGCTTTGGTTTACTTACTATTTGGTTCAGCACAAAAAATTAATGGAAGTTCAGATTTGCCATCACTGTCAACGATCACATTTTAGCTCAGTTGTAGTTATTTCTGAACAGAAAGGTCTGTGACAAATTTGGTCTGCAAGGGCTCACTGTAGTTTTTTCATTAAAAATTTTATTGAAGTATGATTGATTTACAATATTGTGTTAATTTCTTCTGTATAGCAAAGTGACTCAGTTATACATGCATTCTTTTTCATATCCTCTTCCGTGATGGTTTATCACAGGATATTGAATATAGGTCCCTGTGCTGCACAGCAGGACCTTGTCGTTTATCCATCTCCTATATAATAGTTTGGATCTGCTAACCCCAAACTCCTGATCCGTGCCTCTCTGATCTCCGCTCCCCTAGATAGACACGGATCTGTTCTCTGTCTGTGAGTCTGTTTCTGCTTCATAGCTAAGTGCATTTGTGTGATATCATTTGGTGTCTGTCTTTCTCTGACTGACTTCACTTAGTATGACCATCTCTAGGTCCCTCCATGTTGCTGCAAACGGCATTATTTCATTCTTTTTAATGCCCGAGAATTAAGAGCACTTTGAAGAAACAGATTAAAGGGGGTTGGCAAACTCTTGAGGATAAAATCAGTGTCGGTGTTTTTTGCTTCTTGAGCCAGCATCTCTCTGAGTTCAGTTTTTCTCATGTGCAAGAGCTCCCAAGGTTCTTTCGTGTGTACTAGGCTCTGGGGACGGAATGCTGTGTGTGGCAGGGGCTGTGTGTGGAAGGGACCGAGGGAAAGAACATGCGCTCTGATGGGCGTGGAGGTTGGAGACATCTAAGGAGGACATCCAGCCTGCTCTTCAGATTATCTTTCAGGCTAGCCTCCTAGAACCTGAGGATGCAGGATGCAAAAAATATACACATATATATGCTGAATAAGCAATATCTGTCTCTCTCTCACACATACATACACTTTGTGACTAGAGAACAGGGCCTTAAATCCAGTCCACACAAGTGGGGGATGAGAGGAATTATTCTCACAGGACCTGGTGTGACCTCTGCCCAGCTGTGGTGACGGCTCATTTTTTTGTTGTTGTTCTGATAGTTTAATTGAGATACAATTCATGTAACATAAAGCTCACCCTTTTAAGGTATACAATTCAGTGGCTGTAAGTATCTCACAAGCTTGTGCAGCTACCACAATGATCTAATTTTGAACCTTCTCCCCACCCCCTAAAGAAAACTCAGACCCATTAAGAGTAGCTCCCTGCTCTGCCCCGTCACAGCCCCTGGCGATCACCCATCTACTTTCTGTCACATCAGCCTATTCTGGGCACGTCATCCAAATGGGATCATACATCGCGTGGGCTGGGACTGGCTACTCCCCCTGATGTTGCTGAGGTTCTTCTGTTGCACCATGTATCAGGACTTTATTTTGCTACAGGGGAATAATTTTCCATTTTATGTTTATCAGTTTGTTCCTATTCATTTATCCATCTGCAAGTGATAAACGTTTGGGCGGTTTCTGCTTTTCGGTGATCATGAATAAAGCTCCATGGACTTTCATGCTCAAGCTTTTTATGTGAACGTATTTTCAATTCTCTTGACCATGTCTTAGGAGTGGAATTCCTGGTTCCTACACTTCCTCTAGGCTTAACCTTGTGAGAACTGCCAGATTCTTTTTCCCAAAACTACTTCAACCATCTACAATTCCCACTGGAATACGGAAAAGCCTCAGTGTCTCCGCATCTTTGCCCACACTGGTTATTGTCTGAGTTTCTGGTTTTAGCCATCTTAGTGAGTGTGGAGTAGTATCTCATTGTGATTATGACTCACTGCTATTTATTCAGCTTGGCTTTTCTGTGAACTTCGTCTGAGAACCCACGTCCTAAAGAATTCCTGGCTACTACTTCTTATATCGTGCTATTTTCTCTTTTTGTGCCCTTTATCAGATGGATGTTGGATGTTCTGGACCCAGCCTTAGATTAACTTTTTAAAGTTAACTTAAAAAAGTTATCTATTTATCTTCCAGTTCGTGGATTTAGTCTTCACCTGAGTCCAGTACCCTCTTCGGCTTCTTTGTTGTTTGTAACTTTCGTAATAATCCAGGTCATTTCTGAGATCTCTGAGTTTTAAAACCTCTGTTCTTTTTAAAATATAACCTATTCTGATTTTAGTGATGGGATTCCCTCCTTTGACTCTCTGAGGCTATTAGCTTTGTTTTTTTTAATTTTTAAAATTATTTGAACATTTCTATGCCATTTGGTTTTAGTTCCTTCACTTTCTGGGCATGAGGTTTCCTTCCTGTGAAGCTGGTCTTGCTCAGGTACTGGGGGGGCTCCTAGTTTTGTGCTCAACTTCCGCAAGGGGACTCTGCCAGCAGGTCCTGCTCTTAGGATCTGGTGGTCAGGAGGCTTTACTGGTTTTTAGGAGGTGCTGAGCTACTTCCAGTTTCATGCAGGTGGTGCAAATATGCCCACCTTTTGCTAAAAACATGAGGTCTTGTCTGCTTCATTGACTTCTGTTTGGTGGAAAACACATCCTCTATTTTGTTGTGAGCATGGATATGTAGCTGTTACTTACAGCTTTTGTTTCTTCATTTTGAGTAGGAGTGTGTCAGGAGTTGTCATTTGCACACGTCATGACTACCATCTAGAACTGAAATGCAGCAGAGCCTGAGAAATTTCAGGATTCAGAATCTCAGCAGGACGTAAGGCCCTGGTCTTGCCGAGGAGGAAGATGATGCTCAAGCTCCCGTCCCCAGGGGGCTCTTGCAGTGGCCACCGCGATTGTCCCTACTGCCAATGGCCTCAACTATGGTGGAGGTGGCACCAATACCAGATCAGAGAAGGCATCTTCAGCACAGGTGCTGGCACCACGGGCGTCAGCACTGGGATCATGGAGGTGGAGCCCCAGAAACAGAAGAGGCCTAAGGGGTCAGGCAGAGAGAAGGAAAACGACCCTCACGGGCACAGTTGGGGAGTGTGGCACACCCATGGCAGATACCGGGAAAGTGTCATGTGTGTGAAGCTGGAGACTTCTTAAAATAGTTGGCATTAAAGAGGAGGACGAGAATCCTACAAAGGACATTGACATCAGAGAATCTTGGTAGGTGGAGCACGTGGAAATCAGGATTAAAAGAGAGGCTGTACATAAAAATTGCCTAACGTATATACCACGGGGAAAGTGGGGGGAGGGGCAAGTTAGGAGTTAGGGATTAAGATACACTTTACTAGACATAAAACAGGCGGAAACTAAGCCCTGCTGTACATCACCGGGAAGCCCGCTCAGTGTTCCGGAACGTCCTCCGTGGGTAAAGAATCCGAAGAGAGGTGAATATATGTATGCACATAACTGAATCACTTTGCTATCACCTGAAACTAACACAGCACTGTAAATCGGCTATACATCAGTTAACAAAAATTGCCGAACACAGAGTCACTCATGTAAAAGACCCTCCTATGCTCCTTGAATACATATGTGAAAGTATGAAGACCGGCTAGCGAGGTCTTCATGCCCAGGTCTCTGTACCCGTCACCAAGGCGACATCCAGTCACCAAGGGGACATCATGTCCACCCTCACAGGCCAGGGGCTTCCCCAGGAATCACTGTGTTCCCCCTTTTTTAGAGCCTTTATGACCCTGTTGTAGAAAACTTTGGCTCCCCTGATTCTTCTGAGATCTGCCCTCCACCTGCAGGATGTTTGTATCCCAAGGCTTCCTGAGCGAGCCCAGAAGGACCTCAGACTCAGCAGTCGTAGTCCTTCTAGAACCTGGAGCTCTGAGCTGCGGGTGGCTCTGCTAACGGTTGACCAGGAGGCCAGGTCGGAGGAGGCGCCTGTCTGCACAGGCCGCTTCCTGTGCCCCGTGGAAAGGGGCGCGTGTCTCGGCACACGCACGCCCTCCCGCCGCCTCAAAAGCAGAGATGTCTGGGAGTTGGGCCCTGCTGACAGCATCCGATCCCTTTTCAGCACGGAGGGGCACGTGTTTGCACTGACCAAATGGTCATGCAAGGACCTTTCCCAGACAACATCTGTGGTCACGTGAGAGTGTTCACCAGACGGCCCTCGGCAGTGCTGACGGGAGCACGGCTTAAATGTGGAGCCACGCTCGACTTCAGGCACCCTCCTTTCCTCCTCAGCCAAGTCTCACCAAGGCAGAAGCTCTGACTCTATGAAGCCTGCTGAAATGAATGGAGCTTGGTGTTGAAATCGAAGCAAATGAACTAAAAATCGATTTGATGTATATGCAATGCCACGCGTAGTTGTAATTATGTTGCATGGCAATTAGACACAGAGGCAAACTCTTCAGGGGGATTCGCTCAATTATTATGACTTTCCACAGTCAGTTGGAGCTGGGGGCAAATGATTCTCAAAAAGAAGAGAGAAAGGAATGAATATTGCCTAGTCTTGAGGATGCTAAACAAAGTCTCTTAACATGATTCTTGTGCCATGAGCCCTGCAGCTGGCTTGAAGGCTTGGGAACCACTTCTCAGATTAGGGTTTAAAAAGATAAACTACACAGTATTTAAACCACATAGTATTATAATGGAACCCAGTTTTATTAAAAGACAGTCAAAATAGATATTTTAAAATTTGTGATATAACTGTTATATATCACATATATAATTGTGATATAATGTTCCTTTTTATGAAGTCATTAAATAGCATATTACTAGTAGAGCTTAACAGTTAGCATCACTTTGAAACAGTGATGAGCATAAGTGATATTTTGAGGTACTACAATAATTTAAATGTGATATGAAAAAAATTACAGGTGCTGCTGGTACTACTGTGCTTGGCTACTTCCATTAGTAATCCTAAATTTCAGTTAGGAATGAGTGATAATGAAAATACCATTTTCCGCCCCTCCAACGATGGGTGCTGTGAATCTGTGCTGAGCAGACTTGGGCTCCCCTGGTGGTCCGGCAGTTAAGATACTGCCTGCCAATGCAGGGGACACGGGTTCGATTCCTGGTCCAGGAGGATTTCGCACACCGTGGAGCAACGAGGCTGCTGAGCCACAACTACTGAGCTCACATCCAAGGGCCTGTGCTCTGCTCCAAAAGAAGCCACGGCGATGAGAAGCCCACACGTGCACACTGCAACTAGGGGAACACCCGCTCAGCAACGAGGGCCCAGCCGAGCCAAACATAAAACTACATAAATAAAAATGAGGTCTCTCCTGACGGGATAGGTCAAAAGCAATTAACCATCCTTCTCCAGGAGATGCTTGTAAATGTTAACTATTTGTTATAAAAACAAAAGTTGCAGGAATAATGACAACTGTTTTCATGTCACCTAAAACTGAGCGTAATACAGTAATTATGTTAGAACAAGTCACTCAATGCCATCCTCCAGAAACCTGCTTTATAACTGCATGAGTCCATGGTGCCCCTGATGTGACTGGCACTGCACTTGTGCAGACCGGGCAGCCACGCCGTGAGGCCTCACAGGGCTGCAACATCAGTCCTCATTCAGATGCTCGAGCTCCCTCCTGACATGTGTAATCAAGACTGTTCTTTTTGTCTGAATAAACCCCTGGCAGTTCTTGGACGATTTGGGGAGGGTTGAAGAGGCATGCAAAGAGTTGACTCACTGGAACTCACTGACTCACTGGAAAAGACTCTGATGCTGGGAGGGCTTGGGGGGCAGGAGGAGAAGGGGATGACCGAGGATGAGATGGCTGGATGGCATCACCGACTCGATGGACATGAGTTTGAGTGAACTCCGGGAGTTGGTGATGGACAGGGAGGCCTGGCGTGTTGTGATTCATGGGGTCGCAAAGAGTCAGACATGACTGAACAACTGAACTGAACTGAACTGAAGAGGTCCCTGAATGAGGATGTCTACAGCAGTTACTGGAAAGCCCAGTGGAATTCTCTAGTTTTCATCCCCACGCCCTCCCAGGGAAGCTGGGAAGCTCTGTTCCTCCTTGGAATCTGCAGACCCCAGGCATCCAGCCTCCTGGGCCACCCAAGTCCAAGACAGGTGAGGAAGGTTGTGGATGCTCCCAGTGTGGAGTCACACCTGCGACAGGAAATTAGAGACCAGTCTAAACTCACCCCTGACCACACCACTGGCTTGAGATCTGATTCTCAGACATACAATGAGTTGCTGAGTTAAAAGCTAGGTCTTTATCACTGTGTCTAAGCTGAGTTTATAAGCATCCACTAGAGGAAAAGATGTGGTAGCAACTCTTAATAAAATTATATGAATGTTTACATAATCAAATTGTCCTTTTGTAAGCTGGACAAATAAACGCTACTGCGGCCTCCGTTCAAGCCTCGGCTTTGAAGAAAGAATGCATGCTTAGCTGTCCTTTGTCCTCTATTACAAAAGAAAAGCCCCTTTCTCTGGAATATCTGAATCATCTACTGGCAGTTGCTCAAGGTAAACAGAGTAAATTAAAAATTAATGTTTCTCATATGTACGTATACACAACACATAAGCAAATGCTTGCCTCACCAGGCATTAAAGTAGTTGAACCCATCCGTCATAATAAAAAGCCACTAAAGAAGTGGAAATGCTAGAACAACATCAAAAAATTCTGAAAACAGTCTCCTGGATAAAGATAAATGTTCTTTCAGTGATTCATCTTATCTAATTAATCCCATACATGAGACTAGACTGAGGGATGAGGGGAAAAAAAAACTGGATCAACTCTTGCCTTTAAAAGGGACAAAACAAGAAGAAAAAGATAATACTTTATAGTCCTGATATCTTAAAGGAAAGGAAAAAAAACTCACAAAGATCTGCTTTTTCCTGCACACGATTATCTTCTCCTCATGAATTAGTTTTTTGATAAAAGCTGCTTCAGATTACAAGAAAACAAACAAACCATGATTCTTGTGAGTTCATATTGTATTACATCTCTGCAGAGAAGGCAGGAAAGCCTTTGACCAGTCTAAATCCAAAATAAAATTAAAAGTAAACTGCAAGTTGGGAAAAAGAAAGGTGGCTTCTGGATTCTCTGTTTTTTTTCAGCTCTGCGATGTCAGGGGTAGGGAGGTTTGTGGGGTTACATGAATTGATTATAAACTCCTTTCTTTCTCTAGGATATTATGTTTCAGCTATTGGTCTGATTATTCTGCTGGTGGGGAACCTAGGCCTTAATTCCGCTACTTTATCCTAAGCTGCTAAGTCGCTTCAGTGGTATCCGACTCTGTGAGACCCCATAGCCGTCAGCCCACCAGGCTCCCCCGTCCCTGGGATTCTCCAGGCAAGAACACTGGAGTGGGTTGCCACTTCCTTCTCCAATGCATGAAAGTGAAAAGTGAAAGTGAAGTCGCTCAGTTGTGTCCAACTTTTCGTGACCCCATGGACTGCAGCCTATCAGCCTCCTCCATCCATGGGATTTTCCAGGCAAGAGTACTGGAGTGGGTTGCCATTGCCTTCTCCAACTTTACCCTAAACCAGTTATTATTTTTAACTGTTTGAGAATATGCAGAAAGCAATGAACTCTCTCCTAAGACAGATGCACCCAGACAAGGACCGTTGTGCGTGCCATCACAGAGGGGCACGGGTGTCCTATAGTCTCCATACACAGAACACTTAGAGGTCCAGAGCAGTCAGAGGAAAGGCCTGGGTCTTTAGCTCCATACTTTACCATCCACTTGACTGTTTCTGTAGACCATAGACACTTGGGGAAGGAGAGCCTTGAACCAAACGCGGAGTCTCCAAGAATCATCCTGGTCCATAGCCTTAGGGACCTTCCATGATATTGAAGGAACGTCTCCTAGTCCCTGTGAAACTTCCTCTCCAGATCAGCGGGGAAGTATAGCATGCTGTGAAAGCCATACTGGGATTGGTGGTTCCTTTGACCAACTCTGGACTGAGGCAGAAAAAAAGTCTTAGGACTTCCAAGTTATAACCGGTAATAACAACATGGACCAGTTCATGGGGTCAGGCAGGAGATCCATCCAGAGGATCCTCAAATTAAGCAGTAAAACAATTTGGACAGCAAACAGTTTACACCCCAGGTAGAAAAAGGTTTCCCTGCCCTAGTGATCCTGATCATTCCTATCGTTCTCTTCCTTGAATAATTTACTAAACCTTGACCACCAAATAGTTAAAATAATTGAACTAAGAATTTTGGTTATTTACTACCTGCCAGATACCATGCTAAGCACTTTCACATACAAACTCAACTCATTTAAAAAACATGTCAATGTCAAGTTGCTGTTTAGTTGCTTCAGTCGTGTCTGACTCTTTGGCAACCCCATGGACTGTAGCCCACCAGGCTCCTCTGTCCATGGGATTTCCTAGGCAAGAACACTCAAGTGGGCTGTCATTTCCTCCTCCAGGGGATCTTCCTGACCCAGGGATTGAACTTGCGTCTCTTGCATTGGCAGGCAGGTTCTCTACCACTGAGCCAGCAGGGAAACCCATCAACATCAAGAGGGAGGGACAATTAAAGGCAGCGTTTTGTAGATGATGACACAGAGAGATAGGGACATACTTTGCCTGAGGTCTCTAAGCTAGAAGATTGTGAAGTTACCTGCCGTCTGCCTTTTTTCATGGATATGGTGATCTCAATTTTCCTTGAAGCAGTAGCTTTCAGCAAAACCCTCATTCCCAGCTTCCTTGGGACAGAAAGAGTGTTTCTGGAATATTCCAGGACTGCTTGCCCTTCAGTTTTTCTGCTGTGAGCGAGAGGATTTTTATTTATGGACATTTCATGATGTGTTTATCTTCTAATATTTTCCTAAGTATCTTCTTTCAAGGTTCAACTTGAGTTTTGCCTCTTCTGGTATCTGACTGTGCCAGCATTTATTATATTATGTTAGATTATACATCCTTGAATGTACTTTTTTTGGACAGTCAATAGTCATGGATTCAGTTCTCCAAAAAAGACATACAGATGGCCAAAAGGCACACTAAAAGATGCTCGCTATCATTAGTTATTAAGAGATGCAAATCAAAACTACAGTGAGGTATCACTTCACACTGGTCAGAATGGCCATCATCAAAATGTCTACAAACAATAAATGCTGGAGAGAAGGGAGCCCCCCTACATAGTTGTTTAGAATGTAAACAGGTGCAGCCATGATGGAAAATAGTATGGAGGCGCCTTAAAAACTTAAAAAGAGAGTTACCATATGATCCAGCAACCCCACCCCTGGGCATACATCCAGATAAAACTCTAATGAGAAAAGATACATTTATGCCAATATTCACTGTGGCTCTGTTTACAATAGCCAAGACATGAAAGCAACCTAAGTGCCGGTCTACAGAAGAATGAAAAAGGTGTGGCACAGTGCATAATGGACTATCACACAATCATCACAGGAATGAAATAACGCCATCTGAAGCAACATGGATAGACCTAGAGATTGTCACACCGAGTGACACCAAGTCCAAAAGAGAAAGCAAAACATCATATGGTATCGCTTACACGTGGAATGTAAAATATACAAATGAACTTATTTACAAAACAGAAAGTGATTCACAGATGTAGAAAACAAACTTATGGTTACCAAAGGGGAAAAGGGAGGGAAGGGTAGATTAGGAGGTTAGGCTTGACATACACACACTACTATATATAGCATAGATAACCAACAAGGACCTAATGTGTAGCAGAGGGAAGTCTACTCAATATTTTGTAATTATCTTTAAGGGAAAATAATTGGAAAAAGAATATACACATAAGCACATCTATATCTGTATCATATATCTCTATGCGCCTGTGTTTATACTCAGTTGTGCCTGACTCATTGCGACCCCATGGACTGCAGCCCGCCAGGCATCACTGTCTATGGAATTTTCCAGGCAAGAATACTGGAGTTCAGTTCAGTTCAGTCACTCAGTCATGTCCAACTCCTTGCAACCCCATGAGTCGCAGCACGCCAGGCCTCCCTGTCCATCACCAACTCCCGGAGTTCACTCAGACTCACGTCCGTCGAGTCAGTGATGCCATCCAGCCATCTCATCCTCGGTCGTCCCCTTCTCCTCCTGCCCCCAATCCCTCCCAGCATCAGAGTCTTTTCCAGTGAGTCAACTCTTCGCATGAGGTGGCCAAATACTGGAGTTTCCGCTTTAGCATCAGTCTTTCCAATGAACACCCAGGGCTGATCTCCTTTAGAATGGACTGGTTGGATCTCCTTGCAGTCCAAGGGACTCTCAAGAGTCTTCTCCAACACCACAGTTCAAAAGCATCAATTCTTCAGTGCTCAGCCTTCTTCATAGTCCAATTCTCACATCCATACATGACTACTGGAAAAACCATAGTCTTGACTAGACGGACCTTAGTCGGTAAAGTAATGTCTCTACTTTTTAATATGCTATCTAGGTTGGTCATAACTTTCCTTCCAAAGAGTAAGCATCTTTTAATTTCATGGCTGCAGTCACCATCTGCAGTGATTTTGGAGCCCAAAAATATAAAGTCTGACACTGTTTCC
>SJYF01000263.1:4739698-4755524 GCA_006410515.1 Procapra przewalskii | reverse complement strand
GGAGAAGGGGACGACAGAGGATGAGATGGCTGGATGGCATCACTGACTCGACGGACGTGAGTCTGAGTGAACTCCGGGAGTTGGTGATGGACAGGGAGGCCTGGCGTGCTGCGACTCATGGGGTCACGAAGAGTCACACAGGACTGAGCGACTGGACTAACTAACTAAAGGCGTAGGTGTATTTAAAGAGACAGAGTGGGAGAGCGACATTCTGCGTTCCTTTGAGTCTCGGTTCACTCCTCTGTGCAATGTGGAAACGCTGTTATGTAGGGCTGTTATGAGCATGAAAGAGCTCTGTCCATTCTCAGGCGCCACTGCAGCCTTCAGTTAGGTGTGAGTGAAGACGAGGCAAACTGCAGGGAGCTGAGAATCACAGAGAAAGCTCGTTAGGGAGTTGGGTTTGGAGGGTGAAAGGGGCAGAGTGAGGCTGTGGGGCTTTTGGTAGTGGGGGCGCTTGAAGCTTCTGAATGGGGTGAGTCACTGTGAAAGAGATGGTTGTGGGAAATTAGCCCCAGGATGGGGTGCAGGACACACAGGGCAGGAAAGAGGCTGGAGAGGAGAAGCATGAGGCCATCACTGCGGAAGTGCTGGCGGGCTGGCAGTAGGGAAGCAACAGAGAGTCCAGTGCTGTGCTCCAGAAAGATCGCAAGAGCAGCCAGGAGTTCATGAGTTGAATGGTGATGGGCAAGCTGGAGAAGGGCACTTGGTGGAGACGGGGTTAAAGGAACAAGCATAAGGAGGGCAGAAAAAGTGGGTTTTAAACATACTTTTCAGCTTGTGTGTGTGTGTGGACATCATGTCATGGAATCTGGTCAAGCACGTGCAGAGACGCTTGTACGTGTGGATGGGTGATAAGACATGGCTGGAGAAGGAAGGACGGGGGAGACTAGTCTTAAGCTCCACTGTCTAAGACAGAATTTGGAATCTATAATCTTACTGCTGTCTTTGGCTCTGCCACTGACTCCAGGCAAGTCGTCACCCTCTTTAAGCCTCAAGGCATCATCTGCAAGATGGAGAGAGTCATGATCCCTTCTCTACATTGCCTCCAAAATTCATCATGTCACCTGAGACGTGTCCCCAAATGCAGCCCTCCACACCTCCCTGGAGTACAGCACCATCCGCTCCCCTCTGGGTGATGCAGGAGCATCTTACTCAGTCTCCCAGGACCAGCTCAGGTTCCCCTCCAGTTTTCCACTCTGTAGTCAGAGCGACATTTCCACAGTGCCCATGCGATCCTGTTGCCATCAAATGCCCTCCTGAAATGGCTCCTGGCATGTTTTCCACAAACCCCTCCACAGCCTGGTCCCTGGGGCCATGGCCCACCACTCTTTCCTCCTGGCTCCGGAGGCATCAACAGCGGGCCTCCCCAGCGCATGCCTCTGTTTACCCTGTTCGCTCTGTGGGAACCCTTCTCCTGGCCCTGTTTGTTGCTTAGCCCACCCTTCAGTATTGGCCATGCAGCTTCCTCCAGGAAGGCCCTCTGACCACACCCTGATGCAGGTCCAGCACCTTTGTCAGGATTATTCATGTCCCTAGGGAGACACTTCAGCTTCTAAGCAGAGCTTCCTGGCTGTGGTCCCTGGGGCTCTGTCACCTTTAACCTGGCAGTGCCCTGCCCCTGATGCTGAGCTCAGAGAAGCACAGTCAGTACCTCGGGGATCAGGAGGGGACCATGATGAAGACAGGACTCTGTGGGCACGGGGCCCCTATCTCGCAGAGAGGCTCTAAGGACGTTGGTACATGTAATTTGTGAGTGAAGGTGCGAGTCATCACTCTGAATATCACTGAAGGCTCCCTACATGGTTTTATTAAGCATCTGGAGGGACTTCCCAGGTGGCTCAGCAGAAAAAAAAAAAAAAAAATTTGCCTGCCAATGCAGGAGACACAGGAGATGCAGGTTTGATCCCTGGGTCAGAAAGATCCCCTGGAGAAGGAAATGGCAACCCCCTCCAGTATTCTGGCCTGGAGAATCCCATGGACAGAGGAGCCTGGTGGGCTACAGTCCATGGGTTGCAAGGAGACTCATGGTGTCAGACACAACTTAGCAACTGAACAACAAGAACAGCAACAACAACAAAAAGGATCTTGAGACCCTCCTCAACCTTCCACCTTCCAGGGATCAGCAGAGTGCTGAGCATCCGTGTTTTAGAATTCTGCCTCCCTTGTTCTATTATCTATCGCCGGGTAAAAAATCCCTCCCAGCTTAATGGCTTAAAGGAACAGCACTCATAGTCTCCCAGCTTCTTCTGGGCAGGAATCCGGGCACTGCCTAGCTGGGTGCTCTGCTTCAGGGTCTCTCACTGGCTGCAACCAAGGCGTTGGCTGGGCTACAGTCATCTTAGGCCCGGCTGGGGTGGGGTCCACCTTCAAGTCCATGCCTCTTTTCTGCAGAATTCAGTTCCTCCTGAACTGTCAGAAGGAAGGCCTCAGTTCCTAAACGAATACTATAGGAAGGGCACCCTCAGCGTGTTGCCACGCAGGCCCTGCCCATGTCGGGGCTGGCTCTGTTGAAACAAGCATGATGATGAGGACGAAGGGAGAGACAGAGGGATGGCCGGGGAGACAGCGCGGGCCAGGGCCTCCATAACTTTATCTGGGAAATGACCTCATGTCCCTTTGGCCATGTGCTGCTTAGAAGGAAGTCACCGGGACCACTGTGCATGCACAAGGGGAGGAGGTGAAGAAAAGAGCGAAGACCAGGAGGTAGGGGTCATCGAGAGTCATTTAGGGTGCTGGGGCCCCCTCATATGAGTGCCCAGAGCTATGCCTTCACAACCACGCGCCGCCCTGTCCAACTGGACCCAGTGCACACACCGGAAATGCTGTGGTTGCTCCCGATGATGGACGAATCCTGCTCGGAACAGCAGCCTCCCCACCCTCCACCCTGCAGATGACCCTATTGATCCACAGCTTAAAATTTCTCTCTTTCTTCCCTAAGTGTGTCAGGGAGAGAAACAGTCAGTGTGACCCAGCGGTGTCACACTTAATCCATTTCCATTAAATAAATATTCACGGACTCCAGTAAGCCACCTCGAAGGTGTCAGGTATTACGCTTTAATTTCAGCAATTATGTGGCCTCCTGTCAGATGGATATGACACCAGGGATACAGGGGGGCCTAGGAATTTCTACCTGGGGCCAGGCCCCAAACATATGGAAGTCGCTCAGTGCTGGCTGGGGGCTCGTAACAAAGAACCTGCTGTTCTCTGGCTCTGATGGGTTTCAGAAGGCTAGCTCTGTTTCTGGTCTGAACAGTGGAAGGGATGCAGAGGCCGACCTGCAGTGGCAGGAAGGCTGTCCAAAGATGTGCCCTGTGCGGTGGGTGAGCCTTCCCAGCCCTGTGGCAGCATGGACTCCCTAGCCAGGGGTGCAGCTTCCATGCAGTGCCCCCCTCCCCAGGAGGAACTCCTCCAGCTTCTTCTCCACCAGCTCCTCCAGCTGTGCCCCACGCACCCAATTCACTCACCAAACACCATCCATATTCCAGGTACCGATGTGGGCCCTGGGGCTCACCAGTGATCAAGAGACTCAGAACCTTGTCCGTGGCTTTGATGGTGTAGAGGGAATTGGAAATGCTGGAGCTGAGAATTTTAAAGCCAGCAGCTGGGGTAAGCCTCATGGAAAAAGTGACGTTTGAAGAAGTAGCTGAAGGAAGAGGAGGTTGGCCATGTGGGAGCTGTGTGAAGAACATTCTAGACAGAGGGGCTGGTCAGGGCAAAGCCTGTCGGTGGGTGTGTGACTGGGAGCAGGAAGGGGTCCAGAGCGGCGAAAGGTGGCCAAGGACACAGAGGGTGGAGTGAGACGAAGCCAGATCTGGACCCTAATTCCCTGTGTTAAACCCCTTCCTGCTGGAAACCACTGGGATGACCTTTTTGTGCTCTGCTACTAAAGTGATAGACGTGGACCCTTGGCACAATTTTATTCTAACCTTTATCCATTCATACTGACATTACATTTGCACCCCCTTCAAAGCTGGGGCCTCACGATCTCTGTACCCCGAACACCTAGCCCGGGTCCTTACAGATCAGGCCCTTCACACAGAATATTGAGCACACAGGAACGTGGCTGTTTCCAAACCACTGCCTCTTGCAGACAGGTGACCCCTCTGTGGGAAGATGCAGCTCCCACACGGCTGGACACGTGGAGGAATAAAGCTGTTTCTCATGGAAGGGATACATTTAGTATTCTAATGAAGTAATTATAAAAGTAAGTAATTACTGAAATAGCCACATCAACTCCCAGTCATTAAAATCCTCCTAAACAGAGCCGGCATGATGGCTGAGGCTATTAGAAACCTTGGCAACCACCCAAGGCCGACAATAGCTTCTAATTAATGGATCTCACCTCTAATCTGCTATTGTGAGCCCAGCGCCATCCTCTGTTTGGCCTGCAGATCCTATTGCTTCTTCCTTTTGACTGTGTTTGTTCCTGCACCCCTTCTATCTCTTTCAATTAAGCACAGGTTAAGTGGTTCACCCGCAAGAGAATACGAGATAATGGTACCAATCAAAGTAATCTCTTTAATTTGCTAAATGGATTACAGGGAAACCCCAGCCAAAGTGAAGTCATAGCCAGTGGCCTTCCCTTGAACTACACACGAAGAGTATCTAATCATTAACCCACCATAAGCCAAACTTGATTGTGGAATAAATGTCTGCAAAGGTAGCAGGTAGAGGCAGTTTCCAACAGAAGAGATGGCTCTCTGAGACTAAACTGCTCCCGTGGTGAAACATCCCCACTGGCTTGTTCCCCAGATTTCTCGCTCCCCTGACCTTATCGCTGCAGTGCACACCCTCATATACCAAGCAGAGTACTGCCCCACACTCCAGTCAAGAGACTGGATTTATAATCTCTTTGAGGACGCGCTCTGGCTAGAATTCATTTTTCTTATTTGTACTATAAATGCAAATGCGGTTTCATAGGCGTGAGGACTCTGACTTTTGCTGACTCTGAGAAAAATACATGTATTTAAGAGTAAACAAGTTTGTCCCCAAGCTGGTAAGTAATTTTCCCTCTTTTTGTGACCCTGCTTGTTCTCTCTGTTAGAAAATACACACACACACACACCTCAGGGATCCAGACGGGAAAGAATATAGAAAGATCCCACACCACTGGGAGTCTTGGCATTGCACAGGTCCTTGGCTTGTCAAGCTAGCAAACAAGCAAGAAAAGAATGCTAAATTTGGCCATTTCCCAGAAGAAGAGCAAGAGGTAACAGTAAGGATAAAATGAAAGGGGGACAAGTACAAAATAAAACTCTCTGAGGTTGAAGTACCCAAATTGTGACGTGAAAAGTTCAATCAATATTGATGCAGCCTCTATGTCTTCAAGACTTCCAGCTTTCTGGGGTCATCATTTTTTTCAACATTCAAGTAAAACGACTCAGCCCCCTTAACCTACGCCCTGCATTAAGTCTCAAGGCCTTCCCAACACCTCCAGGCATTCCTGAGGAGGCTTCTGTCCGGACTATTTCCACGAAGATCCTCTCAACTCATCTCTCAAACTTCTCTTCCTGTCTTGCCTCCTGGGGCACTCGACACCCGTCCCTGCCCCCATCCTTGTTTCCCGTCTTTAGATCAAAGACTGACCTAACTCCTCTTCCTCCATTTCCTAAAGGACCTCTGACACAGCATACGTAATCTGATTTTAGTGGACTTCTGGGCAAAATCGTCCAAAGGAGTACTGTAACGCAGAGTGGAACAGGGGTGCCTGGCAGTGGGCGTCGGCGATCTCCAGCACTCCAGCGTTGCCACCCAGAGAACTGACCACTGGCCGTATTTCCTCATGGGCTTTGCCCATCCACCCCTGTTTCAGAGCCACGCTAGTTTCTCCCATCTCCTCCCTCCTGGTCCCAACCTTCCTCTCAAGGCGCCGAGAAGAAAAGCCTCTTCCGTAGGTCAATGATAGTTCGCCTTTTCTCTAGATTTGCTTTGGGATCTATCTTGGCATGGACAAAAGAGTCTTTCAGGTCTTGTCTCCATCAGGAACGCCCGCCACTGTCCACAAGCAATTCAGTTCCTAGAGCAGACTCCTAAAGCTGCAGCTGGCCTGGAAGGGAAGTCCTTTCAGCGCCAGTCTGTGTAAGATGCAGGAGGGTGCAGGAGGGAGCCAGGCCACAGGGTGGGGGACACGCTCGGCTTTGGGGGCGTCTGGGATTGGGCGGGGATGTGAGTGTCTGTGCCCGGGGCGTGCGGGGAGCGGGAGGAAGCTGGACGGCAGGAAGCTGGACGGCAGGAAGCTGGACGGCAGGAGGCCAGGTCTGGCTCCCCTCCTTGACAACAATGGACACACACACAGGACAGACAGCCTCTCTGAGTTTCAGTGTTAAGTCAAACAGGGACACAAACACCCCCTTCCCTGCCTCATTCCCAGGGTGGCTGTGAGGACTGAAGGGAACGGTGAGCGTAGAGAGCTGCGGAACATAAAGCCTCACACGAGTGTGCCTTCCCACTGGAGCACAATCTTCCGGGGTTCGGATGGTAAAAGGTTGGTGTGGAGTTTGGCGGGACTAAAAGAACGCTCAGTGAGTCAAGGATCATCCCAGTGAAACCCCACCCTGCACACTCCCCCCAACTCTACACAAGCATTCTTAGCTCTCACACACGGTCCCCTGTAGCGTTTCTGATTGAGAACGTCTTTCATGCTCACAAGACCGGGTTCACATATAACCTCTTAAATGCATGCATTTCCTTTGTGGCTGGCCTGAAATTTTGCTCTCTCTTTCCCCTAATTCTGAGGAAGCTGTATCTTGGTTTCCACCTTGTTTATCTGACCTACTCAGTATCTCTTTGATACAGGGTGTTATGACCTAGTGGGTTTCAGCTGTGCTAGAAATAAAATCTACAGATCAACAGATATTTAGCACTGCTGCCAGGTAGAGACATTGGTGTACTTGAGTAAACTGGCCTAAAAGTCAACAACTGTTGCTGTAGACCTTACATGAGGGTTTGGAAGGCCTGGCAGTGGTTAGAGAATGCTTCAAGAAAGATGCTGGACTTTGCATGGCTACGGCATAAACATGAAGTCTCTCTGGAAGCGGCAACTCTCATATTTGCGTCACATTTAAAGCTTGCAAAAGGTTCACATACATTATCTCATGTAACTGTTACAATAAACCAGGGAGACTGATACCACTGGCTTCATCTCCTAGCTCTAGTTAAACAGAAACTTGGAAAGGAAACCCCACAGAAATGTGCATACACGAGCCCCCAGAGGCATGGGCAAGACGGGCAGAGCTACAGAGCTCACGGTGGCTGTAAAGTGGACACAACCTCCCTGTCCATCCTCAGGACGAAGAAACACACAGGAAGCAACAGTGCATCCTCACAGCAATGAGAACAAACCAACCACACGGAAAGGACGATTCTCTTAAAAAGATCACAAGTGTGAAGAGGGCAGACGCAGAGAGGAGTACTGAACAACTCTGCTGGGCTTCCAGGGCGGCGCCAGTGGCAAAGAACACACCTGTCAGTGCAGGAGACACAGGAGCTGAGGGTTTGATCCCTGGGTTGGGAGGATCCCCCGGAGAAAGAAATGGCAACCCACTCCAGGATTCTTGCCTGGAGAATCCCATGGACAGAGGAGCCTGGAAGGCTACAGTCCACAGGGTCGCAAAAGAGGTAGACACAGCTGAAGTGACTTAGCATGCATGCAAGCATAAAAAGGCGGCTGTCAGAGGTCAGAGAGTGTATATGCTTGGGGCAGGGTTGGGGCAGAAAAGGAGAACGGAGGGGCCTTTGGAGGCATGTGCTCTGTTTCCTGATGCAGGTTCTGGTTACTTTGGAGGTGAACCCTGACTCATCAACTGTTATTTGAGGGCAGCTGCTTTTGGTATCTAGAGAAAATCCAGCTGGTCAGGAGCTCTTCTTGTGTGTTTCTGATACATAGATTTCAAACGCATCTTTTCCCCTTTTCGTCTCCTTTCTCCTGCAAGTGAGCAGCTTTTCCTAGTTGTGACCCACTGGGACTCTCTGAGGAGTGGACTGTCCTGGACCCCGTGCCCCAGGTTGCTTTGCCAGGTGGCCCAACTGGCTCCAGTCTGCCCACCCTCCACCTATACCAGCCTCCATAGTGCAGTGGGCTGATTCTTTGATACCTGCCTGGAATTCTTCCTCACCAGCTCCACCTTGAATTCTGCCTTGTAAGTATTCAGCTAACTTCTGGAAGCTACCTGGGAACACACAGACATAGGCTTTGCTGTTGGTACTATTATTGGCCTTGAACAGAGATACCCTTTATCTACTCTTTCAAATATTCACTGATTCAATCATTCAATTTTTTCCCTCTCCTTTTTTAAAAGACTTATTTATTTAATTAACAAATTGTATTTTTTGCTGCACTGGGTATTCATTGCTGTGCACAGGCTTTCTCTACTTGCAGCAAATGGGGGCTACTCTTCACGGCAATGCAAGGCCTTCTTGCTGGGGGAGCTTCTCTTGTTGCAGAGCATAGCTTCTAGGCGTGTGGGCTTCAGTAACCGAGGCTCCCGGGCTTCGCTGCTCCATGGCATGTGGGATCGTCCCAGATCAGGGATTGAACCTGTGTCCCCTGCACTGGCAGTGGATTCTTAACCACTAGACCACCAGGGAAGACCTTTTCCCTCTCTTCTTTTCTCCTTTCCTGTCCAAATTCTTACCAACCAGAAAAGACAACCAGTGCTGGATCTAAGACACAAATGTGCAGTTTATAAAACATCTATGATACAAACTGCAATTCAGATACACTGTACTGGTCAAGTTCCCTTGACCTTCAGACCTGTCAACCAGTCACATGGGGAGAGGAGATTAATGTGATAAAACTGAGTCTTCATGTAGCCATTGGACTGGCTATCAGGGACCCTGTTCTGTTCTAGGCATCTGCAAGCGGATTTTGAGCTGGCTCTGTTTTCCCTGGGCCTTTTCCACACTAAGTGTTCTATCACCATTTCTCTGATCACTCTTTGAAATTAGAGGTGCAACGACACTGTCTCTTTTGCCCCAAACTTTACAGGTGGCAGCAAATAGTCTGGGAGCTACTTTGACTAGCTTCATACTTGCTAATGCTGGGCTGGATGAAGCGCAAGCTGGAATCAAGATTGCTGGGAGAAATATCAATAACCTCTGACATGCAGATGACACCACCCTTATGGCAGAAAGTGAAGAAGAGCTAAAGAGCCTCTTGATGAAAGTCAAAGAGAAGAGTGAAAAAGTTGGCTTAAAACTCAACATTCAGAAAACTAAGATCATGGCATCTGGTCCCATCACTTCATGGGAAATAGATGGGGAAACAGTGACAGACCTTGTTTTTGGGGCTCCAAAATCACTGCAGATGGTAACTGCAGCCATGAAATTAAAAGACACTTGCTCCTTGGAAAGAAAGTTATGACCAACCTAGACAGCATATTAAAAAGCAGAGACATTACTTTGTCAACAAAGGTCCATCTAGTCAAAGATAGGGTTTTCCCAGTAGTCATGTATGAATGTGAGAGCTGGACTATAAAGAAAGCTGAGCACCAAAGAATGGATGCTTTTGAACTGTGGTGTTGGAGAAGATTTTGAGAGTGCCTTGGACTGCAAGGAGATCCAACCAGTCCATCCTAAAAGAAATCAGTCTTGAATATTCATTGGAAGGACTGATGCTGAAGCTGAAACTCCAATACTTTGGTCACCTGATGCAAAGAATTGACTCATTTGAAAAGACTCTGATGCTGGGAAAGATTGAAGGCGGGAGGAGAAGGGGACAACAGAGGATGAGATAGTTGGATGGCATCACTGACTCAATGGACATGAGTTTGAGTAAACTCCAGGAGTTGGTGATGGACAGGGAAGCCTGGCGTGCTGCAGTCCATGGGTCACAAAGAGTTAGACACGACTGCGTGACTGAACTGAAGTGACATCTGCTAATACAGGAAAACTGAGGTGTGAAATGAGTCTAACGACATTCCTCCCATTGTATTTCACGTCATTTGGTTTCTTATACTCCTGTTCCAGGCTTCCCAGGTGGTGCTGGTGGTAAAGAACAAATGTAGGAGATATAAGAGACGTGGTTTGGATTCCTGGGTCAAGAAGATGCCATGGAGGAAGGCATGGCAATCCACTCCAGTGCTTTTGTCTGGAGAATCCCAAGGACAGAGGAGCCTGGTAGGCTACAGTCCATGGAGTTGCCTAGAGTCAGACACGACTGAAGCAACTTAGCAGGCACACATGCATGCATGCATGCACTCTCATTCCACAGATTACCAATTTACTTAGTTTTTATGAGCTACGTGTATTTTAAGACTTTTCCATGAATTATCTCATTTAATCTTTACATCAACCCCATGATGTAAACTTCACATCATAATAATCACTCTATAGAAGGGAAGCTGAATGACCCAGGGATGCCCTAGTTTCACATGAGACCCTCTATGTGATTCTGACTTTGTTGGCCAGTTTAGGATAATTTCTTCAATTGAACAAACATGATGATGCCAGAGTTTGGCACTGGGAGATTCAGTCATGAACATGAGCTTCATCCTCCTCCTCCTGGGGCTTCCAGGTGACAAGGCATAAAACTACTGAACAGACGTGATCTTACAAAGTGGGCAGAGCACTGGGTCCTCTTGTGGCTGACATATAAAGGGGGAGCTTCTGGATGTTACAGGCAACAAGTCAGGTGTTAAATAATCCAAAACTGAGTCAGGACTCTGAACTCTTAAGGGCATGGCACAGACAGCCTGTGAACACAAAGGTGCAGTTGTTTAAAAGCCTAAGACCAGGCCTCTCTATGGATCAACATGACCCAGATCTTACTGGGATCCAGGCTTCTCGTTTAGGTGGGAAAGGTGAAGAGCTGTTCAGCTCTCCAGGTGGTTCTAGCATGCGTCTGTAGCTGGAGACCATGCTGGATCTAGTCACTCAGTTACTCGCTACAGGCAGTGAAGGAGCGCGTGAGAGCATGGAGCCACAAAAAGCTTTAGTCCTATTTTAAAAAACACGTCTAAACTCCCAAGCTAAAGCTGCCCCAGCTAATCAACCTTAGAAGAAACACGGGATTGAGTGTTGGCCCTCACCTTCTCCCGCCTTGCCTGCCTGGCAAGGTCAGTAGTGGCGGGACCCTTCCCCAGCCCTGTGTGGGGCTACAGTCCACAGAGTTGCATAGAGGGTTGCGTCATGGACCTGCTTTGGCCAATGGAATGTGGGGAGAAGTGACTGTACGCCCATCCCTAAGACGTGGCCTTAGGACACCGCTAATGGTGCTTCTTGTCCCTCCTGTACTTCTGCCACCACCGTGGAAAGAGTGTGCAAAGAGGCAGTTGCTGGTCCATGCGGAGCAAAGAGGGGCTCAACCTGCTTGCAGGGCCCAGCCCTGATCCCACCATGCCCTGAGAGGCCCTGCAGGGGCTGGACCACTACAGAAAGCATCCTATTGTTTTACACCACTGAGATAAGAGGGTCGCTGGTTTCACAGCATCATTATAGCAAATGCACAACAGGCTAGGCTTAATTTCCATCTTTAGACAGTCAGGCCCAGAAATTTGTCCTAATTTCCCCATTGTCATAGCATTCCTGGGAAAGAGAAGCCTTCCTTGGTCACCCTGTATGAAGGGGCAGTCCCCTACCAGAAAGTCACTTCTCACTTTTCCTTACCATACAGAGAACCATTTTATATGTGATATATTTACTGCCTGTCTCTCCCCTGCCTCCCTGCCTGTGCTCAGCCAATACTACCTTGTAGGGTGAGTAAGGGAGTGACTGGGTCCAGCACGGCCCCCAGCTACAGACACAGGCTAGAATCACCTGGAGCGCTGAACAACACCTCACCTTTCCCACCTAAACGAGAAGCCTGGATCCCAGTAAGATCTGGGTCATACTGATCCATAGAGAGGCCTGGCCTTTAGGCTTTTTAAAAAACCTGCCTGGTTAATTTCCACATGTAGCAAAGGCTGAGCACCTGTGAGCCACGGGGTGTGGAGGCTGAACCCAGAGATAGCTTTCTAAAGGCAACCCCTGATCAGTCCTCCAAGGCGAGCTGGATAAGCCTGGTGATGAGGCTGAGAGGGGTCCAGTAGGGCAGCCTATAGCTATCTGCCACATGTGAGGACTTGAAAGGGGTCTAGCCCAAATGAGGATGTCTTATAACTGCAAACTTCACACTGGATTTTGAAGACTTAGTCTGAAAAAGGGAATGCAGATGATTCCATTCATGATTTTTATATGGCTATGTGTTGAAATAGTATTTTGAGTATGCTGGGTCAAGTAAGGTATATTGTTGAAATGAATTTTTCCTGCTTCTTACTTTTTAACGTGGTGATGAGAACGTTGAACCGTACCTCAGTAGCACAGGGTCTGCCAGGCAGCTCTGGGTTGCAGGGTCTTCCAGACCAATGAAGCGTGACTAACGCTGAGAGGGAGAAGCGTTAGGGTGGGGAGGGTGAGCTGAAACACACGGCTTGCTGGGGCTTGTGGAGAGGGCAGGGAGGGCACACACCAAGCGTGGCCCAGGGGCAGGAACGCCAGTGCGCAGGCCTGCAGGCACCTCCTGGAAGTGTTTGAGAAGGGTCTTTCTTAAAGCAGGACATTCAGAGGCAGAGTGTAAGAGGAGATGGGCGGATACCAAGGAAGTGAAATATTTGTAATAGGGGAGTGAAGAGCCGGCTGGCAACCGCTCTCCTATTCTGAGGCACTTACAGGTTGATTCATGGGCAATTTGAAGCCATGAGCAGTTACAGTGATGAAACATATAGACCGAATGATTGCCCATTCCTTATCTTCGCTCCCCTCTGCCTGCCGTCACACACACTGTCACCTTGAGAAGTGAGATCCCATCACTGTCTGTGACGGGATGAGCTGAGAGACGTCACTTCTAACAGCCCATGAGAGATGGGCCCATTCAAAGATGCTTTAGGCGGCCTCTAAGAAGCCAGCCTGCTTTGGCAAAGAGAAAGAAGGAAGACACTCAAGTCAGAACCAGATCAGAAAGTCAAATAAATAGAACTTTCACCTCAGGGCCCATTGGGTGATGATTTTAAAGGCCCGTTGTGAAAACTGTTGGAGAAGGAAGTGAAATGATTGCACAGATGAGGAGCTGGAAAGACTTGGGGTGTAAAAAGTCATGCACAATCACTGAGCCCAACTAGAGCCCTTTCCTAGGTACCCAAACAGTGATCATTCTGCAACTAATACAACACATGGATTTACAACCCTCTGCTGGATTCTACACAGCAAATGGGGCTGCTCCATGGTGGTGGCCTGTCCCCCCAGTAGCTGAGACCTCAGGGGGTTGTCTGGGTAAGCTCAGTGCTACCTGAGGCTTATATGGCATCAGCTTATAGTGGATATAAAATGCACAGGAGCTAATAGGGACACCAAAAAGAAAAGATTTCTTCCCATAATTTTAATATGAAGAGCTATATTTGATCGGATTGAATAGAAACTGGTATTTTATAGACTGATAAATCTGGGTGTGAAGTAGATCACCCCTCTTACTGAATAGGGGAAGATCCCAAGGCCCATCCAGGGTCCAGAGCCAGTCAGAAGAGGGGCTGGAAGCCAAGCCTGGCCTCCTGGGTCTCTGCTTGGTGCTGTCTGTGAGTGACCCAGGGGTTGAGGTGTCTAGGACCAAAGGTACTGAGGTGCTAGGAACAGGTCTCAGGCCATGGTTCTCCATCCCGGTTGTATACCTGAATAGGCAAATCAGAGTCACTGATGCTCTCAGGGGATGGGATGTGCAGATCTAGAAGCTGTCTAGATTCTAACCGTGGTTGAGAACTACCGCCGTACAGAAGATTTGAGTGATCTTAGAGAGAACCCAGTTTTCAAAGGCAGAGCATCATCTGCCAGAGGTGATTGCTGTGTCCACCTAGAAGCCTCTCTTATAGAGGAGGAGGAGACTAAATTAGCAACATTATTGTGACCTCAAGACATTTTCGTTAACTAGACAGACACCGGTGACTTGCAAAGTCACCTTACTGCCCAGTGAAGGAGACCACTGCACACCTTACTGGTCCTGACCAGCTGATGCCAGCTTTGTTTCAGTTGGTGTAACAGTGGATTCTCCTGCCAACCTCTCCACGGCACACAACCCAAGATGGACAAGTCTTTGAAGCAAGCCTAGAACTGCTCACGGAATTTTCTGCAAAGATGCAATGTTTCGTGTCTGCACTAACACACTGCCACCAGTCACATGTGGCTACTGAATATTCAAAACGTTGCAAATAAAACCAAGAAACTGAATTTTAACTCTTATTTCCCTTTATTTGATGTTTTGATCTGTCACACACAGCTAGTGACTGCTGTATTGGATAATGAAAACAAGGTCTCAGGAGTGTACCAACCAGGTAGGTGATGGAAAATTTATAGATGACAAAGGTAAATATTTTAATTTTTAAATGTTTTGTGGCTTATTTATTCTATACATGTCATTAGTTTGCTTAGCAAGCTGAGACATTAAAAAAAAAAAACCTTAGCAGACAGTGGTTTGTGACAATAAAGCACAGGGAATATTGATTTTTAAAAATGCTTTGTGTATTTGGTATTCCTTTATAAGAAAGATTTACTGAATTGTGTAAGGAAATTCTTGCCTGGGCATGTTGAAATATATGATGAGAAGAGTTTGAGGAAGAACTAGGATCTCAGAGCAACTGCCTTGCTCTCAGTTGCTTAAAAGAATCATATTGTAGGAATGATGGAGCTATTGCTTCATCTAATGACAACCTTTCTGTGGAAACTCTTCCAAAAGCAAGTCGCTTGAATGCCAATGTCAACTTATTCTCCCAGAGACACAAAAAGCACCAAATTCTCCTAACACAGCGAGGGCCACTGGCCAAAGAACATGACTAAACTTTTCCAATCACGTCTTTCAGTTCAGGAAACAGACACTCTCCAAGGCTGTGCATTTGTGATGAGATTCTTGGGATGTTGGAATGTTTACCCTATATGACACCCCAACAGTTGGTTATTTTTGGTTAGCCCTTCAGTTTTCATGTGAAAAACCATATCACGCCCATGGAAATGCAACCCGCTGCCATCTCTTTCGTGACATTTTATCTCCTTCCTAGATGCTTGACAGTGTTCCTCAGTTTACCCTGATAAAAATGGAAAGATCATAAACTTAAATCATAGTCCTTCAGCCTTGCTTGCCATCTCTCTACTGATTTCACTTTACCAACTGTAGATTAGAGGTTATGAGAGACCCCCTGATTCTTTGCCAGCCCAAGTATGAACATTACTTTCTTTTTTTTTTTACCCTTTCTACACCATTTATCAATCTTTTTTTAAAAAAAATTTATTTTTACTTGGAGGATCATTGCTTCACAATACTGTATTGGTTTCTGCCATACACCAACATGATGTAAAATAGGCAGCTAGTGGGAATTTGTTGTTTGACACAGGGAGCTCAAACCTGTGCTCTGAGGCAACCTGGAGTGGTGGGATGGGGTGGGAGGTGGGAGGTAGGTTCAACAATAGTACTTTTATCTTGCTGAAAAGTGGGATCGGGGATTCATTTGTGGAGGGGGAGAAGATCTTGTCAAGGGGAGGACTGATACAGAGGTCCTGATGTCGAACTTGCCAGTAATGTAACCTTGGGTATGGGTACTACGTCATTAACTTTGCTGAGATCCACTTTTCTCAGGAATAAGAACAATAGTACCTCGAGCGGGGCTGCGAGGACATCACAAGGGGTACCTGCTTGTATGCTCTGTAAACTGGAAGTGCCACCCAGGTGTGAAGGACCAGGGAGTGGCGGCACGCTGGCTCTTTCCCAGTGAGGCCTACGTGTACCCCTTTTGTGTCCATGAGGGACAGTTTGGCCTGGTCCCACCTTTCGGCTGGCATGAAGAGTGCTGCTGCGAACGTGTATGTACAGATG
>SJYF01000263.1:4717484-4739489 GCA_006410515.1 Procapra przewalskii | reverse complement strand
GTACAGATGTCTGTGCCCCTGCCTTCAGCCCCTTGGCTTTGTGCTCCGCAGTGGAGTCGCTGATCCTGCGGTAACTCTATTTTTGATGTTTTGGGGTGCCGTCGCAGTTTGCCACAGCAGCTGACCACCTAACAATCCCACCGGCAAGGCGCAAAGACCCCAATTTCTCTACCTCTTTGCAGGCCCTGGCTTTCTGTTGTTCGTTTTTGGGTAACAGCCATTCTGCTGGGTATGAAGGGGTATTTCACTTTGGCTTTGTTCTGCATTTCCCTAATGATCTGAGATGTTGAACACATTTTTATATACTTGTTGCCATTTGTATATTTTCTTTGTAGAAATTTTTATTCAAGTTCTTTGCCCATTTAAACATGACTTTCTTAATGTCAATAAGAACTTACCTATTTTGCTAAGAAATGCATTAGGATCTAACAACAAAGTCATAATACCCTTAAAAGTAACTGTTAAATGACTCTACATTGTTATCATTATCACTCTCATTTTAATAACTTATCTTTCTTGCTGCTATTTAATTAAAATGATTGAATACTAGCCTTGTTCAGGCACTGTGCTAAATAATGTGCATTTATTGACTGAGTGTGGAGAAGGCAATGGCACCCCACTCCAGTACTCTTGCCTGGAAAATCCCATGGATGGAGGAGCCTGGTAGGCTGCAGTCCATGGGGTCTCGAAGAGTCAGACACAACTGAGTGACTTCACTTTCACTTTTCACTTTCATGCATTGGAGAAGGAAATGGCAACCCACTCCAGTGTTCTTGCCTGGACAATCCCAGGGATGGGGGAGCCTGATGAATTGCCATTTATGGGGTTGCACAGAGTTGGACATGACTCAAGTGACTTAGCAACAGCAGCAGCATTGACTGAGTGAATCTTCATACCTACTCTGCAAAGCAGGTCTTGTTAGTGTTCATATTTTACAGCTGGGGAAACTGGGGCTTAATGCTGCTAACTAGCTTGCCCAAGGGCCATGCAATTATTAAGTGGTAGAAGTGGGATTGGAACCCAGGAAGTCAGATCCAAAGTCTCTGTTCTCACCAACCTGTGTTACTGACTCTGTGATGGTGGCTGGTCAACAACCCTCTGATGAACCTTATAGGACATCCATCTCAGAGGAACCACAGTAAAGGGCTATTGCTCATGGTCCTTCCTTTCAGAATAGATTCATGGACTCATCTCTGTGACCATGCTGTTCTTCTGAAGTGATCCAGCAATATGACTATGGTGTGCTATTATTTAATAGCCTGAAGATGAGATATATTTTGAATATACCTGGAAAATTATATCCTGTAGCACCATACAGTCTTGGCTTGACAATTTACTTTGAGGGAACAAGATTAGTCATAATCACTTTTGGTATTCAGCCTCCTTCCATCCTACTGGAGGAGAATATTTGCATCTCACCCATTTACTTCACAAATCTTTACTGAGGGCTTCTCAAGTATGCAGTACCGTTTTAGACTCCAGGTACTATACAAACAGACAAAGATTTTCTCTTACTGGTGGTAAGGTGGGTATGATGGGCAGAGAAGATGCAATTACATAATGATTTCTACATCAAGTGATGGTGGGGATCAGGAAGAAAAATAAAGCAAGTAAGAGCAGAGAGGGGTTCTAAGATGTGAGAGGGTTCAACATTTTAGACAGGGATGTCAGGAAAGGCTTCCGTGGTGGGACGATGTTTAAGAGCAACTGGAAGGACATGAGAAAATGAGTAAGTGGTAGAGAGCATCTCAGACAAAGGGGACAACCAGTGCAAAGGCCCTGAGGCAAGAGAGTCCCTGGAATTCGTGGATATCAACAAGGATGGAAAGATGAGTGGAACAGAATGAAAGGGTGGCTAAAATTCATTAACTCTGCTGTTCCTTGAATTGTTCCTTGAATTCTCCATGGTAACACTCCATTGGAATTTATCAAATGGCAATGATCCAGCTGGGGAATATACCACATCTAAGATCCGAGTTAGGGAAACAACACAGAAATGACAGATTTGCTTTTGAAGAGCACATAGTATCTGGTACTCTTCTCTTTCCTGGGGGATCCTGAATCAGAAGTGTTATGAACAAAAAAGAATGCCCCAGGCTGTAAAGCACTTCCTAGGGCATTTGCCTGCACAGCTATATACTCACAGAACATTAAAATTAATCTCTTTTACACCAAATGATGAATGTTTCAGTGTTGGACACATTTGTTTTTTCTAAAAACCAATGATGGTCACCAAATCCTCTCTAATGGAAAAGGGGAAAAAAAGTCCACAAATGATAAAAGATTAAAAGAGGAGGAGGATTCACGTGTGAGAGCTCACCTGTGTAGACTTTTTTGTTGTAAAATTTTGTTAAAAATTTTTACTGTCCAGTTATATGTTCCAAGAAATCTGACATTAGAATCACAGATAATTTAGGACAAATTAAACCTTTCTAGAATTTGACAAAAACCTTTGAGAAATTATTGAAACTAAGAAAAATATATGTTTCAGCATTATATGTATACATTTCAACATATGTATACAAAAAGTCCAATTTTCTGTATTGGATTTCAATAGTTAATTCTGAACATCTTGACCCACAAACACAGGAAAATGAGAGTACTTAATTCTATGCCATTATTATATATAATAGTCTGATTTTTAATGTATATTTAACCAGATGCTGGAGTAACCACAAATTACAGCTTTTCAGTTCCTACAGAATGAATTCCCACCCACACAACTCCCAAATGTGAATCACAGTATTTCAGAATAATACTCAAACATTAAAAATCTCATTTCAAAAGGAGTTTGTCATGTTTTACACAGAATAAAAATAACCTCAGTCAAGTGTGAAAAAGGTAAGGCTTCTGTTGGAGTTAAGCCTCCAAACTCCACTGTCAAGCACGACATTTTATTCCTCAAAACAAGAGGAAACTGAAGAAGAGGTAGTAACATGAAGACAGAACGAAGAAGCAGGCAAGAGAACTAGGAAACAGTTGTGTACACACTATTCTATATAAAGGGCTCCCCTGATGGCTCAGAGGGTAAAGTGTCTGCCCACGATGTGGGAGACCTGGGTTCGAGCCTCCCGGGTTGGGAAGATCCTCTGGAGAAGGAAATGGCAACCCACTCCAATACTCTTGCCTGGAAAATTCTTACCTGGACTGATGCTGAAGCTGAAACTCCAACACTTTGGCCAACTGATGTGAAGAACTGACTTATTGGAAAAGATCCCGATGCTGGGAAAGATTGAAGGCAGGAAGAGAAGGGGACGACAGAGGATGAGATAGTTGGATGGCATCACTGACTCAATGGACATGAGTTTGAGTAAGCTCTGGGAGTTGGTGATGGACAAGGGAAGCCTGGCGTGCTGCAGTCCATGGGGTGGCAAAGAGTCGGACATGACTGAGCGACTGAACTGATTATATAAAACAGACAAATAATAGGGACCTACTGTATAGCAGAAGGAGCTCTACTGAAAACTCTGTAATGACCTATATGGGAAAAGAATCTCAACAACAGTGGGGATGTCCCACTGCTCTGCAGCGGAAACTAACACAACACTGTAAATCAGCTACACTCCAATGAAAACTCTGAAAAATGAAAATTCTCAGATTCTCAAAAAAGAAAAAACTACTAAATAAAAGTAAAAACAAGCAAATCACCTCCGAAGAGAATTAAGAGCACAGGGGGAGGTGGCGGAGAGGAACCGTAGAAGCCAGGGTGGGACGCACGGCCACTGTATATGGCCTCGAAGGAGAGGATTTCGCCGCTGACCAGCGAGAAGGCTGGGCTGCCACTGTCTCCCCGGCTGCCTAATACATCAGAGCTGCCCAGCATTACTACGATGCACTCTGCCAATCAAGTCAAATGCAGGTGCTTAACCAGCACCGAATCCAGGTCAAACCAGCACTCCGCCTTGAGGTGGGGGAAGGGCAGAAGGCCAGTTTCCGCCATAATTATGTGCTCTGCGATGCTTAAAATGTATAAGAATTAATACACGTTAGCTTTCCATTAAACAAATGTTCCCCCTTGGATTGCACTAGAATAAAGCAATATGTACTTTTGGTGAGCTCATCCTGAATAAGTTACTCAATCGGCTCTCACAGACAGTTTGAGGAGGCCGGCCACGGAAGACCAGCATGAAGGCTGAATGCACAAGGCACCGGCCCGGCTTCGGCAAGAAGTCCTGCCTCAGCCGCGCTTCCACGCGAGGGACCGGAGGGGGCTCTCGCCCGCCACGCCCGCGGAGCGGAGGCGAAACGGCTTCGCTCGCCCGCAGGGCTCCCCAAGGCGTCCTGAGGCGACGCTGTTCCCGCCAAGCCCTGCACGCTTTCTCCTCCCCTTCCTCAGAGCACCCGGGGCTCCTGTTCAACAAGAGCTCTGAGTTCAGTGAAAAAAGTCGTCAGCTTTCTAAACAAAGTCTTTTGCCACAGTACAGAATCAACGATGATACAACCGCGCGCAAACGGGCACATGCCCGTCCCTGGCGTGCGCCGCCGCTGACTGAACTGCAGCGGCGCGCGGGGGCTGCCGGGAAGCGCGGGGGCTGCCGGGAAGCGCGCGCTTCTCTTCCGCCGCAAAGCAGGCGCCCGGGGCCCCTTGCCTCAGGGCTTCTGTAACCTTCTAGGGCTCTGAGAGAAATCGGCGTGTCAGGGCGAAACGCCTTCCAGGGCTCCCTTTCAGAAGTGCTGGGAAGACAGAATTTGTGGACGAGCCGAGGCGACGGCGTGTCCCCCGGAGGCCGCCTGAAGAGCGGACGCTGTGAACGACCGCAGAGTCAGTGTGCGCCTTCTCCCGTCTGTCCGCCCTGGCTTTCTGGCCGCCTCCTGGGACCGACTCTCATCAAAACGACAAAATGCTCATGCGTGGACTCACGGTTAGGCCCAAGGATTTCCCCGAAGACCAAGGTAGTTCTGAAAGATGATACGCGGCTGGCTTTTTACACTTGAGGCCCACGGTGTAGAGGTCTGAGAAGTTGCCCGCCTGAAAAATCTCGGATGCAGCCAGCTAATTCATTCAGTGTTATTTCTTAAACCCGTGAGGCTAAAGGCTATTGAGTTTCATGAGAGATAAACAAAATTTCACATTAACAATAGCGACCTCCCATTCATGTAGACTGAATCCCACAGAAGGGATTGTTTGGGTTGGCAGAATAAAGTGAAGAGCCCAGAGTTACTGTATACCAAGCTGGCTGATAGGCAAGTTACTTAATGTCTCATGCCTCAGTTTCCACATTCATGGAATGGGCAATAGAAATTGTACCTGTATCAGAGGATCGTTGTAAAAACTAAATGAATTAACAGATGAAAAGCACTAACAACAATGTCCGATATATAATAAACAATATGTTAGTATAGCAGTAAGAGTAATGTGTGATGTGATTTTTATTAACATCACATACTGGTTGACCAATTTTCACAGAAATGGAATTATGAACATAAATAACTCTAGTTATGGGCACAGGTTAATCCCTCTTCTGTGCTGATCCTTTAAAGGGAATCTAGGTTATCACTAGGTGCTTGAGTCATCCAAAATGTTTACTGAGGGTCTGTTATTTATTCTTAATATAGGGATCAAAAATGAACAGATCTTAAAGAAGGTCAAAGATAAGTCAGGAAGAATGACAAATATGCAAATGCAACAACAATGTATAAATGCATCAAATCAACACACTGCACACCTTAAATTTACACAATGTTACATGTCAATGACATTTCAAAAACACAAAACCAAAATGTTATGATGGTATTTCCTGCATGGAATGATCGGGGTAAGCACAGAGTTCTGCAGGAAGATGGACATGGGCATTGTGGTAGGCAGAATGACAGCCTGTCCAAAGTCCCTGTTTTAACCCTCAGAACCTATAAATAGGCTTTATGTATATATTTATATATATATATATCGAGGAGGAAGTAAAGTTGCTAAACAGCTGACCTTAAAATAGGGAGTTTATTTTGAGTCCAAAGTAAATAGAAGGTCCTTAAGCATGGGAGAGGGAAGCCGCAGAGTGGGTCAGAGAGACGTGATGGGAGGAGAAATCAACCAGTCACTACTGGGTTTGAAACTGGGGGAAGGGACCACAAGCCAAGGAAAGCAGCTGCCCTGCAGTGCCTGAAGAAAGCAAGGAAACAGATCCGATCTGAAGCCTCCAGGAATGGACGAGCTCTGTCGAAGCTTTTGACTTAATCCATGAGACCCATGTCAGACTCCAGACCTACGGAGCTGCAAGAGATTATCCGTGCACTGTTTCATAGCACTACATTTGTGGCACTTTGTTGGAAAACTGATACAGAGGTAGAATCCAACTTGTATGTGAAAAGACAGGGGGTGATGGACACAGGAAGCTTCTGAGAGGGGTCACGGCTGGGCTGAGTGTTAGAGGGTGACCAGTGGCTACCTACAGGGGGGGCAGTCTGGGCACCTTAGATGAGGCCTAGTTTCATTGATCCAGTGAGCAAAACCTGAAGAGTGGAATGTTTGAAGATGGCACTGGATTGATAGTAGAGCTTACATAACAGGGAGTAATTCTTAGTTTATGAGAGAAGGGGGACTCACAGGGGCTTTAATTCAGGGAAGGGTGGTGTTAGCTGCTCAGTCCTGTCCAACTGTTTGTGACCCCATGGACAGTAGCCCACCAGGCTCCTCTGCTCATGGAATTCTCCAGGCAAGAATACTGGAGTTAGTAGCCATTCTCTTCTCTAGGGGATCTTCTTGACTCAGGGACTGAACCAGCATTTCCTGCACTAAAGGCATATTCTCTACTGTCTGAGCCACCAGGGAAGCCCAATCCAGGGAATAAGAGGGTCATGTTGTGTTTCAGAAACACTGTTGGCATAGCAAGATGGAGGGTGAACTTGAAGAGGGCAGGTCAAGTGAAAGGAGACCAGGCAAGAGGTCCAAGTGAGAAGTGATGGAGTCAGAAGTATGGCAGTGGGAGTCAAAGAGAAAGTACAGATTTGGGAAACATTGGCCAGCAGACTTGGCAGGCACTGCTGATGGTTTGTATTTGGGGCGTTAGGACGAAGATGGAATCCAGAGCTGCCTCTCCATTCCCAGCTTGGGTGACGGGAGAGAAAGGTGCCCTTATGTGGCAAAGGAGCAGGAGGAAGAGGAGCTGATTTAGAGGGAAGATGATGAGATTGTTTTTGAAAGGCCTAGGACTGACCACTAGAAAGCTGAGCACCAAAGAACTGACGCTTTTGAACTGTGGTGTTGGAGAAGGCTCTTGAGAGTCCCTTGGACTGCAAGGAGTTCCAACCAATCCATCCTCAAGGAGATCAGTCCTGAATGTTCATTGGAAGGACTGATGTTGAAGCTGAAATTCCAATACTTTGGCCACCAGATGCGAAGAGCTGACTTATTGGAAAAGAATGATTGAAGGTAGGAGGAGAAGGGGACGACAGAGGATGAGATGGTTGGATGGCATCACTGACTCAATGGACATGAGTTTGAGCAAACTCTGGGAGTTGGTGATGGACAGGGAAGCCTGGTGTGCTGCAGTCCATGGGGTCGCAAAGAGTTGGACACAACTGAGCAACTGAACTGAACTGAACTGAGGACCACTAGATTGAGACACACAGTGGACAGCCAAATGGGTGCACCTACATGGGGGCGCAGACCACTAAGATGGGCTTGACATCTGGAATGAGGACTTGCCATCAGCATATGGGGGATACTTTGAATAGTATGATTGGATGACATCACACATGAGAAGAATGAGAACAGTGGGCTGTGGACAAGACCCTGGGGGACCCGGACATGTAAGAGGTCCACGAAAAAGATGGAGGAGAAATGAGCAGGAAGCAGCCTGGAGAATTAGCACACATGGGGTCCCAGGAGAGCCAAGGGAACAGAGGGTTTCATGAAGGGAAGGTGGCATAGAGTCAAACGGAGCAGGCTTTAGGAAAGTAATGACTGGATGATGTTGGTGGTGGTGGTGGTCATGTTCATTAACACCATCAAATTATAAGGACAAGAGCAACCAGCACTTCTTGAGCATCCATCATGAGTCCAGTACAATGATTTATTTAACTAATACATATATGACAAAAACTTCCTACCAGAAACATCTTTAAGTGCTTTATAAGTTTTAACTCATTTAGTTCCTATAGCAACCTTATGAGGAAGACACTATTATTAATCCCATTTTACAGATAAAGAATGGATGCTTTTGAACTGTGGTGTTGGAGAAAACTCTTGAGAGTCCTTTGGACTGCAAGGAGATCCAACCAGTCCATCCTAAAGGAGATCAGTCCTGCGTGTTCATTGGAAGGACTAATGTTGAAGCTGAAACTCCAAAACTTTGGCCACCCAATGCAAAGAGATGACTCATTTGAAAAGACCCTGATGCTGGGAAAGATTGAAGGTGGGAGGAGAAGGGGATGATGGAGGATGAGATGGTTGGATGGCATCACTGACTCAATGAACATGAGTTTGAGTAGGCTCCGGGAGTTGGTAATGAATAGAGAGGTCTGGTGTGTTGCAGTCCATGGGGTTGCAAAGAGTTGGACATGACTGAGCGACTGAACTGAACTGTACAGATAAAGAAATAGAAACACAGAGAGGTTACCTTGATCTAAAATTACTCACTAAGTGACAGTCAGGACTCTCAAGCTCTGCTGTCTCCTTCTCACTTGATTTTCACTACTCATCAGTCAATGATGGTGAGTAGTTCTCACCATCATCCTAATTGAATAGATCAAGGAGACAAGGATTAGCCAAGTCAACTAAATTGCTCAAAGTCAGCCAGCCATGGTGGGGCCTGTACAGGTGAGATCAGGCTGAATAATGGACCTACACAGTGAAACCAGTCAGCCCGTGTGACTGGAAGGAGACGACTCTAGATGACCTCTCAGAAGACATAAGCTCCCCTTTCTGCTGGGTGGCAGATGAGGTGAGGGTCTGACCCAAGCCAGTCAAAGATTAAGCTGGGTTGAGGACAGGTGGCCTTTTTAAAGACTTGGTTCCATTCTGGTCTATTATCCCTTGGATGTGGCCTCCTGGCTTCTGGTTGAGAGGCTGGTGGGTCTCTGTCTGCTCTGGGATTGTGGGAGATTCTGTCCTACCCTTCAGAAGCCTGTTCTCTCTCACCGCAAAGGAGTGTGAACAAGTCCACACACAATAAACTTTGTGGTCTGTTTGGTTTAAATGGTAAAAGGTATAAATAGTAGGCACATATCTGGCACACATCTCCTTTATATTAGGACTCCTTATTGGCTTGGCACACACAGGTTCCAAAAACACACATATATGAGACACACCTCTATGTTGATTGTAGCACTATTCACAATAGCCAAAACATGGAAACAACATACGTGTCCATCAACAGAGGAATGTTACAGAAGACGTGGTACTCATAAACAGTACTCAGCAATAACAAAGAATGGCAGACAAGAGAGGACCCCGAGATTGTCGTACTAAGCAAGTCAGAAAAAGACAAATGTCACATGACATCATTTATATGTGGAATTTAAAATATGCCACAAATGAACCTATCTATAAGACAGAAACAGAACTGCAGGCACAGAGGAGAGACTGGTAGTTGCCAGAGGGAGCGGGGAGGAATGGAGTGGGAGATGAGGGTTAGCAGACGTGAGCTTTTGCATAAAGAATGGAGAAACAACAAGGCCCTCCTGTGTAGCACAGGAAACTATATTCAATATCCTATGATAAATGATAATGAAAATAATAGAAAAAAGGATGCATATATATGTGTGTGTGTGTACACACATCTGAATCATGTTGTACAGCAGTAGTTAACACTGTAAATCAATTATACTTCAATTAAAAAAATTAAAAATACAAAACTACGTATCTGTGTATTACTTATTCTACACAAAACAATCCTGCAGCTTTCTTCTCTGTGAACCAAGGCTTGAAAAGCCCTGGTACTCGCGCATCTGCTGTCTCCCACCCAGGCCGGAAAGAACGCAGTTGGGGTCCCCTAACGCAGGGAACTCTGACCACGGAGTACCAGAGGCTGATCTCAGTCAGTACAAACAACAAACAAAGCTGCAGCTCAGCTGGGCCTCGGGCCCAAGAAAACCAGCCACACACGAACTCGCACCATGGGGGAAGGAGAGAGGGGAAAAATGTTCTAAAAACAAACCCAGGAGAGAAGGCGGCAGGCTGAGAAGCTGGCTCCACACTGACTGGCTCCCACATGGGTGTGTGAGACAAAGCCTGAGAAAGAAAAGCTTCCCTTGACTTGCCAGGAAAGGAGCCCCAATATCCTGACTTGACTGGAAAACACTGGCAAAGGCCAAGAGCTCTGAGTCTCCTGAGAAGGGACATGGCTTTAATTCATGCAGCAACACAGGTTTTGTTTGAAAGGAAAAAAGTCAGAACTGATTTAACATCCTCTGTATTCTTTATATGGAGAAGTCATCCTAAATGAAGCATTTACTGGAAAGTGTATGAGTGAGCTAAGATAACAACAGCTGCTATAACAAGTAAACCTGAAACCTCAGTTGGCTCCACATGGAGTGGGAGAGTAATACAAACGAAGAAGGGACCGAATGAGCTTCAAGAGCAGACCTGTGAATTGTGCTTTGATGGAAAAGGCTGAGTTTTCCAAACTGAGACGCTAGGGTGTTAGTGGGGTGGCATTAGGGTAATTACGGTAATTATAATTAGTGTACAGGACTGGGAGATGGAGGGAGCTGGGAAAGATGGAAGGAAGAGGGATGGATGAAGAGAAGTGGAAGGGAAGGGAGGGTCTGGGAGGACCCCATGCACGGGGGGAGGCAGCACCTGGGTGAAAGCGGAGATAGTGAGTGTATCCCTGGCACCAGAGCGTTCAGTTTAAGCATCTCTAATGAGCAGAACTCCTGATGAAGCTCATTTCCTACCTGCGCAACTTGACAAGTTCTCATGGTCTTGTCAGTATTCAGCCAAACATGCCTCACCTTGGTTCCAGCCCTTCTGCCCTGGTTTCCCCTCTCTTAGATACGTAGGTCAGGTGTAATCACTTTTCCACAGATCAGCCCTTCCAGATCACCACCTCTCGTGGTATCTCCTCTTCCCCAGGATAAAAGCCCTCTTCATGTGCATTTTCCTGAGAGGATGGTTTTAGTCACTTCTTCATTGTCATCCTATTCCTTGGGCTGGACACATTCCAGCTCGTGAACTTTTCAGTGGAAATGTGGTCCCCAGACGAAACAGGCTATTCCAAGCATGGTTCCCAGCCCCATCTTTGATCTGCACTGGAGCTTCAGATGAAGTTTCCAAGCAGACATACTTCATGGCTGAGTCATGTTCAGCTTCCTGTCAGCCACCACGAGGGCTGCTGCTAAGCTCATTCCTAATTCCTCTTAGGGGCAGATGTTTTTTTAAATGTGAGTGTATAATTTTTCTTTGATCAATTTTATGTTTCCCTTGGTAAGATTTGGTCCATTTTTCCAGGCTGTCAAGAGCTTTTGGAATAGTTTTACGATGTCTTGGACAATTATTACAAGCATGAAGCCAAAGTCCTCCTCCAAGGTCTTGACCATGGTGTATAATGAGACAAAGTTAAGATAGAACTCCATAAATTGTCACCCAAGACCTCTCAGGATTAGGTTGTGCCACTATTTACATCCTAGGATATTCTTAGCATTCTCCACATTTTAACATCTTCCGTGCCAATATCCAGGTCCATCGGAAAACTCCAAAGGAAGCCAAATTGGTTGTTCGAGTTTCCCTTTCTCTCTTCTGCTCCACTGATGATGTATTCAGAATTTTATTTCTGATACACTCCTGTCCTTTTTGAAGAGACTGTCCTTTGTGTTGTTGTTGGTAAATTTCAACTAATGTTTGCTCAAATATTTAAAGATTCTGAAGTCATGGTTCTGTGTCTGATCATGAGCTACTTCACAGTAGGGTGTTTTGGGTTTTTTTCTGTGTAAATTTTAAGACAATGTGGATCCCCTTGATGGGGTCCACTCTTTAATCAATTTCTTAATTCCTTTCATTCCTCCTTAATGATTAGACAAGTTTTCTTCATTGCTGGCCTTGCATTCAAGGAGACTGTTTCAATAAGAGTGGAACAACAAAGTGAAATTGATTTTCTTGACTGAGGGAACACTATGAGAAAAGACAGACGAGTGAAGATAACAGCACACTTTGTAGCCTGTGCCTGGATATATGTTCCTGCATAGTTCCCAGGTCGACTGGCATTTCCCTGATGGCAGGAAGGACCATATAGAAAAATTCACCTTTAAGAAATCTCACTGAAAAGTCAGTAAATCTTATGAAAGTGAAAGTCACTCGGTCGTCTCCAACTCTTTGTGACACCATGGACTATACAGTCCATAGAATTCTCTAGGCCGGAGAACCGGAGTGGGTAGCCTTTTCCTTCTCCAGGGCATCTTCCCAACCCAGGGATTGAACCTGGGTCTCCTGCATTGCAGGCAGATTCTTTACCAGCTGAGCCACCAGGGAAGCCCAAGAATACTGGAGTGGGGAGCCTGTCCCTTCTCCAGGGGATCTTCCCGACCCAGGAATCAAACCGGGGTCTCCTCCATTGCAGGTGGATTCTTTACCAACTGAGCTACCAGGGAAGACTTAAATCTTATGAAACAAACGTTATAAATTAATTTACAAACAAATGCACAGTGGCCTTTATTTGCCCAGCACACCAAAGTTATAAAATAATCATTTAAAATTTATTTTTGTCAATAGATATACATTTAAAAGACCAGGTTCCGGTTGCCTTTGCACTTTAGCAGCTCAACTAATGAATAAAATTGTGTTGCATGAACCACTCTAGTATGATATAAAATTTATCTGTAATCAGAATTTATAATTACATTTTTTCCACCCATATTATCAGCTCTGTGAGAGCCCTAAATGGCAAGCACTGACTCTTATTCATCAAGATAAAATATTAGCCTTTAGTTTTTCACTTATAAGGTGCATAATGATTAAGGATTCTGGTTGCCAAGGGTGAAATGCTGCTTCAAACTCGCAGTTCAATTGTTTTGTGAATTTGTAATTGCACCCTTTCTGAGGGATGAGGAAGGCAGAGGAGGAAACGCACAAAAGTGACACAAAGCAGATAATAACAGACCCCATGAAGAATTCATAATGATGTTTAGGGTGTGAGGGAGCGAAGTTGCTTCAGTCACAAAGAATGACCTCTGATCGCGGCCAGCTGCCCCAGAGATGGCTCTAGGTCTCAGGGTGCACACTGCGTTCCGGCGACAGGTTAAAATCCAGGTCCCGATCTCTAGAGTAATTCATATTTTTTTGCTCCACTGTGTCTGTGAAGGTGGGGGTGAAGTTGTTTAAGAAAACTCACCAGGCATTCACTTGATGCCACATCTGGTGACAGAAATCAGAGAGTGTTACCTCAAAGTTAGGTCCAAGTTTAAGGAGGTCAGCAAACTTGACCTCTTGACCAACAGGGATGGCAGCCCCTGGCACGATCAAGAGTGAACGTGGAAGAGTGCTAGGTTGAGAATGTTGTTGAGAATGTGCTAGGTATCAAGTATGGTGCTGGACATTCCTTGAAAGTTCCAGGTTAACCAACTGAAGTCATGACTTATAATATGTCAAATTTATAGGCGAGAGCACCAAGCATGATAGAAACATGCAAACTGCCCGAGGCCACAAAGTCAGAAACTAGAATCTCTCTGAACACCATCACACTGTCTTATACCTTCTTCCATCTCACTTTTTTGTATTTCCCTCCCTTCATCCAGCCATTCAGTGGCCGAGCCACTTGGCCATCCAGGGTCCCCTCCCTCTCCCTCACATACCCTCCTCCACCAAGGTTTCGCCTTGAAAGTAAGCATTTTAAGCACGTTTCAATGCCCTTCTTTCAGGCAATGCAATTCAGGAAAGCTGTCAGAGAAGGAGAATTCAGTTGGCTGCTAACGTTGGTCCTTAGGATGGCGTTATCCCAGGGTGATGATCTGCAATCAGTTTCTCAGCTTTGTGGAGGCAGAAGTAGGATGTCGTCAGTTCATTCAGATACAATCAGGCTGTAGGTGACTAAGTAACACTCACCAAACTTCCAGAAAAGCGATTACTAACACAGATGCTGCCTGTGTCCAGAGCTGTTAACCCTGTTCTTCACGGAACTGCTTCTCAGTATAGGGCACCAGAGAAATCAGAGGAGGGGGAAGTGCTCTGAAGTCTATCATCCAGGCTGTAGAAAGGCCTGCAGAAAGTGATGAACTCTCCTCATTCCAGCACAACTGTGTATCTTTAGAAAAACTTAGGTTTGGTACACAATGCCGGGCTAGTTTCAGGGGTATAGCACAGTGAATCATATACATGCTTTTTAGACTTTTTTCCATTATATGTTATTACAAGATAGTGATTATAGTTCCTTGCTATAGAGTAGGTCCTGTTAGTTTATTATATGTATAATATTATATACCTGCTAATCCTAAACTCCTAATTTATCCCTCCTCCTACTTCACCCTTTTAAACATCAGTTCATTTTCAATGTCTGTGAGTCTATTTTGAAAATAAGTACACTTGTATCATTCTTTAGATTCCACATATAAGTGATACCACGTGATATTCGTCTTTATCTAATTTACTTCATTTGGTATCATAACCTGTAGGTCCATCCATGTTGTTGCAAATGGCATTATGTCATTCTTTATACGGCTGAGTAATATTCCGTCGTATACATGGACCACCTCTTCTTTACCCATTCATCAGTCGGTGAACATGCTTCCATGTCTTGGCTGCTGTGAACAGTGCTGCTTGAAACACAGGAGTGTGTGTATTTTTCTGAATTATGGCTTTCTCTGGCATGTGCCCAGGAGTAGGATTACTGCATCATATAAATGGTTGTCTGAGGAGGCCTTACAAATACCTGAGAAAAGAAGAAAAAGGAAAGGCAAAGGAGAAAGGGAAAGATATACCCATCTGAATGCAGAGTTCCAAAGGATAGCAAGGAGAGATAAGAAAGCCTTCCTCAGTGATCAATGCAAAGAAATAGAGGAAAACAATAGAATGGAAAAGATAGAGATCTCTTCAAGAAAATTAGAGACACCAAGGGAACATTTCATGCAATAGAATAAAGGACAGAAATGGTCTGGACTTAACAGAAGCAGAAGATATTAAGAAGAGACGGCAAGAATACATGGAAGAACTGTACGAAAAAGATCTTCATGACCCAGATAATCATGATGGTTAGATAACCACTTAGAACCAGACATCTTGAAGTGGGAAGTCAACTGGGCCTTAAGAAGCATCACTATGAACAAAGCTAGTGGAGGTGACAGAATTCCAGTTGAGCTATTTAAAATCATAAAAGATGATGCTGTGAAAGTGCTGCACTCCATATGCTAGCAAATTTGGAAATTTCCAAATTTCCACAGGACTGGAAAAGGTCAGTTTTCATTCCAGTATCAAAGAAAGGCAATGCCAAAGAATGTTCAAACTACCACATAATTGCACTCATTTCACTTGCGAGCAAAGTAATGCTCAAATTCTCCAAGCTAGGCTTCAACAGTACTTGAACCAAGAACTTAAAAGTGTTCAAACTGGATTTAGAACAGGTAGAGGAACCAGAGATCAAATTGCCAACATCCGTTGGATCATAGAAAAAAAAAGTCTATCTCTGCTCTATTGACTACATTAAAGCCTTTGACTGTGGGGATCACAACAAGCCATCATCTTAACATGATGGGAATACCAGACCACCTTACCTGCCTCCTGAGAAGTCTGTATGCAACAGATTAGAGAAGCAACAGTTAGAACCAAACATGAAACTACAGACTGGTTCCAAACTGAGAAAGGAGTACATCAAGGCTGTATATTGCCACCCTGCTTATTTTACTTATATGCAAAGTACATCATGAGAAATGCCAGGCTGAATGAAGCACAAACTGGAATCAAGACTGCCAGAGAAATATCAATAACCTCAGATATGCAGATGACAACACCCTTATGGCAGAAAGTGAAGAGGGACTAAAGAATCTCTTTATGAAGGTGAGAGAGGAGAGTGAAAAAGCTGGCTTAAAACTCAACATTCCAAAAACTAAGATCATGGCATCCAGTCCCATTACTTCATGGCAAATAGAAGGGATAAAGGTGGAAACAGCATAGACTTTATTTTCTGGGGCTCCAAAATCACTGCACATGGTGACTGCAGCCATGAAATTAAGACGCTTGCTCCTTGGAAGAAAAGCTATGACCAACCTAGACAGGGTATTAAAAAGCAGAGACATTACTTTGCCAACAAAGGTCCGTGTAGTCAAAGCTACGGTTTTGCCAGTAGTCAGTAGAGATGTGAGAGCTGGACCATATAGAAAGCTGAGTATTGAAGAATTAATGCTTTTAAGCTGTGGTGTTGGAGAAGACTCTTGAGAGTCCTTTGGACTGCAAGGAGATCCAACCAGTCAATCCTAAAGGAAATAAGTTCTGAATATTCATAGGAAGGACTGGTGCACCGGAAGAAGCGGAATACAGAGTTGCTGCTAATGGGTACCAAGTTTCTTCTGGGTGATGAAAAATGTCCTGGAATTAGATATTGGTGATGGTTGTGCAACTCTGTGGATACAATAAAACCCACTGTATAGTATACTTTAAAATGTATGTTATGTGAGTTATATCTCAAAAAAGCTGTTATTTTATATTTTTATCTTTTTTTTTTTTGCAGTGCTACATGGCTGGCAGGATCTCAGAATCTTAGTTCCCTGGCCAGGGACTGAACCTGCACCCTTGACAGCAAAAGCACAGAGTTCTAATCCCTGGACTCTCAGGGAATTCCCAAAGCTAAGAGTTCATCTGAGTTACTGACCAAACAATTATACATGACTGTATTTTTGGAATATAATTTTTAAGCAAAGATTGCCAACCTAAGTGAAACAACTGTTTAAACCCTTTCCTTGACTGTATTATAGGAAAATGCCATGTTGTTATTTGAAATGCTGAAATGGAAAGATGAAAATAACTGACAAAATGGAAATAAACAGAATATTTATTAATATAATATTCTGGTTACTTTAAAGTCATTTTATAATACTGTTTTTGGAAGCTACCCTGAGAGACTAATAAATTACATCAACTTATTATGAGGTCATTTAAATTCTTTAGTAACCAAATTCTCTAAATGGATTGCCCAAAGTATTGCTGAAGATTGTTCAATTTAGAGTCCTGCTGTTGTGAAGTATTATTTCAGAAAAGCTTTTAACTGTTAAAGGAAATCTTTTCAGATAAAAAGAGAATTTTATTAAATGGAAATATAGCAATTATGATAATAGCCTAAGATAGTCTCTTTCAAGCAATACCAAAAGTACAGAAAAATATCACATGTGGAAAGAGTCTGATTTGTTCAAGAGTAGAAGCCTAATAGGTTGTGTTTAGAGGAGTGTTAGGTGGAGAAAAAGAAGGATAAGAGAGCAGACAATTATCAGATAAATGTTATCTCTGAGGTTTTAAATGAAAATTAGAACATTAAAAAGCATATTAACTATAAGGATTTATAGATCTTCCAGATAAATAACAATATGTAAATTAAAAACACTTTCCTAAATGAAAAAAAAATTAAATAGCACTTTTTATTTGATATATTATATGAAGATGAATTCTGGCCTTTCTTATACCCTCTACCAAATACTAAATCCCACATGAAATGCCACTGCATGGAAAGAGCAGCAAAAGAATGTTGATGGAAGAGTCAGCATTTCCTTTCCCTGTTATAGGTATTTACTGTTAAGAGTCTGTGGCACTCCTCTTCCGAGTTAATTAAAGTGCACAGTGAAGGGAAGGTTTTCTCTTGTTCTTCCCTCCCTCTTCCTCTTCTTTCCTCCTTCCTTCCCTCCACTGGCTCTAACACCCCACCCTTTCCTTCCATTTTCTTTTATTAGGAACATATAGTCATTTAGATAATGTTCATGTTTTTTGCTTCAAGGGTTCAGTAGCTTTTAGAAGAAGAAAGTCAGTGAAACAAATATTTGGCCAGAGACATGTAAAACAAGCAATTATCCATCTGTTATTTTGACGTAACAATAAAAAGGATAGCACTGTCTTTGAAATTATCTTGAGCTTAAGCACTGTTGAGTAAAATAAGGCAAGGTGCTCACCTAGCCACCACATTGATTGTTTTTATTTACTGCTGAATTCCATTGTTCCTTGGCACAATTAGTACTTGTTGAATGAGACTAGAGATATCTTCAAGAAAATTAGAGATACCAAGGGAACATTTCATGCAAATATGGGCACAATAAAAGACAGAAATTGTATGGACCTAAGAGAAACAGAAGATATTAAGAAGAGGTGGCAAGAATACACAGAAGAACTATATTAAAAAGATCTTAATGACCCAGGTAACCACCACGGTATGATCACTCACCTAGAGTCAGACACCCTGGAATGTGAAGTCAAGTGGGCCTTAGGAAGCATCACTACAAACAAAGCTAGTGGAGGTGACAGAATTTCAGCTGAGTTATTTAAAATCCTAAAAAATGATCCTGTGCAAAGTGCTGCACTCAATATGCCAGCAAATTTGGAAACTCAGCAGTGGCCACAGGACTGGAAAAGGTCAGTTTTCACTGCAACCCCAAAGAAAGGCAATGCCAAAGAGTGCTCAATTGCACTCAACTCACATGCTAGCACCATAATGCTCAAAATTCTCCAAGCCAGGCTTCAACAGTATGTGAATCATGAACTTCCAGATGTTCAAGCTGGATTTAGAAAAGGCAGAGGAACCAGAGATCAAATTGCCAACACCTGATGGATCATGGAAAAAGCAAGAGAGTTCCAGAAAAACATCTACTTCTGCTTTATTGACTACACCAAAGGCCTTGACTGTGTGGATCACAACAAACTGTGGAAAATTCTTAAAGAGATGGGAATACCAGATCACCTGACCTGCCTTCTGCAAAACAACAGTTAGAACTGGACGTGGAAAAACAGACTGGTTCCAAATCGGGAAAGGAATATGACAAGGCTGTATATTGCCACCTTGCTTATTTAACTTATATGCAGAGTACATCATGTGAAATGCTGGACTGGATGAAGCACAAGCTAGAATTAAGATTGCTGGGAGAAGTATCAATAACCTCAGATATGCAGATGACACCACCCTTATGGCAGAAAACGAAGAAGAACTAAAGAGCCTTTTGAGGAAAGTGAAAGAGAAAAGTGTAATAGTTGGTTTAAAGCTCAACATGCAGAAAACTAAGATCACGGCATCCAGTCCCATCACTTCATGGCAAATAGATGGGGAAACAGCGGAAACAGTGACAGACTTTATTTTTTTGGGCTCCAAAATCACTGTAGATGGTAACTGTAGCCATGAAATTAAAAGATGCTTGCTCCTTGGAAGGAAAGTTATGACCAACCTAGACAGCATATTGATGCTTGGGGCTGGTGCACGGGATGATCCAGAGAGATGATATGGGGTGGGAGGTGGGAGGGGCTTTGGCATTGGGAGATCGTGTACACCTGTGGCTGACTCATGTCAATGTATGGCAAAACCAATACAGTATTGTAACATAAAATAAAGTATTAAAAAACAAACAAACAAACAAAAAATAAAAAGCAGAGACATTACTTTACCTAAAAAGGTCCATCTAGTCAAGGCTTTGGTTTTTCCAGTGGTCATGTATGGATGTGTGAGTTGGACTATAAAGAAAGTCGAGTGTTGAAGAATTGATGCTTTTGAACTGTTGTGTTGGAGAGGACTCTTGAGAGTACCTTGGACTGCACAGAGATCCAACCAGTCCATCCTAAAGGAGATCAGTCCTGAATATTCACTGGAAGGACTGATGTTGAAGCTGAAACTCCAATACTTTGGCCACCTCATGTGAAGAATTGACTCATTTGAGAGGACCCTGATGCTGGGAAAGATTGAAGGCAGGAAGAGAAGGGGATGGCAGACGATGAGATGGTTAGATGCATCACTGACTCAATGGACATGAGCTTGAGTAAACTCTGGGAGTTGGTGATGGACAGGGAGGCCTGGCAAGCTGCAGTCTATGGGGTCGCAAAGAGTCGGATATGACTGAGTGACTGACCTGAACTGACTGAAGGAGTCTAGAAGGGGGCATAGCTACATATATAAGGCCAATCCTTTATACAATTGGATAACTGCATCGTGAATAAAAGCCAGAAATGGAGTACTTCTGAAGATAACACAAAGAAGATATCTAGAAAGGCCAAAGAAGATAGAGTGAAAAACCAAGATCCCCTGAAGAGTTCACACGGACTCTTTTTCTCAGGCTACTTGAGGTGGGTGATCTTACAAGTTCTCTAGAGATGCTTAATTCGTGACTTCAGAGTTAAACTCACTGTGAAAAACCCAAGTGATGAATGTTCCTTGCATCTGTGTATCGCATCACTTTTTGGCATTGTTTATTCACATTGTGGGGGCTTCCCAGGTGGTGCTAGTGGTAAAGAACCCACGTGCCAACGCAGGAGACGTAAGAGATGCGGGCTCCATCCCTGGGTCAGGAAGGTCCCCTGGAGAAGGACACAGAAACCCACTCCAGTGTTCTTGCCTGGAGAACCCCATGGGCATAGGAACCTGGTGGGCTGCACAGAGTCAGACACGACTGAAGTGATTTAACACACGTCCACACAGTGGGGAAAAATAATGGAATTTCTATTTCCATCTTCTTGCATAAATAAAAAAGTGAATAATAAATAAGAGCTTTTGTAACCTAATATTTCCAGCGCACATGTATACTGGTGTGTGTGTTTCTTCGCTGAGCCCTATTTCTCATAACCTTACCTGAAAGCTATAATAAGTAACAGGAAAGTGGTTAACCGCACGAAACAGCAGATTTGCTTATTACATCTAGAGAACATTTTGTCTGCGATCTAAGTGAGTAAAAAGCACGATGACTATTACAGACACAGAGGGGAAAGGCAGTTGAACTTTAATTGTATTGGAGAATGAACACTCTTCACCTTTGCTGGGGTTCTGAAGACATATCCAGCCTCTTTAGGTGAGGAGAAAGATGCTGCTTTTGGAGGTCAGTGTATTAAATCACTTCAAATGTCTCTAAACTTCTGAATCGACTGTCACGCTAAGCCCAACTTCCAAAAACTTCTCTGGTCTTCTGAGTAAAATTTTGCTTGTAATATGTGATGGTGAGATTGTGCAGTACTTGCCCTTAGTCTGCCTGAGACTCTGTTTCTACATTTCATAATGAGAGAGTCCAGACAGAGCAGAGTAACTATCTTGAGGACCTGAAAAGTACAGTCTGTCAGCAGAGAGTGAAGAAAACGGAAACCTGAGGAACGACCAGCACCACTGAGTCTGCTGATGGGGACTTAATGGCTTAACATTTGCAAAACTAAGCAATAGGCATGAGGATCAAATATTGACAGACACCCTCTTTCTGACTGAAAAAAGGGCTCATCTGAGCTAGAAGCTGCAGGAAGAATGCTTGTGGAGTTTATTTTTCCCTCAGCCAGTCCTGCCCTGTGGACAGTCCCAGCCCCGAAGCTGTGCTGATGTTGTGGGGATGTCACAGCAGCCACGGAGGCCTGGGCACACAAGACTCAAGAAGAAAAACTTTCTCTCTGGCCAGGAGGAACCAGAAAAAGAGGTCCCTGCCAGAGCATGTGGGCAGGATTCCTGTAACTTCCTCCCTTCTCTTGTGGATTCAGCCCAGGGGCAGATGGAGTCACTCAGAAGTGTGCAAGATTTTAGGGGGAGAAACATCCTCCTGGTCAGAGGAATCAGAAGAGGAAGTGTCGGAAAATCCCCGGGAAGAGAAGACTGGGAAGGAGACTTAATTCTCCGTTATAAACAGATGCAGGCCCCAGGCATGTCCCAAAGCTAAGGAGACACAGAATTGGGTACAGAGGACAGGTTAACAGCATGCTTCTGCCAAATATGCCACCTCACCGTATTGAGTATTCTAACCTGAAGGGATCTGAGGATTGGCGCATGGAAGAAGGACTCTGATCTTCTCTTTCTTCCCTGAAGAAGGTCATAGAAGGTGCTTGAAGGACTCTCTGACCCCTTCCTCCGCCCCCGAAGCAGATCATAACACCCTGTTATGAGAGGTGCCCTCTCTATATCTGAAGGGAGGGAACATCCTCATCTCTGGAGATGGAGG
>SJYF01000263.1:4706033-4716962 GCA_006410515.1 Procapra przewalskii | reverse complement strand
GTTCGATTGCTGGGTTGGGAAGATTCCCTGGAGAAGAGAAAGGCTACCCACCCGCTCCAGTATTCTGGCCTGGAGAATTCCATGGACTGTATAGTCCATGGGGTGGCAGAGAGTCAGACACAAATCACTTCCATTTTTCATCAAACCTAGTACAAAAAGACTCAGATTTAGCCATTTATTTAGGAATTACTTTTCTTATGAAGGGCCCTGTGCCATGTAAAACTTAATTCAACATGAATGCTTATGTTTGTCTCTTGTTAAGCTGTCTTTGTTCACCTTAGTTGTCATGGCCCAGCCAGAGAAGCTAGGAGGGTAGGAGGAAAAAGGATTTTTTTCTCCCCCACTACACACAGAAAGAGATAGTAAAGATAAGAGCAGAATAGGATGAAATTCAAAATGAAAATCCACAGAGAAAATTAATAAAAACAAAAGCAAGTTCTTTGTAAGGATTAAGAAAAGTGATAAGTATCTAGTCAGACTAAGCAACAACAAGAAGAAACACAACTTACCAATTAAGAATGGGAGAGGGGACATCACATGGATCCTAGAGACCCACACTCAAAACAGAAGAAATGTACCAATTCCTTTAAAGACAAGTACTAAAACTTACTCAAGAAGAAATATGTAGGCTACAGGTATTAAAAAAACTTGCATTTATAATTAAAAAACCTTCTAACAAAGAAAATTCCAAATCCAGATGGTTTCCCTGGTGATTCTAACAAATATTTAAGAAAGAAATAATGACAACTTGACAACATCTCTTCTAGAAAGTTGAAGAGGAAGTAACATTTTCCAACTCATATTATAAAACCAGAATTACCCAGATAGCAAAACCAGACAAAGATATTACAAGAAAACTATAGATGGATCTCCCTTATGAACAGGTCTCAAAATCCTCAACAAAATATTAGCAAATTTGATATACAAAAATATAAAAGGAATAATGCATCACAACAAAGTGGGGTTTATCCTGGGAAACAAGGCTGGCTCAGCATTCAAAATCAATCTAATCATGGTATTAACAGGTTAAAGAAGGAAATGTGATTTTCTTAATGGATAAAGAAAAATCATTTGACAAAATTCAGCACCCATTCATAAAAACATTCTCAGCAAATCAGGAATAAAATAATGCCCTTATCCTGATAAAGGGTACCTTAAAAATTTATGTATATTTTTATAATATATTTATTTATAATATATTATATTTTAGAATGAAAGACTTAATGCTTTCTTCCTAAAGTTGGAACTGGGACAGGCACATCTGTTTTCACTATTTTCATTCAACATTGTTCTGGAAGTCCTCCTAGTTAATACAATAAAGCAAGAAAAAGAAATAAAGGGCATACAGATTAGAAGGGAAGAAATAAAACTGTCTTTGTTCACAGAAGAGAGGCCTGTCTACATGAAAAATCTCACAGATTTTATGAACATGCACACACACACATACCTTCTAGAACTGATAAGTGATATTAGGACAATCACAGGATATAAGGCCAATACACATAAAATAATCAATTGTATTCCTATATTTAGGAATTAAAATTTTACTAAGTACCATATATGTTAGCATCAATAAATACTTAGACATAAATCTAAAAAATACTGGCAGAATGTTTATGCTGAAAATTATGAGATACTGGCCAAAAAATTCAAAGAAAACCTAAAAAATGAAGAGATATACTATGTTCATGAATGAGAAGACTTGATATTGTCAAGATGCCAATTCTTCCTAAATAGGTTTGATGGAATCACACTGAGAATAATTTTGTACACACCAAGAAGCTGATTCTAATACTTATTTGGAAATGTCAAAGGCACTAAAACTGCCAAAACAATTTCTGAAGATTTATGACAAAGCTATGGAAACAGACAGTGTGGGACTGGTAAAAGGGTAAGCGCCGCACAGATTGGTGGAGAAAAACAGAGTCAAGAGGAGAGCCACATAACATGGTCAGCTAATTTTCAAAGGAGTTAAATGAAAAATTAACAGTTTCTTTGTGACTCCACAGACTGTGGCCTTCTAGGCTCCTCTGTTCATGGAATTCTCCAGGCAAGAATACTGGAGTGGGTAGCCAGTTCCTTCTCCAGGGGATCTTCCTGATCCAGGGACCAAACCCAGGTATCCTGCATTGCAAGCAGATTCTTTACCATCTGAGCCACCAGGAAAGCCCATAATTTTTTTTTTTTTTTTAAACAAAGGTGGTTAACTGAAGAATTGACAGTCTTTACAACAAATCGTTCATGGGAACACTGTGTCATCAATAGGCAAAAGAAAAATAAATCTCAAATAATAACTCATAGATTTAAGATTTAAGAAAGCTGTTGACTTTGAGAAATTATAGAAGAAAAGCTATGGAACCATTGTTGGGAAATGAGACTTTGGATATGGTACCAAAAAGGAAAAAAATTGGATAAATTGGGCTTCATCAAAATTAAGATTTTTTTCTCTGTGAAAGACAGTGTTAAGAGAAAGAAAAGAACCAGTCAAAGACTGGAAGGAAAAATTTGCAAATCATATCTCCAACAAAGGCCTTATAAGCAGAATACACAAAGAACTTTTAAAATTTAACAGTAAGAGAGCAAGCAACCCAATTAAAAAGTGCACAAAAAGTTGAAATAATCCTTCAAAGAAGATATATGGATGATAAGTAAATGCATGAAAAGATGCTCAATTTCCCTAGTCATTTGGGAAATGCAAATTGAGACCACAACTGATAATCTTAAATGCTGGATAGCTAACATATTTTTTTAAGAGACATTACAAAGTGTTGATAAAATATAGGGCATACAGAAGTCTCACACATTGATAGCTACTGTTATAGCTTTGACTTCTCAGAGGCACAGCCCAAAAGGTCTAAGTGCTGCTTGGTTGATAGGAGGCAAGATTAAAGATCTACCAGGACTTTTGGGTTTGATCTCAGATGAGCTGGAAGAGACTCAGGACTTCAAAAGACTTTGTCGGTGATTCTGAACTGTAAGGATGTATGTGCGTGTCAGTCAAACAAGCTAACTTTAACAGTCTTCTATTTTCTGACAGAAGGAGGCATTGTTTTGCTCTCCTATATACTGATGAACCGTCTTTCAGTTCAGCACGTGGCAAATACTGAGCTCTTACTTTCCAATGTCTCCCTGGAATGACCCCTAAAATGTTAACAGCAAAGTGTCAATATTTTCTTGGATACTGGGTGTTAAATATTTGTTCATATGAGTGGGTATCGCTAGGAGCTGAGAGAAGCTTCTGTATTTATATAAGACTTTCTCATTTTAGGGGTTTAGATGTAAGGGTTTTAGAGACAGCATAGTTCCCGTTCAGTGCAGTGACTGCCTAATTTGGTGTAACAGAAAACCTAGAGAGTCTTACAGAAGATAGCTAGATTGGTATGGTCTAATATGGTAGCTCCATGTGGCTACTTTGGAGAAGGAAACGGCAACCCAATCCAGTGTTCTTCCCTGGAGAATTCAGTGGGCAGAGGGCCTGGCAGGCTACAGTCCATGGGGTTGCAAAGAGTCAGACACGACTGAGCAACTCACACACACAATGTGGCTACTTAAAGTAAAATTTAAAATCCATTTTCTTATCACATTAATGATAAGATAATCTATAATGATAATTATTGTTAGACTCTAACCACAAGGCAAAAATAATTTAACTAAGGAATTTTTCTTTGAAATAGCCTACTCCAGGATTGAATAACTATTTATTTTGGTGAATAGGGCATTATTTTGACTCCTTCCTATCAGCCTATCTCCCTGAGATTTGGGGCTTACTGGGAGAAGGGAAAGTGTCCCATTTTTATTTATTATCCATGGAATGGGAAGGAGAACTGGAACACCATTTCCCTTCCTTTCTATGTATTTGTGTGTTCTCAGTGTATGAAAAGGCACGAGGTGTGTTGGGTCTGGGGAAAATAAAGTGCTATAAGCTTTCGGTTCTTGATAGTTATAAAATCACTCTTCTTCAAATACTTACTAGGAAACTAAAGCATTTTAAGGCGAGTGCTTGTATGTAAGAGAAAACGGCAGTGGAATTGTAGAAGAGGGGAGGGGTGTTATCAGGGGCTCCGAGGCTTCAGGGTAAGCACACTTTATTCATTATTTGTTTTTATTCTTTTGGTGTCACTAGGCACCATCATTCATAATATATTTACTCAAGATCCTTCCCAACTCCAGAAATACAGTTTACAATGCAAGTCTTTGATGATCTGAAAAACTATAGTCCACTTCATCACAGACCATACTTAAAGAGAGGATGAACTTCAGCTGGGGTGACCTGTCACACCCGACTCATCCATTACATCTCTTGTCACAACTGTTTACTTTTTCACACTGTGCTGGAGCCATTAAGGGGAGCACTAAGGTAGGATTGCTACACGCAGCTCTCCTCTTGACCTGCCAGAGGATTAATCCTGAATGCTCAATTTAATGCTTTCCAACAGTGACTGCTGGGAGGGGGGCGGGGAACGTCTGTTGCATTTTTTTTTAAATGCACCCATTTAAAACACAGAACTTAATTTCACTGTCACATACATCTATCACTTTATCTTTGATAGGAAAATAGGAGCTAAAGGCCCACACATCTCTGTACCATTATGCAATATAGCTGGTGCCTACTGGGGTAGGAGCTTGTTTACATATTAAGGTGGACACGTTTCAGTAAAAGACATTAATTTGTAGACAGTCATTGCAAATAATGGTAATTTATGGGGAATTATAATTTTCTCTGGGTTTGAGATTTGAGAGAGGATTTTAAAACTTTATGACATTTATCAATATCAATTTAGGAGTCTTTGCATTTTGTACACTTTTAAGAAGTCACATGAAACTCCTATTGAAAAAAAGAAGTAAAGATATGCATATCCTTTTTCCTGAAATTCATGGAAATGAACAACAGGAATAAAAAATAGGGTACAAATTAGAGCTCGTAATTAAATTAGAAATGATTATGACCACAAACCACAGACCATGAAGACAGTTTGCCTAACACAGTGACATTTGTTCCAAATTAAGTAAAAAAAATAAAGCTAACAGGTCCTTGCAAACTTCTCTAGTGGGACATGCATTTTCTGAAGGTAGATTTAATGGTAATAGTTCCTCCCCTAGAAGAGTGAGGACTGAGTTAGCAGACAGGGCATCAAGGACCAAGAAACCTTCTTGCAGACTTCTGGGTCGTCTGTGATACTCGGATACTCACTGGAGGTGAGACGAACAAAGAAGACAGGAGGGAAAATGGAAAGAAACAAATCAGAATTTGGTGAGGAAACGTCACTGTGGATCTCCCTAACGTCTGCCTCAGTGATTTGCTCTTGTTGAAGAGAAACATTCTTCTAGAGCAGAAGGGGCGATAATGAGAGAGTGTTCTTGCTGCCCTCACTTGCTACATGTGTGCTTTACTTACACTAGTGGTGAGCACACACCCACACACAGATGACAGGCACCCAACAAGCACCCAGCACGCGGCATCTGTATGTGGACACCGTGACACCCCCGTCTCCCCTACAAAAAGGCCAAGAAGGTGCCTGAGAAGCATGTACAACACATTTCAGGGCTTTGGTAACAAGGAAGCCTATGAATAGTCCTCAGTTCAGTTCAGTTCAGTTCAGTCGCTCAGTCGTGTCTGACTCTTCGCAACCCCATGTACGCCAGGCCTCCCTGTCCATCACCAACTGCCAGAGTTCACTCAGACTCACGTCCATCGAGTCAGTGATACCATCCAGCCATCTCATCCTCTGTCATCCCCTTCTCCTCCTGCCCCCAATCGCTCCCAGCATCAGAGTCTTTTCCAATGAGTCAGCTCTTCACATGAGGTGGCCGAAGTACTGGAGTGTCAGCTTTAGCATCATTCCTTCCAAAGAAATCCCAGGGCTGATCTCCTTCAGAATGGACTGGTTAGATCTCCTTGCAGTCCAAGGGACTCTCAAGAGTCTTCTCCAACACCACAGTTCAAAAGCATCAATTCGTCAGTGCTCAGCCTTCTTCACAGTCTAATTCTCACATCCATACATGACCACAGGAAAAGCCATAGCCTTGACTAGATGGACCTTAGTCGGCCTAGATCCTCTTAAAAATAAAAAAAAGGAAGGATCCGTGGAATCTTTGGCAGGTGGTGAGAACACCAAAGGATCAATACAAGAGATGAAAAAAGAGGTAATTAGAGAGATAAAAGGCAATCTGGCCAAGCTTTGGAAAGAAATTAAATAAAGCAATAAACCATTAATAAGTGAAAGGAAACCACATCAGAAGAAGCTAGCAGTACTTAGGTGTCTTGTATAAGTAGAATCAAACTGCATTTGTCTGCACACTGTGGCCACCTCATGCGAAGAGTTGACTCATTGGAAAAGACTCTGATGCTGGGAGGGATTGGGGGCAGGAGGAGAAGGGGACGATCGAGGATGAGATGGCTGAATGGCATCACGGACTCGATGGACGTGAGTCTGAGTGAACTCCGGGAGATGGTGATGGACAGGGAGGCCTGGCGTGCTGCGATTCATGGGGTGGCGAAGAGTCGGACACGACTGAGCGACTGAACTGAACTGAACTGAAAGTGTACTGGAAAGCATTTTTAAGGTTAGCTTAGCGTGTGTCCCACAAACAGATGGCGCCTCTTTTCCCCACTCCTCACTGTGCTGCACAACAGGCTCTCATTAGTTATGTGTTTTATACGTAGTAGTGCATATACGCCAATCCCAGTTTCCTGACTTACCCCACCCTCTACCCTCTTCCCCTCTTGTTCTCTGTATCTATTTGTGCTTTGCAACTAGGTTAATTTGTACTATAGAAAATATTAATTATAATTAATATTAAATTAATATCAACACATATTAATATATGCATTAATATACATTGGGTCAGAATGTACATTGGTAGGTGCTAGGGGGTTGGGCATTAGTGTTCAATGGGGACAGGGTCTCAGTTGAGGAAGGTGAAAAATTCCGGAGATGGATGATGGTGAGAGTTGCATGACAAGGTGAATATACTTGTTGCCTATGATTAAAACAGTATGTTGTTACACTATGTGACTTTTACCACAATAAGGAAAAAAAAACAAATGGCTAGAAGTAGAATGTAAACTGCTAAAAATAGAGGCAGTCACCTGGTGGATAATCATAAGAAAATAACAAACAAGTGCTCTTTGAACGGTGCAGGGCTGAGGACACAGACCCCCCTGCACAGTGAAAAGTTTACATGTAGCTTCTAACTCCCTCAAAACCTAGCTATCAAGAGCACACTGCTGACTGGAAGCCTTGCCAATAACATAAACAGTTGATTAGCACATATTTTGTATGTTACATGTATTATATACTGTATTTTTCTAATAAAGTAAGCTGGAGGAAAGAAAGTATTAAGAATACCATAAGGAAGAGAAAATACATTCACAGAACTGCACTGTATTTATTGATACCTTAAATTTAAGTCATTTGTTTACCAGATGAATCATCTGCCTGTTATTATCTATATCAATATTGTCTTATATGATACAAAACACCATAGGTGCTATATATATTACTAACACTAGACATCAAAAAGGAAAAGATGACGTGAAAAACAAATTCATATTCTTTATGATATATTGATTCATGCATTAACAAAGAAGCAGCCATACAGTCTTTATGGTAGCTTTGGGCAATGGATAAGCTTGCTTCATGATAGCCTCGTCTGTACACTATGAATGAACCATTATAAAATTTTAATAGCACACAGTATTGTAGTCATAATACAGCATTGGAAACATTGTTACATTGAAAAAACTCCAGTTCCCTGTGATGAGAAGCTGGTATACAGTTTCTCCAGTTACAAAAGCGAGCCTCTGTATAGCAACACTGTATGGTAGGGTGGCTCAGATGGTAAAGCGTCTACCTACAACGCAGGAGACCTGGGTTTGATCCCTGGCTTGGGAAGATCTACTGGAGAAGGAAATGGCAACCCACTCCAGTATTCTTCCCTGGAAAATCCCATGGACGGAGGAACCTGGTAGGCTACAGTCCATGGGGTCACAAAGAGTCGGACACAACTGAGCAATATAATTCCATAATTCCATTCCATGGTAGTGTAATTCTTTGAAATTACATTAGTAAATTAGTAAAGATATAAGCAAACATGCTGTTAATCTTATATTAAATATCACTCACCATAAGCCTATGTGAAGTGAAAGTGGAAGTCACTCAGTTGTGTCCGACTCTTTGTGACCCCATGGACTATGGAGTTTTCCAGGCCAGAATACTGGAGTGGGTAGTCTTTCCCTTCTTCAGGCAATCTTCCCAACCCAGGGATCGAACCCAGGTCTCCCACATTGCAGGCAGATTTTTTACCAGCTGAGCCACAAGGACAGGCTATTCACTTCAACAAAAGCCTTGCCCATGAAATTCTACACCTTGAACACTTAGGTGATGACGACGATGGCACAAGGATGCCTCCTCTAGTTCTTGTCCTCAGTGAATGGATTTCACATGAAGATACATACCTACACAACAGGTAACTTTATTAACTGTAGGGCAGGCCGACTACTGACTATTCATTCCATGGAGCTGATCACCGTCAAGTTCTTCATCCTTGTGTTCATGCTGAGGAGGCTGAGGAACAGGAGAGCTGGTCTTGTTCTCTCGGGAGCGGCAGCCACAGAAAGGGCAAAGGAGAAAGAGAGGAAGAGAGCAGGCACCTCAGTGGACTTTACAGACAGTCAGAGCCATTTCTCTCTGGCTCCTTTTGCTTTTTCATTTCTCTAAAGATGTTTCTGCATGGTGCCCATCCTTCTTCCACCATTTGCTTTAGTTTCACGGCTTGTATCTCAGAAGGGTCCATGTTGTAAAAAAAAAAAAAAAAAAGCCAGACGCAGTCTTGAATAATCAGAGCCCTTCTGCCATCTGGCACTCTGGTCCTGCTTCTTCCTTACGTCTGGCACTGGGCAGGAAGCACTCATCTCTGTCAGGTCATCTGCTCTTAATTCCTTGGCTGTGGTGTCTGTCGGATCTTGAATTTCTCCAAGATCCATGCCTTGAAACTCTAGCCGTTCCCCCCTGCCAACCTCCGCTGCCACCCAGTCCCACCTTCTTTGCCGTATCCACAATCTCTTTACTGATTTCCTTGACGGGCTCTGTTGTAAATCCTGTGAAGTCATGCACAGCATCTGGACATAGTTTTCTCTAGCAGGAATTTACTGTTTTGGGCTTGATGGCTTTCACAGCTTTTATTAGAACAACAGAGCCATCTTCGATGATGTAACTCTCCCAGACTTTCACAAGATTCTCTTTATTGGGTTCTCTTGCACAGAGTTGACAAGCCTTTCCGTAGAATACAGCGTGTAATCAGCCTGAATGGTCCTTCTGATCTGCTGATCTGGAGGCTGAATTAGACGTGCTGATCTGGGGGCAAGCAGACCACTTTGATGCCTTCAGCATCGAGCTCCCAGTGTTGGGGTGGCCAGAGAGATTGTATGCGTAAGGTGCTCTCTGACTTCAGGGACAAGGCCTCAACGGAACTAATCCTGGAAAAGTGTTCTTGTTGTCTAGGCCTTCTTGTTGAGCAGCTCAAAGACCGGCAGTTGCAGTTTATCTTTCCCCTTCATGTCTTGGGTCATCAGCGATGAGGCAGTACCAGTCATAATCTCACTGCCTTTGCACAACAGAACAGAGCTAGCGGATCCCTCCAGCTTTAAACCCTGGTGCTAGGTTCTCTTCCTTACTAGTGACTATCCTGGGTGGCCTCTCCGCCCCACTCCAGAATAGCACACTTAGATTTCCATTAAAAGCCCGTTCAGACAGCTGTCCTTTGCTTTAGCAATTTTCCTGCTGGAGGCTGTGGCCTGCCTCCTCTTGGGAAGAAACTGCTTCTGTTATCTTGACACTTTCACTGCCAAATACCTTTCTAAAATTATTAAACCATCCTGTGCTGGGTTTCAGTTCTCCAGCTTTAGATCTTCCCTTTTGCTTTAGGTTGCCATATGATCTGATTTTTCTTGAAATCATAGTAGAATCTAAGGTTATGTCTTACTTATAGCAATCCTGCACCCACATACAAGCTGCACTTTCAACATGAGATCAAAAAGTATTTCACAAGAAGTGTGAGGTTTTCATGCCTGCTGGTGTATCCATGGTGACGGCTTCACAAATTTCCTCTTCTTTTTTTTTTTTACAGTGGTTCTTCTGCTGGATTCATTTATTTTGAAATGGTGGCAACCACAGCTGCAACCCTCAACTACAGTGCACATCAAACCCTTCAGCATGTTCTTGTTATGCCGTGACTTTTCTCTGCTTCCCGGGAGTACTTCCAGCATCACCTGTGGCACTTCGTGGGCCTTGTGGTGTTATTTATGGTTTACAGTACTGCTCTGAAAAAATACGGGAGGACCACGAGAGACCACTTGTGCTTCAAGAGATACGCACTTTCCAGGAGAGATGAGCCTCTCACACAGAGAGGATGAACGTTACATGGACACCAGCAGTATCGAGCTCACCACGATAGCAGCAGGTGGCAGCTCTGAAGCTATTGCAGTGGTGGACCACGCACCACAGTTAATTCTATGCAGTTTGCTTTTTTAATATTGCATCTTTACATTCATTTATATTTTTCTTTACTGTGAATGGCATCATACATGTGCATATGTTTTGATGAAATTTTTTGTGATAGATTTGTGTATATTCTATGGTAACAGATAATAATAATAATAAAAAAGATTAGTAATCTAAATAGTGGGTTGGTCAAAAAGGTCGTTTGGGTTTTTCTGTAAGATATTGGCCAACCCAATACACTTTATGTATTCATGACATAGCCTAACTCTTTCTTAATTTCTTGGCTAATTCTAGGCTACGCAGTTGGCCTACAAATTCTTTTCAAAGTGTCAGAAGAGTCCAAAATATGTTTCACTGTATTTATTGAAAAAAATGCATATATAAGTGGACCCATGCAGTTCAAACCTGTGCTACCCAAGGGTGAACT
>SJYF01000263.1:4695812-4705925 GCA_006410515.1 Procapra przewalskii | reverse complement strand
AAAAAAAAAAAACCCAAAAAACAACTCTCAGAGACATGAGAGAAGAAAAAATTCCCATGAGAAAGGAAGTTCTGGATCCACTGGCATCGGAGGTTTTTCATACAAACAATTACGGAAAACTCAGCAACACGACATGTCCTGGCGAGGTTTTCAAAGCAAACCTGGGGGTGTGGAGACAACGTATTAAATCACCTCCACAGGCAGCCCATCCATCAGACCCTCCCTGAGGGCACGGAAGCAGTCTGCTGGGGTTAAGAGAAAAACACAGCTAACACAGCTGTCCTAGAGCCCAGTCACTTGTCCGGACACAGGAAGTCATTCTAAAGAAGAGAGAGCTGCAGAGGAGCCCAGCTGGTACAGGAGTGTCGTCCACCAAGAAAGGCATGAGGAAGAGGAAAGGAGAGGCCGAGGGGCGCTCTGCCAGGACGGACACCACGCGAAGGCAGAAGCGTGACGGTGAGCCATGTGGGCATTACAATTACGAACGCAATCACAGAGAGGCGATTGCTGATGTGACCGTAGAGAGAAGGCGGATGCTGCAAACACTCACCATGCAAATCCAACACTACGGTAAACAAAGCATGTGATGGGAATGGGAGGAAACACAAGTGAGCCACTTTCTTCATCTTCCGCGCGTGGTACAAAGATGACTTCCCGCGGGTATCTCTACATAAGAGCCTGGGGGGCAGAGCTGGACCTCAAACATGATTTACAGTCAGCCCTCATACCCACAGCTCCTCTGCAGGCACGGATTCAACCAGCTGCAGGCTCTGCTGTTCTGTAGTATTTACTGTTGAAGACACCCACCTGTACGTGGACCTTGCAGGCCAAACCCAGGCTGTTGAAAGGTCAGCAGTATTTGCATATGTGAAGTGAGAGAAACAGTCACAACAGTGTGTATGAAATACGATCCTAATTGTGAACTTTGGTGGGTGGGGAGTAGGACTGACAAGAAAAGGAACTTTTGATTATCCCTTGTGAACACTATGAAATTTATGCAGTGCTTTTATAATTAATGCCAAATAAATTCCACTTTTGAATGGATAAATGTATCTTCCATGCTCAGTGAAACTGTCAAGCTGACGATCTGAGCTATTTTATCGCATAACTTACTCTTCTGAAAACATTTCCTTTGTTTAAATTCAAGGTGGAACATGCAGACTTGTATTTATTTCTCTCAACTCTTTAATTTTTAGTTTCAGCACATATACATTCCTGACCAGTGAGCTCATGAACCTAGCAAACGACCACCTTTTTAAAGTCACACACATGCTCTTAGTTCTATGACTCTCTTTAAGCAGTATCTTTACAGTGTGCAAACATCAGCTTCTGGAATAAAAGCGAAAGCTCGAACGTTAAGTAGACTATTTGGACTCATCAAGGAAAGCAAAGCACCAAATCAAATCAATCAGGGAGAATCCCCCTAACGCTGAATAGGGGCGTTCACACACAGGTCTCTTACAGTGTGACAGGTCTGACTCGTGAGACATAGCATGGAGTTTAGTCTTCCTGAAGGGCAGTTAGGGATAACTGTGGGTCCTTCCAAAACTCCTGCGCTCGGCCTTCCTGACCCCGTCACATCCTTATCAGTTTCAAACCTGTCCCTTTGTGTCTGACTCACAGAGCAGCGTGACAGGCAGGGGCATGGAGCTCGGGGTCACCTGCCAGAGAAGTGAAGGGAGACGCAGTGTTTGATTGGATGCCACCAGCAATTCAGACAGCAGCCAAGCCGCCTGGAGACAAGCTGAATGAAAAGTCAAACCCGCTTCCCTCAGCAGATGTTGCGCTGTTTGCCTGTCATACATGCGGTCTAGATAATATGGGAACAAGGATTGGCAGGTTTTCAGGTTTTCTCTCAAGAAAACAAGAGCACTTGTGCAGAGAGCTCCATAAATGCTTGGGAAATTCATCATAAAGCTGAGTTTACTTCCCTTTCAAAAGAGATTGACCACAGTACTTCTTTTCCCAAGAGAAATATTGTAATGGGACTATTTGGGGGAAAAACGAAATTATCCTGAACCCAGAGCAACTTTACTGCTATTTAAAAGTCATTGTGGTCCAGCTCCATTGTTTAATAAAGGCTCTTGTACTTCCATCACCTAAAGTAAACTTTGATAATGTAATAGAAGTGCCTAATTTTTATAGAGTAAACACGAAGCTTAATTGAAGATATCTGTATACTGATTACCTAAGTGAACTGGGAAAAATACAACATTTAAAAAACAAATCTGACGGCAAAACTTTTAGAAAAGTGAACATCCTTCCCTTGTGCATTGTATAAAATTGATGATCCTATGGGCCATTTCCCCAAAAAGGCTATAGCTGTCTTGACTGATTAAATTATCCTACAAACATTTAGACCACAAGGGAATTAAATAGTACTCTCATTACATATTTCCTGGTTTTATGGCTAATAAGTGAACCTTCTTTTGGAAGATGACCAAAGAAATTTGCGCCACAAAATCTGTGTCAGGTGCTGGGTTGTTCAAATCTTTTTTTTTTTTTTCCCCAAGCCCCATAAAAAATATCATCACACTATTGAAGAAATTAAGATCATCTACTGATTGGAAACGACAGTTCAGCATGGCTGTCCTCATCACAAGTCTGTATGTTTCTACGCCGATGTCACCCATGTCGAACTGTCCTGCTGCGTGTAAAATTCTTATTTTCATTTGAACACTATAACATAAAGTTCCAGGTTTTTTTTTTTTAATGTCAAATCATGACATTCTATAGTACCAATGTCCCATTTTGGGAGACTTCAATGTTTTTGTTATGGCACATTAGTTACTGGAAATTTAAGGATTCCAGAAAGTATGGCATCTTAAATGATGCTGACTTCCACCTGTTTGGTGCTGAAATATGACTGAGTCATTTTGGCCTAGGGATGTATATCTCCTTTTGGAAGGATTTATGTCCTTCCAAAATGGGCTCACAGAGAAGACACTCTGCTTATTGCCCTTTTCACACAGTTCCTTTGCAGTTTCAGGAACTATTTTCATCTTTTGGAAAAGACTCTGATGCTGGGAGGGACTGGGGGCAGGAGGAGAAGGGGACGACCGAGGATGAGATGGCTGGATGGCATCACGGACTCGATGGACGTGGGTCTAAGTGAACTCTGGGAGATGGGAGGGACGGGGAGGCCCAGCGGGCTGCGATTCATGGGGTCTCAAAGAGTCAGACACGACTGAGCGACTGAACTGAACTGAACCTACTAACATGCTTCTCCTCACATAAAATCTAACACTCAAGCCTCCTTCTCTTGAAGTCTTAATTCCCTCTCCATACTGAGATCCTCTATTCTTCCCCTTGCCATACAGAGTATTTACTCATCCCTGTGTTATATCACTTTAGCGCTTAGCCAGCACTTGATAAATTATTTTTGCATTAGTGGATATGAATAAACAGCAGGCAGAGTTTTATCCAGTTGCAAGTGGACATCTAAAGGTTTAGGTAACACTTTGCTGGATTTATAAAACTAACACAATTCTGTTATATCTTAATGGTTCATTAGATCTGTAAAATTCAGGATATCTCAGAGGCCTGCATCTGAACATTTTTTGATCAGCTGAATCTAAATCCTTTTGAATGTTAAAGTTTCTAGATAAGGTATATGACAAGAGCCAAAATTAATCTATTACAACTTCAGATGAACATTCTACCTGAAAACCAAATTTCTGGAATATTTAGTGATTTGACATGGAGAATAAATCTTAAAGACCAAATAAATGTTTAGTTTAAGGCATATAGTTAATAGAATTTGCTTCCTGCCAAGAACTCTGGTTAAGTTGAGGTTCAATCTGCTCCAGTATAGAATTTTGCCTTTTGCTTTATTTGCTTTGATGTAAATTCTAACCTAAGCTATGCAGTTTCTCCTTGTGAAAGTTTTGCCCTTAATATGCTCCAATACCACTCAATATAATAAAGGCTGCAAACTATCAATTCTCCTGAGTAAAGTTTGAATATGAACAAGTAAGCAAATGGAAAGATCTCTCTATTGCTTTCAGTTCTATTCTGGAAACTAATTGCTTGCTGATTGGAATTAATAGGCTATTAACACATTTATCTTCAAATGTACAACACTTGCCACCAAACGCTGTGTAAATTGGGGCAACTCATTGTAGAGAGTCAGTTTTAATGAGGACATTAGACCTAATCATCTTTAAGTGTTAACATTCTATGGTGTTCTATTTTCAGGCGTATCATTCCTTGGATATACTTCTACATGATTAGGAAAATTCTTAGAACTGAAGAGAGTGCACACTTCAGAAAATTACTAAATATTTAGAAATACTTTAAGGGCAAATAAAAGGACAGGGCATAGTCAATGCATTCAATGTATTCAACTGATTATCTCAGAGTCGGGAGTTCAGGATAAAATACATAGGATGACAAATGTTTTTAACCAAATATGAGTCCATAAAGAAATGGAAATATGTCCAGAACACCCAGTTACTTTAAAAGCATTTCTATGATAGTGAATATAACTTTCTCCTTTGTGTTTGATGGTTCATGGTCTTGAGGGACTGCTCTCTTCACATGAATGCTGGGTTTGGATAAGCATCTACTAATGTCTTCATCTTCTTATCTAACAGTGATTTATGAAGCAGCCAGGAAAGCAGGCTCGGGGCTGGATCCTGCAGCGAGAGCTGGGGAACGTGGCACTAACACTTGGTTTCCAAAGCCCATGTTGGAATTGAACACATTTGGCTCTCTCTTCAGTCATGACAACACATCGCCACCTCTATGCGTCTTATTAAATTCATACGAATATTCTTTCTTGTAACTGCTTTTAATATCCCTCAAATTTTTTTTATGAAAATAAATCCTAATGAAATAGTACTCGGTAGTAAAAATGAAAAAACAAAAATCATGATACATACAAAAGAGCACAAAGGTGCAAGAAAAGACGTCAAAGACAAAAAAGACAGAAGGCATATTTGATTTGTATGGAATTCTAGCAAAGGGAACTTAACAGTGAAAGAAGGGTCAGCGGTTGCCTACATGGGGTGTTGGGAGGGGGAGCACTGCACAAGAACAGGGGGGATTTTCAGCATGAGGAATCTACTCAGGGACTTCCCTGCTGGTCCCAGTGGCTGAGACTCTCTGCTTCCACTGCAGAGAGCATGGGTTCCATCCCTGGTCACAGAACTAAGATCCTGGAGCCACATGTTGTAGCCAATACAAAACCAAAAACAAAAAAACAAAAAAACCCCAAAACCCCGAACCCGTCAATGTCTTGATTGTGGTGGTAGCCATATTGATTATTTACAGACACAAAAATATATCACAGTGTATACTTAAAAACAGTAAATTTTATTGACTGCAAATTTTATCTCTCATGAAACTAAAAAAAAAAAATCGTAAATTATCACCCAACTCTTTTAAAGATGTTCAGAAGAGAGAAGTGATTTTAGAGGAAGATAGAAAGAAATGCTCCCATCCATTCCCATAGGTTTTCTAACTCTATTCCCAAAGAAAATGACATACCTGTACCACCTTAGCCTTCACAGAAAATGCCTTAAATGGATATATTTTAATTATAATACATCCTTGACTTTATCAAAGGATGAGAACAAGAAATCACTATGAAGAATTTTCAGTGATATTTCCATTAAAGGCAAAGTTGATTATGTTCTTTAACATTCTTTAGGTATGTATCCAAATTAAAAAATTTTAATTTAATATTACAAAGTTTTGAAACAAAATGTTTTTCATTCTTTCAAACCATCATTACTTTTTGATTTTGCTGCCAGTCCACCCAGAGATAAATATAAAACTCAACTGCACTGGGTATGTTAGCCTTCTCCTTCATGGATCACAGCCTTGTCATGGCGGAAGGGCTTGTGTAACTCAATAAAGTTATGAACCAAGCTGTGCAGGGCTACCCAAGATGGACGGGTCATAGTGAAGAGTGCTGACAAAATGTGGTCTACTAGAGGAGGACACGGTAGCCCACCCCTGCATTCTTGCCTTGAGAACCCCATGAACAGTATGAGAAAGCAAAAAGATATGACACCAGAAGATGGGTCCCCCAGGTCGCTAGGTGTCCAATGTGCTACCGGGGGAGGGAGAGGCAATTACTAACAGCTCCAGAAAGAGTGAAGAGGCTAGGCCAAGCAGAAACAGCACTCAGTTGTGGATGTGTCTGGTGGTGAAAGTAAAGTCTGATGCTGCAAAGAACAATACTGCATAGGAACCTGGAATGTTAGGTCCATGAATCAAGGTAAATTGGAAGGGGGTCAAGCAGGAGATGGTTAAGAGTGAACATCAACATCTTAGGAATCAGTGAACTAAAATGAACAAGAATGGGTGAATTTAATTCAGATGACAAATATATCTGCTACTGTGCGAAAGAATCCCTTAAAAGAAATGGAGTAGCCCTCATAGTCAACAAGAGTCAGAAACACAGTTCTTGGGTGCAGTCTTGGTTTGTTTCCAAGGCAAACCATTCAGCATCACAGTAATCCAACTCTACGCCCCAACCACTGATGCTGAAGAAGCTGAAGTTGACCAGTTTTATGAAAACCTACAAGACCTTCTAGTACCAACCGAAAAAGATGTCCTTTTCATTATAGGGGACTGGAATGCAAAAGTAGGAAGTCAAGAGATACTTGGAAGAACAAGCAAGTTTGGCCTTGGAGTAAAAATGAAGCAGGGAAAAGGCCAACAGAATTTTGTCAAAAGAACAAGCTGGTCATAGAAAACACCCTTTTCCAAAAACACAAGAGATGACTCCACATAAGGACATCACCAGATAGTCAATACAGAAATCAAGTTGATTATATTCTTTGCGGCCAAAGACGGAGAAGCTCTATGCTGCTGCTGCTGCTGCTAAGTCGCTTCAGTCGTGTCCGACTCTGTGCGACCCCATAGACGGCAGCCCACCAGGCTCCCCCTGGGATTCTCCAGGCAAGAACACTGGAGTGGGTTGCCATTTCCTTCTCCAATGCAAGAAAGTGAAAAGTGAAAGTGAAGTCACTCAGTCGTGTCTGACTCTTCACGACCCCATGGACTGCAGCCCACCATGCTCCTCCGTCCATGGGATTTTCCAGGGAAGAGTACTGGAGTGGGGTGCCACTGTGGAGAAGCTCTATAGAGCCAGTTAAAACAAGACTGGGAGCTGACTGTGCTCAGATTATGAGCTCCTTATTGTAAAATTCAGCCTTAAATTGAAGAAAGTGGGGGAAAACCACTAGACCATTCAGGTATGACCTAAATCAAATCCCTTACAATTATACAGTGGAGGTGACAGATAGATCAAAGGGATTAGATCTGATAGACAGAGTGCTGGAAGAAATATGGACAGAGGTTCATGACATTGGACAGGAGGCAGTGATCAAAACCATCCCGAGAAAAAAGAAATGCAAGAAGGCAAAGTAGTTGTCTGAGGAGGCTTTACAAACACAGAGGAAAGAAGAGAAATGAAAGGAAAAGATATACCCAGTTGAATGCAGAGTTCCAAAGGATAGCAAGGAGAGATAAGAAAGCCTTCCTCAGCAATCAATGCAAAGAAATAGAGGAAAACAACAGAATGGGAAAGACTAGAGATCTCTTCAAGAAAATTGGAGAGATCAAGGGAACATTTCATGCAAAGATGGGTATGACAAAGGACAGAAACAGCAGAGCTCTAACAGAAGCAGAAGAGATTAAGATGAGGTGGCAAGAATACACAGAAGAATTCTATAAGAAAATTCTAATGACTCAGATAAGCACAATGCTTTGGTCACTCATCTAGAGCTAGACACCCTGGAGTGTGAGGTCAAGTGGACCTTAGGAAGAATTACTATGAATAAAGCTAGTGGAAGTGATGAAATTCCAGCTGAGCTATTTCAAATCCTAAAAGATGATGCTGTGAAAGTGCTGTACTCAACAGGTCAGCAAATTTGAAAACTCAGTAGTGGCAATTGTACTGGAAAAGGTCAGTTTTCATTCCAATTCCAAAGAAGGGAAACACAAAGAATGTTCAAACTAACATACAGTCGTACTTATTTCACATGCCAGCAAGGTTATCCTCAAAATCCTAGGCTTCAACAGTATGTGAACTGTGAACTTCCAGATGTTCAAGATGGATTTAGAAAAGGCAGAGGAACCAGAGATCAAATTGCCAGCATTCACTGGATCATGGAGAAAGCATGGGATTTTCACAAAAACACCTATTTCTGCTTCACTGACTATAATAAAGCCTTTGACTGTGTGGATCATAACAGACTGTGGAAAATTCTTAGGGATGGGAGTATCAGACCACTTTACATGTCTCCTGGCAAACCTTTATTTGGGTCAAGACACAACAGTTAGAACTAGACATGGAACAATGGACTGGTTCAAAATTGGGAAAGGAGTTCAACAAGGCTGTATATTGTTACCCTACTTATTTAACTTACATGCAGAGTATATCATGTGAAATGCTGGGATGGATGAATCACAAGCTGGAATCAAGATTGTTGGGAGAAATATCAGCAGCCTCACATATGCAGCTAACACCACTCTACTGGCAGAAAGTGAAGCAGAACTAAAGAACCTCTTGATGAGGGTGAAAGAGCAGACTGAAAAAACTAGCTTGAAATTCAACAATCATAAATTCATGGCATTCAGTCCCATCACTTCATGGCAAATAGAAGGGGAAAAATTGGAAGCAGTGGAGATTTTATTTTCTTGGGCTCCAAAATCACTGCAGATGGTGACTGCAGTCATGAAATTAAAAGATACTTGCGTTTTGGGAGGAAAGCTATGACAAACCTAGACAGTGTATTAAGAAGCAGAGATATCACTTTGCCCACAAAGGTCCACTTAGTCAAAGCTATCATCTTTCTAGTAGTCATGTATGGATGTGAGAGTTGGACCATAACAAAGGTTGAGCGCCAAAGAACTGATGCTTTCAAATTGTGGGGCTGGAGAAGACTCTTGAGAGTACCTTGGACTGCAAGGAGGTCAAACCTGTGAATCCTAAAGGAAACCAATCCTGAATATTCATTGGAAGGGAAGTTGAACCTCCAAAACTTTGGCCACCAATGTGAAGAGCCAATTCACTGGAAAAGACGATTTCCTGGGAAGGACTGAAGGCAACTGAAGGGGGCGGCAGAGGATGAGATGGTTAGATAGCATCAGTGACTCAATGGACATGAATTTGTGCAAACTCTGGGAGACAGTGGAGAACAGAGGAGCCTGGAGTGCTGCAGTCCATGGGATCAGAGAGTCAGACATGGCTTATTGACTAGACAACAACAAATGTTGGCCTTGATGTTTATTTATTTTTTTTTTTTTTGGTAGAGATTCTTTTACAGGTAGATTGGCATTATATAAGTTTAAGGTGAAAATATACTGACTTAAATTATATTGCAATGTGGTTGCCTTATAGCAATAGTTGACACCTCTCTTTCATCACATAATTATCATTTCTCCTAGTGCTGAAAACAATAAAGACTTAGTCTCTTAGCAGCTTTAAAGTTTGCAGTACATTTTGTTGTCTGTAGTTCCTATGCTGAGTATCAGGTCTTCCTGACTTATTTACCCCCTAGTTGCAAAACCATGATTTTTAGTATCATTATCTCTTACTTTTTTTAAAAAAATGAAGTGGCATCATTGAACGAGTCTTTAAAAGAAACGCATCCAGGGCTCCCATGGTGGCTCAGTGGTAAAGAATCCATCTCCTAACGCGGGAAGACACGGATTTGATCCCTGCTCCGGGAAAATGCCACATGCTGCAGAGCAGCTAAGCTCGGGTACCACGGCCACTGAGCCCAGGCACCATGGCCACTGAGCCTGGGCACCATGGCCACTGAGCCCAAGCCAGGGTACCACAGCCATTGAGCCCAAGCCCAGGTACCATGGCCACTGAGCCCGGGTACCACGGCCACTGAGCCCAAGCCTGGGTACCACGGCCACTGAGCCCGAGCCCAGGTACCACGGCCACTGAGCCCGGGTACCATGGCCACTGAGCCTGAGCCCGGGTACCACAGCCACTGAGCCCGGGCGCCACGGCCACTGAGCCCAAGCCTGGGTACCACGGCCACTAAGCCCAAGCCCAGGTACCATGGCCACTGAGCCCGGGTACCATGGCCACTGAGCCCGAGCCCGGGTACCATGGCCACTGAGCCCGAGCCTGGGCACCAT
>SJYF01000263.1:4626328-4647011 GCA_006410515.1 Procapra przewalskii | reverse complement strand
GATGTGGGTTTGGTCCCTGGGTCAGGAAGATCCCCTGGAGAAGGAAATGCAACCCACTCCAGTATTCTTGCCCGGAGAATCTCATAGACAGAGGAGCTTGGCGGGCTACAGTCTGTGGGGTCGCAGAGAGTCAGACAGGACTTGCAGTCAAGCACGGGGAGAGTAACTGTCTTTTCAAGCATGCGGTCACCATTGCGTGCTACTTATGTAAATGTCAAGACTAATGCTTTCCTTTAGGTATCTTATGTTGAGTTGGTGAACTTCATAACCATCAAGCACGTAACATCAGAGAAATCTGATATTAATAGAAGCAAAACCATCATGGTTGAGAAATGAACACTATTACAAACATTGCCGAAATTAAATCAAACATTATTAGGGACTGTTTATAGAGACAGAGTGACCTGCAGAGCCTGCAACCCTCGGAGCAGAGGAGGGCTCTGCCTTTGCTTGCGTCCCCTCACTCTGAAGACACAGCCTCAGATACACATGCTTCTCAAATGTGGACTCGTTATGATAAACACACATTACTCTGCAGGCCCTGTTACTCATGAAAACAAGAGTCCTTCCTAACACCCAAACTTGAGACCAGGATCTCCTGGAGAATTCTGAAATTTAAAGGAAAATCTTGGCAAGATATAAACTCTGTGAAGTGAAAACTTCTTTATGCCTAATATAGACTTTAAAGAATATGGAAAGTACTTGTGCGTACAAGAACAGCCTTTACACTTAGGAAGGAATGCTCAGAAAAACAGCTGATGGAATGGCAGTCTTGGGGCACCAAAGAGCGTTGCTTACGAGTGGACCTTTTCTGCCAGTGGAGCACAGGCAAGGATGGAGACTTACTGTTCACTGAGTCCCTCCATTCTAGGACCGCTGTAAGTAGTTTATAGGGATCAGTGGCTGACAATCTCATCATAGCCCTTTAAAAGAACCATTATTAATATGATTTTACAGATCAGGAAGCTGAAACAGAGGTTAAAGAAACTTTTCCAGGACCCAGCTGGGGTCTGGAAATAGCAGCCTCTCTTGTCTGCCACCCTGAAGACAAGGTGGGCCTCTGGCACATCTCCTGTGCCGTCCGTGCCACCTCCCCCACTGACCTGCACTGACCCATTTTCAATCCCACAAGGTGGGCTTTCCTGCATCGGGGCTTCTGTCTTGACTCTTGCCCCTATGGTGAGGGGCAGTCTCTCACCGGTACTGCCCGCGGGTGGCATGCGATCCAGCGCTACACGATGGCTACCTGACCTACTGCCACCATCAGCGCCCACAGGACACAGTCGTTGTCCCCCGAATGCCCCAAACTTTTATTTCATCTAGACAGTTGTCAAGCTTATGGGCACTGGGCAAAATATCTTTACACTAAATTAAAAGATTGCATTCTCATTGGAAAATGGTCATTCCCAGCAAATACTACAATGATTATTATTATTATTTTTTTAAGATTTTGATAACAAATTGAAACATAAAACCCTTTATATGTACAAGTTTTATACTGTTAAATTTGACTCATGATACAAAAGACAGAGACCCAGGTACCCACTTTACTGAAGGCAAAGTTAACCAGGGAGGAGTTCGGTGAGGCTTGGAATCCTTACATGTAAGTAAAGCTTAAATGTGATGTAACTTTAGGTGGTCTCAAAACAATTTTAAAAGATTTTTGGCATGTATCAGTTGATGAAGCTAAAATAAGATAAGAAGCTAAAAAATTCTCAGATGTGGAGAACAAACAGAGGTAATGTACCGTGTACAGAACGAACTGTATGACAAAACTAGCTTAAGCATCAAAGAACGTGCTATTGAAGGAAGGGTGCCAGGCTGGAGGGGGGAGTTGCTCAAATCTTCCTGTTCAAAGAGGGAGAAGCCACTAAGGATTCAGGAACGTTAGACAGAGTCAATTAAATTTACAGCTCACAAATCCTGAGGAAAGACTGCCAGAGCCAGCAGCGGGAAGCTTAAGACGCTAAAGAGCCGATGGTGATGATGACAAGATCACTGCGGCCAGTACTCTCCTAGTGACTGGAACTTGAAATAGGGACTTGGAATAAGAGTGACTCTTCTGGAGAACCTCACAGGCTCCGACATGACAGTGATGGGTAACCGGGCAGCAGTTTGAGGGTAAGGCTTGCAAACTAAGAAGAGCAGAACGGGTGTTAAAGAGGCACATGGAGGCTACAGAAGCGGGGGCGCTTAGTGTACACGGGAGAGACCAAGAGAGAGCAAGAGAGGCGCAGGGAAACGCACCCACAGCGCGGAGAACACCGCGGCTCCTGGCCGTGGACTTGTAGCTGCCAGAACCGAGAGAGTCTGGCTATGACGGAGAAAAACCTTTCCCTAAAACATCATTCATCAGTTCAAGCCAACAGAATTACATCATGCAGGAAAAGAAAGTCACTGTGAGAACAAAATTATATGAAAATAGCTGAATTACTAGATATCTTTTTGGAGGAGAGATAAAAGGTGTAGTTTTTCCTTCTTCGGTGGTAGGAAAGCACAGTTACAGTAACAGCTCGTCACAAGCAGTTCTGGAGGCCAGAAGTCCAAAATCAAGGTGCCAGCGGGGCTCTCCCTCTGAAGTCTGTGGTGGGGCCCTGCCATGCCTCTCCCCCATTTCTGGTAGCTCACTGGCAATCTTTTTTTTTGGTTGAAAAAAAAGATAAGTCGACTTCATTGCTTAGTAGGTTTGAGTTCTGGTTTCTTTATATCTTGGGTTTTACAATAAGTAGAAAATATAAAGTTTCCTTGGGGTCCAGAGAGACTTACACAGGTGGTGGGCAAGACCCCCTGGAGGAGGGCATGACAACCCACTCCAATATTCTTGCCTGGAGAAGCCCATGGACAGAGGAGCCTGGCGGGCTACAGTCCCCAGGGTCACAAGGAGTTGGACACGACTGAAGCGACTTAGCACTCACTCACTTAGATAATGTCCAATAAACATTATTTTGCAAAATTCTGAGGGGTAATAGATTTCAGGTTGATAGAATTCAATTGTTGCAAGAAAAAAAAAAAGGACCATAATGACTTTAAAATGGGCTTTCACTATGTTTAGTTAGCAATTCTCTCTCTCTTTCAGGGCTTCCCTGGCGGCTCAGATGGTAAAGAATCTGCCTGCAATGCAGGAGACCTGGGTTCATTCCCTGGGTTCAGTTCCTGGGTTGGGAAGATTCCCTGGAGAAGAAAATGGCAACCCACTCCAGTATTCTTGCCTCGAGAATCCCATGGACAGAGGAGCCTGGTGGGCTACAGTCCGTGGGGTCTCAAAGAGTAATCAGGCAATGAAAATTATATGGAGTAAAAATCTCTGTAGAGAAACAGGAATAGGACTTCCCTGGTGGCCCAATGGTTGAGAATCCACCTCCCAGCGCAGGTGACAAGGGTGTGATCCCTGGAGCTGTGAAGCCTCCACACGCAGAGGAGCAGGGAAGCTCATGGGCCCACGTAGCCAGCGCAAGAAAGCTCATTGCTGCGAGAAGCCAGCTCCCGGAGCCATGAGCAGCCCCTGCTCAGCACAGCTAAGGGAAGTTCACACACAGCGACGAAGACCCAGCACAGACAAAAAAAAATAACAATTTTAAAAAGAAATAGGACTACATGTTGTTTTCTGAGACTAGAAACAGATTATTTTGCACATGTTTGTGAGCTGGCTACATGTGGCGCACTCAAGCCTCCTATTGTGCCACCTCTCCAGATGACCCATTTATCTATTTTAAAAATATTTAGGTGGCTATATTTAGCAGCATGGTAGAAAGAACAAAACACTCTCCTCTACATGTAGAAGTTATAATCCAAAGAGACAGCTAAAACGTTCAGGCAACAGCCACATTTGAACTGCAAAATTAGAAATATGACTGTTTTAAAAAGGAAAGATCCATTGCATGCTAGGTTACAGTAGGGAAATTTGATTTCTTCATGGAGCTAGAAGAAAGGCAATGGAAGGAATGCGCTCCTTGGGCTGAAATGTAAAGGCATTGATGTCTTTGGTGTTCCTTCTCTTGTGACAGCATGACCCCAGATTCACACAGTCTCCTCCCTGCATCTCTGCCTCTGGGTCCACATTTCCCAGCATTCCAAGGACACTGGCCTGCTGGACCAGAACCCACCCTAATGACTTCATTTTAACTCGATCATCTGAGAAGATCCTACTTCTCAGTAAAGTTATATCCATTTCATAGATCCTGGAGGTAAGGAGTTCAACATCTCTTGGGGAGGCATAATTCAATCTCTAACAGTCTTGTAAGTTTTTCCTAGTAAATCCTAAGATGACATCTCATTGGAAGTAGTACCTGACAGGACACATAAATAAGAACCAATCGCTCTGATGGGTTTCCCAGAAAAGCCTCAGAAAGACTTAGCGGTACTGACTGCAACACTTAACCCACGCGTGTTAAGTAAATACTAGAAGAGTGAACTCACGAGGAATGATACATTTGGTTCCCTTTTGTACACCTCAGAGAGTCTGATTACACATCAGGACCTGGAGGCAAGGGCTGGATGGGTCCTTGCCAAGCCCACATGCCATCCAAGATGGGAAACTTAAAACACCTTCCTTCTTTCCCTGGACTTCTGCCTGTGGCTTTTCCAGTCCCGAGTCACTGTCCCATGCCTGGCACAGTCATAGGGTTTGGTTTTGCAAACCTTTTCCTGTCCATTTCACTTATAAAGTTTCTTCTGCTCCTCTCAACAGCTATAACATTTACTTTTTAAGCAGTTGATTTTACACTGTCAGTTATTTTTCCACTGAATCATTCCTGCATTCCTTCACCTATCCACTCATTCCAATAATCTTCAACATTCCGGATGCAATGGTTCTTTTAGTAACACATTTCATAATACCTGCTTTACTATATCAACATGAGAACTACGGATAATATAGCCCACTTGCATATGTAATTTGAAAGAAGATAATATGATGCCCTGACTGCAATATCAAGAGTGAATTTTTAAAAAATCACTTATGATAAAATAATAGTTATTTCAGTGTGTAAAAATGCTCAAGCATAAAGAAATGGTAAGATGCTTGTCCCTCTAGGCAGAGTTGCAATGGATGTTTTAACTCCAAATGCAAGTTGACAAAAATATGTGGTGCTGGTGAACAAAATGCCAAGAAGAACGGTGTCATCAGTGACACGGTTTCCTGAAAAGGTGAATGACCCTGAGAAACACTCTGAAAAAAAAAACCCCCAAACAAAGATGACCCTCCTCTCGGTTTACACAGCAGCAGGAGACCCCGGTTCGATCCCTGGGTCGGGAGGATCTGCTGGAGATGGGATACGCTGCCCACTCCAGTATTCTTATACTTTCCTGGTGGCTCAGCTGGTGAAGAATCCACCTGCCATGCAGGAGACCTGGGTTTGATCCCTGGGTTGGGAAGATCCCCTACAGAAGGGACAGGCTACCCACTCCAGGATTCTGGCCTGGAGAACTCCAGGGACTGTATGAGGGGTTGCAAAGAGTCAGACATAACTGAACGACTTTCACTTTCACTATAGTTCTAAATAACTCAAGATACAATAAAAGCATCCAATATTTTACAATTAAAGTAGAAGTACAGTTTCGCTCCAGTTAATCATAATTTATTTAAGGGAGGGCTTTTGGCATGACTAGTGGGGGACACTGGGAAGCCGTGAGATATCAGGGAGTTCTATCATGCACAGTGCAGCCCCGAGCCCTTGCCCACCAAATGCTCATAGTTCTGCCAATCACTATGACGTCCAAAAGCACATCCACAAACTTCCAAAACGCTCTGGCAGCCAGAGCCATCGATTCGTTCACTCCACACACTTTGAAAGAGTTTCAGCTAGGACCAGGTGTTCTGGTTGACAGACACAGGGAGGAGGAAAGCAAGGAAATCAACTAGACCACAGAACAGGACCCTTATCGTAAATAAAATGTACACAGTAGGTACATGGGTGAGGGGGGATGTTACAGGCTTTAAAAAATCAAGGTCTTCGAAGGCAAAGAGCAGTCAGAGTCTTAGATCTAAATGAGTCTTGGAGACTATGACTTCCCAACAGGAGAGTAAGACACAGTGTTCTAAAAACTGCTGCCCCGCCTCAGTGTCCACTGCCACCAGGACGTGCGGCAACGAGGATGACTTTGGTCACAGCAGGCGGAGTTCAGACCTGGTCCCACCGTTACTGGCTGGGGCAACTTCAGGAACGCTGGTTACCTCAGTCTTTAGTTTTGAATTCTTTCCAGGTGGCAGGCAGAGGTGGCACGTGGAACGCACTAAACAGATGGCAGCTGCTCTTAGTGCCATTCTTACAGAGAAGTGGAAAACAAGGGAGCGGATGGCACCGCCTGGCTGGCACCGTGGGAGGGTCTGGTGGCCTCAAGCTCTTGGCGGTGGCCCGCAGCCCACAGACAGGCTTGGCCAGAGTCTCTCTCTGTCTTTCCCCTCCCTCTCTCTCTCCTTTCCTCCTTCCTTGCCTGCCTCCCTCCCTCCCTCCCTATATCCCTCCTTTCCTCCCCTACCTTTCTTGCTTAAATTTCCAAGAATCATTCACATGTTAGAACCAAAGCAGAAAAACCGAGAAGCAAAACAAAATAGGGAATCATGTCAATCAAACAACACGGCGTGAACCCCCAGAGCTGCTGTGGGAGGGCTGAGCTGTATCCTGAAGACGGCTAGGAAGGCAGCCCCTGGCGGCGTGCGTGCTACTTGCCCTCAAGCCCAGCTACACGGATGCGCACGGAGGCTAACCTTCCACCACTCAAGGCCATCTGAATAGGTGTTTCATCATTAGAAGCAAAATAACCCATCTGAAATGTATAGGAGTTGTAGATTAATGGCCTCATCAAGATAGAGATTTGGAACCCATGGGAGCTCTCGTATCTCACGGCCGACTCAGCCAACTCAGAGCTGCTGTGGTTCCAGTTTTCAGAGGTTCGATTTTCATGAATTCAAAAATGCTCTTTTAAAATGTCTATTTAGGGGACTTCCCTGGTGGTCGAGGAGCTAAGACTCCGAGCTCCCAGTTCAGGGAGCCCAGGTTTGATCCCCGGTCAGGGAACCAGACCCCACAGGCTGCACGTACAGACCCCGCAAGCCACGACCAAGATCAAATTCCCTGCGCGCTGCAGTGAAGCCGGGGTCCAGCCAAACAAACACATATTTTAAAAAGGTCTGTTTATTTGATAAATCTAAAGGAATTCTAATATAAAGTCAAAAGTATCCCTTTTTTTCCTCCATTCATGGCCTCTTTTTGGTCTTTTTTTTTTTTTCCCCTCCAAACATCCTCTTCCTAGAGATAATCAAAGGAATAAGCTTAGAGGAAAATTCATTCCTGCTTTTATGATCACCTCCATGGACTGAAAGCCTATTTCTATTCAGAAACATACTTCAAGAGTTGAGATTCTCCTTTGGGCATCGTAGTTAATTTGATGAAATTGAACAATAATCTTTTTGTTTCTAATTCATGTTCACATATTCCTGATCCCCTTGGGGTAAAGTTCAACAAATAGCTCCTCATTAGAACTGTTTAGAGGATTCCACGTTCACTCAATCAGAGTCTAGGGAAATGGTACGGACATCGAGGAGATGGCACAAAGATCCCTTTATTACTGGGGAAAAGAGCCATCTCACTGAAGCAATCAATGCCTCTTCCCCTGTATGGAATGGCCTCCGCTATGATATATACAAGGCCCTAGGCTAGGCCAGACTTGAAAACTGTTCAATCAGGCCAAAAGCTTAAACTCTATCCAAAATATGCAGGTGAAAGCCTTTGACATCTCTCAGCCTTAGAACTTCAGAGATACACAACAACCACTAGCAGATGAAATGGGCAAAAATTGTTATTACTGTAACAGTTGTGAAACTGGTACACTTACTCAAATTCCTAGCAAGTTTTTTTTAACCATATTTTACTTTATTTTTATTTGGCTTGAAAATCATGAAGGCTACATACATATGAACCATACTATTACATGCAACATACACACTAAATGCCAGCAATATATTAAGTCCCAGACACATTAAAATTAGATGCGATCCCTGTCCAGTGGGGTCACTGTGTATGTTTAAGGACAAATATCACTCGAAGGAGAAAGAAGATAAGACTACAGAGCCAAGGATGATGGATAATACAAGTTAATGAGTTGGTTTTAGTTACCATCAATCTGCATGTATTTGAAACAGGATCAACACCTCCGGGCCCATTGTTCTTCACATGCAGTAAGAAATTCCAGTCTGGCCGCATACCCTGCTTTAGACAAGCTGGGTAAACAAGGCTCCTCTCGGTTGAAGACAAGCGATAGAAATAAGACCTGTTTTATGTCCCGTCACTGTTAATTCTGAGATTCACAGTTTACCTCTCCAGAGGGTTGGGATTTTTTTTTTTAAGCAAACACTGAATTTTGTGATTTTTGACAGCACTTTCTGATCAGTAAAGAAGCGGGGGAAACAACCCTCATTCTAAGATGCTGGTGTTAAATGGAGATCACTTTGAGAGAGGCTCCGAAGCCAAAACTCTTAATATTTTCCAGCTTACCACAACCTATAAAAAAGCACATGTGCGGCCATAAACAGAGCAAGCAGCCATGAAAGGAACATAAAGAGAGGCAGACGGACAGTGGGCCAGGGCTCACAGCGAGCCCTGGAACATTAAATTCTGAGTGTCCCTGGCTCAGCGTATCGGGCTTCCCTCCCGTTGGAAGCCCTGCTTGCTGGGGACGACGCGCTTGCTGCTCACAGCAGAGAGCGGAGCGGAGACAGCGCACTGACTCCCTGCCTGTGGGCCCACCCTCAACCCCGCACTGATGAAAAAGGACAGCCGCTCCCAGGGAAGCTGCTGAAACTAAAGAGGCTATGAGGTCCTTCCTCCCCACATCATCGCTCTGTGAACAGTCCTGGGGAAGAGACACCCACAGTGCAGTGGGGGATAACCCAAGGGCTTGAGCGGCTCTCAATGCCCAGCCCATCGGGAAGCACAAGCACTCTGGAGCCCCAAGATCTGGGCTTGGAATTCGGCCCCAACATTAACTAGCTGTGTCAGCGCTTTACTTTCTCTAAGCCTCATAGTCTTCATCTGTAAAATGGGACTGGCTCGTAGCCTGGCAGCAATATTAGGGACCTATTTTAAAAGTTTAAGAATGACGTGCATTAAATAACCGCTCAGTGGGTTATCCGGGAGGTGCTCAATACAGGGCAGTTTGTTCTTGCTACTTATTTTAACTCTCTTTTATGTATTTCCTCATTTCTAAGCTTAGAGAGACTCAGTGAAGTAAGGATTAAGCCAGAAAGCAAAGATGAGGACATCACATATGGAAGATGCTTTACATTCACTTCTCTCTTGCAAATATATATATATATTTTTCCTTTATGTTAGAAGGTTCTGGGGAAGAGAATTTCTGAAAGGTGGCCACGAGATTCTCTGTGAGTTGTGCGTGGTCACAAATGGTCATCCCCATAGCCAGAGGGTCCACCACTGGCACAACCCAAGGACAGACGGGCTGCTTGCCTGAAAATAGTGTACAGGCCAGGGGAAAATCGGAGCAATGACCCAGAGGACCATCTCCTCCTTGTATTGAAAGGGTCTTGGAGAGGCTCTGATTTCACCCCTTTACAGTACAGCTCTCCTTTGTAACTTATACTCCATCTGTATCCTGAAAAGATCGAATATGATTTTTATAAAAGATAATTCTTTAAAAAAAAATTTCTAGTTTATGGAAGAGAAGTTTGGGAAGGCTGAATGACTATAAAGGAGATGTTGGGTCAGGGACTTTCTCATATGTGGGAATGGGAACCTGTGTGCCCTAGGAAGACAGAGATCTGGTTCTGGTCTATGAACCCCAGGTTGGAGAGTTACAGCGGAGGCAAGAGTGAGGGACAGGGGTAACATCAGTAGCTGCTATGGAAACTGTCCTCACTTGCTCTTGAAGTAGGAAGTTCTTGAGCTATATATAACAGGGTGCTGAAAGACGCTTGTTACAAGGCAGGAGAATTTATGTTCTGGTTGAGCTGCAAAGTCGAGGTGTGTGCGGATCATGACAGAAACGTCAGCAGGGCCCACCGGGCAGCGATAGGACCCCATGGCGGAGGCATCACCGCGTGGCCCCCTTTGCGCCCCATGGTAGCCAGCTTCTCACCCAAGCGTGTGTTTTGCTACTTACCAAGACTTTATGAAACATGGCTACCTAACTAACCTCAGTACATAAGTAAAACTTCAAGTTTAATTTTAGCAAGAAACAGTTTGTGTGTAATTTTTTTTTTTTGACCTGACCCTCGTTTCCCGGTCTTTCTAAACCACAGGCTTTAACACAGACAACTTCCTCTCGGAGGGCCAACTAACAGACCACATAGCAAGAGTGCCTTCTTTTAATGATCTTCTTCTGAGCAGCTTTCATGTACTTTGTCTACTACAAGAAGTAATTAAACTGGTATTAGCCAGAGTGTGAAGCAAGCCAGCTTTGGAGTTTCTGGCCTGAACTTTCTGAACTTCATCCTTTTTCTGCCCCTTCTCCAGATACCATCAAGTGACATCTTCCAAGATACAATCATTCAGCACCCTCTCACTCATGTCCTCAGAAAAAACTAATTATTCATCCTCTTTTGTTGAACTCCAAACACTCTTCTTCTAAAAACTGAATTATATGAAATCAATATTGACTAGCTTTGATCTGGAAAACCAGGAGTTGCGCAATGAGTCAACTTAGCATTGATGGCATCTTGTGCTTTTTTTTAGTAATTGTGAAATGAAAAGAAGAGCCTTGTGTTTACAAGTGATCTTGGGTAGACTCTAGCCCAGCTTGTTCAGGGTCTAAGGAATTAGAGAAGCTAACAGTTCCTGTTAGAAACAGAGCATGATTCGATTTGGGATGAGTTGATTCCTATCCCAATGTTCTTATCTCGATAACAGAGGTCAGCAAACTTCTCTAAGAAGCGAGACAGAGGATATTTTAGCGTAACTGGGCTATATGGTTTCTATCATTGTAACATGAAAGGAACTATAGATAATACGGGGCTTCCCTGGTGGCTCAGAGGATAAAGAATCTGCCTCCAATGCAGGAGACCCGAGTTTGATCCCTGGGTAGGGAAATACCCTGAAGAAGGGAATGGCAGCCCACTCCAGTGTTCTTGCCTGGAGAATTCCATGGACAGAGAAGCCTGGTGGGTTATAGTCCACGGGGCTGCAGGACACAGCTGAGCGACTAACACTTTCACAGACAATATGTAAACAGATGAGTGTGGCTGTTTTTCAATAAAATTTACAAAAACAGGTGGTGGACTGGCTTTGCCCTGCAGGCTGTAGTGTGCCAAGTGCTGCTCTGTAGAATTCTAGAAATATCTGCAAACAGATGGGTGAGGGATTTGTATGTTGAGAGCCTGTTCGAGTGTTCGGGGATGCTCATCCCACATAAAGACCTCACTATTCTTCCATCCACTCTGCTCTGCATTCTCCTTACAATCAGCAGCCAAAGAAGGCCAGTGTCACTGGCACGTGCTGGTGGGTGTGTCAGGGCTGCAGCCACCCACTTAAGAGCTATTTTCCACCTGCAAGATTAGATCACCCAGGATGGCACTAAAACTCGTAACTCCGAGGAGTCTTAACTCCTTGGCTACATCTACAAAATATACTTCCGAGCTGAGGAAAGACATGTGTTAGAATGTGTTGTACATCAGGCTGGCTGTGCTACACAGTTAGCTCCTAAGGGAAATTAACAATCATTTAGTCAGGCCCCTTCACGTGTTTGTTGCAAGTAACCTCATTATGCCATTTGCATGTTGGTTGAACGGGGTTTGAACTGGCACCTGGGTCAGCTAGATAGTTCGAATACACTTTTTTCCCCCCCATCTCTCTTGATAGCCAAGAAGGTATTCTGGCTATATCTACTTTCAATTTCAACCTGAGAAGCATGGGAAAATGCTATTAAGCAACTTAAAAGACTTTATTGGTCACATGCTTAGGGGAGAAATCCAAAACACAGAAGAGAATTACCATCACGTCATTCCAAGAAGGAAGAGAGATCAGTAAATATCAGGCATGATAGCGGAGTGATTGCGGCCAACATTCTTGCAGTGAGAGTCCGTTCATCTGTCCATCCATCTGTCCATCCATTCACGCATCCACCCATCCATTCACGCATCCACCCATCCATCTATCCAAACACCCAGGCATCCAGAAATCCTTCTCCTATGAACTTTGAAGGCACTATACTAAGAGCGAGGGGTCCCAGTGAGGTGGGGCAAGCTTCCTGCTCCCAGTAAGCAAAGGAGGGAGAAATTAAGGAGCAAAGACCACAAAATAGCAGATAAATAAGTAAATAAAAATAAATATTAAAATAATTAAAATAAAACTTGCAGCTATAGGAAATGTAATATAAAAATTAACTGTATCACACGCACACAGAGAAAAATGAAGAGAGTAATTTAAAGGGGAAACTTCTAAGAAGAAACTAATATTTGGAACAACACCTCAAAAAGCAGCAGAATATGAAATAATCAGCAGGCAGAGCTCTGAAGAGCTCCTGCCGAGTTACGAGCCTGAAAGAGCTTGGAGAAGACGCTGCAGACGCCTGCTGCAGCGCTGCTGAACCCGTGCGCCTTTTACCGCCTGCTGCCAAACCAGGACACCCGCTTCCAAAAGGTGAAAGAGCGCGCTGGTTACCACAGCCTGTCTTCAAACAGGCAGAACTATCGTTCTTTAAATCAGATAACACTGATGCTTTCTATGAACGAGTCACACCAGTTTTTAAGAATTCTAAGTTGAACTCCTTTTATCTTAAAATACTGTAAACCCAACATTTTAGAGAAGATTGGAAGTAAGAAGTGGCTCAAAGACCCAAAAGTGATCAAGGACACTTAAAAAGCTCTGTGGCATGAGCTGGTAGCCAAGATGCCTGGGAAGCTGATGACCACGACAGGTTTTACCCGTACCCAGGAAATGAGAACGAGATTCAAAGGAAGATCTCACGACCCAAATCGATGTTAAAATCAGGACTATCGTCAGTGATTTTCACGGCACCATCTCCTAATTCATTGCTCACGTCATTTATTAAGTGCCCAATTTCTTCAGGTGTATTGATCACATCCTTGATCAACAGAAATGTTGACAATTTATCCAATAGAACTAAATACCAATGAAGTTTTGAACAGACCAAATTCTAAGATTTACCATTTATCTGGTTTCCAGTCACCTTTCTGCTGAGAGAACCAAAGGCACAGTTCTAGGTCCAGAAGAACCAGCACCCAGCTAAAGCAGAACGCAGCCTGGGTATGACCCATCCTGCTTTCGATCAACCGAGAAGAGAGAGAAGACTCCAGCGGTACTTACTTGCAGGTGAGGGGGTGCTGCACCCACTTGGGGGCGGCGGGCCGTGGAGGCCGTGGAGCGGGGGCAGGGAAAGTCCGCCGATGACGGGCGGGAAGAGCAGCGGGTAGGGCGCGGCGGGGTAGGGAGCCATGTGGCCGCTCACCGCCGGCACGCGGCACGCAGGGCTGCTGGTGGTCATGTTCCGGCCTTCACGGGATGAGAGGCGCTCGGGGGCAGGGACGCATCACTCCAGGCCTGGCACCAAAGTGGGGGTAGGTCAGTTCGGAGCGAGAGTGGAATCTGAGCTGTGATCTGGGCCAAAGTCAAGAAAGTTCAGCAGATGAGCTTGCTTCCTTCCAACAAGGTTTCTCTGCCCCTCATTTTGCCGCACTGATGACAGGAAGGATGGCCCTTCGTTCAGCTTCTCAGCTGAAGGCTGGCAAATGCTATCGCTTTAAAAGTCCAGAGCTGCTAATCCTGTAAGGAAAAGAAAAAGTGTATATCACACAGGTCAAAAGTATTTGCTTCTTTATTGTTATTACATGAAAAATCTCTACTATTAATCTGGGACTCCTAATTCCCGGTTGTTCCCCGAAACTCACTACCTTTCCTTAAATTCTTAAATTCTAATGTAGACTAAAACTTCTACACAATTTCAAACTAACCCTGACTGTCTGATATTAAATAACCCCCCTCACCCAACCCTATCTTTCCCCATATTCTTCCCCACTACTTCACTTTTCTCCAGGATACTTACACAGCTCCATCCATTATTTGGGGAAGTGTTTATTTCTGTCTCCTCCGTTAGAATGCATTCACAAGGAGGGCAGAGTTTTTCTCTGGTTTGTTAACAGCTATGCTTTAAGCTCCCATAAGAGTTACCTAACACGCAATAGACTCTCAGTGAGTATTTGTTGACTGACTGACTGAATGAACGTTGTCCTAATCGGCGTGCAAGACATTAGACTTCCCACTTTGGGTTTTATGTAGCCATTTGGAATGACCTCCTCAGCAAGATAAATATCATTGCGAGGGAAAATCATAACCTAGCGAAAGTAAGGAAGAGACACAACCATTAAAGATCCGTGAAATAGTTTAATATCAGTTCCTCACCATAAACTTTCCTGTAAGAGCACCATCCGTCCATTGGTTTGCAAAACCATCAAATCTGTTTGTCCGCATTCAGTCATCCATCCATCCACCCAACCCTCACTTGCCATTATGTGCCAGCTGCCAGTGTGGGCACTGGAGGCACACAGGATGGCCAAGTGCTATGGCACTTCCAGTTCTCACAAAGTTTCTAATTGTAACAGCTCCTAACCGAAGTCCTAATGTTAAGAGCATTCAATTGCCCTGTTCGCCATGAAGGACACTCCAAGGGTACACAGCACTCAGAATTCTTCGATAGTGAAATAGATTCTAGGGTGGGCTGACAGTGGACTTCATAGGCTCACTTGGGCCCTAATGACCAATATTCGCTAAAATTCCCAAACTCCTGTGCCCTGTGAATGGCAAGCCCTGAAGGTCAACCACCTGGCATGAAACAGGAACAGGATCTCTAGGTCAGCACAGAGTGGTGAAGAGCATGCGAACAGCATGATTTCAGAGCAAGACCGCCAAGGTGCCAGTCTTGGCTCTGTCCCCTTGGACAATTGTCTCACCCATCAATAGGTCAGTTTTTATTGTAAAATGGGGGTAATGGCAGAACTGGTTTCAGAGGGGTGTTGTGAGGATGAAACAGAGTAATGAGGTAATACCAAAAGAAACCCAGTTCCTGTGCAGTGTAACGAGGTAAATGACAAACTTTTGGCGATGTTTGCCTTTTTCGTCTGCTAAGAATAAGCTTGCTGGAATGGACTGTGGCTTTGAGGTTAGGGCAGGGAGGAGACCACCTCAGAGTGTTACCCAGGACCCTACAGGCCTTCCCAGGACAGGCGTCTCCCCCATATCCTCTGCTACAGCTCCTCCCTAAGGTACCTGGGCAGTAGCATCTCACGCATATTTCCTGAGGTTTTCAGATACTAAAGTGAAGTGAAAGTCGCTCAGTCATGCCCGTCTCTTTGCAACCCCATGGACTTACACAGTCCATGGAATTCTCCGGGCCAGAATACTGGAGTGGGTAGCCTTTCTCTTCTCCAGGGGAGCTTCCCAACCTAGGGATCAAACCCAGGTCTCCTGCATTGCAGGCGGATTCTTTACCAACTGAGCCATCAGGAAAGCACTGATATCTGAGCTGCACCATCAGCTATCAAGAAAGCCTAGATGCTAAAACTACCACCAAATGGAAGAAATGAACTACCTGATGACCATGAGCATGTAGCCCCCAGACCCACGGACTCCCAAAGACTGATCATCAACTAATCAGGGAATCGTGGTTGAGCTGATCATGTACCCTAAGACATCCCTCCCTCTCCTGGCCTTTAAAAGTGCTCTGTTGAAATCCTTTGAGGAGTTCAGGGTGTTTGGGGTACGAGTAATATGTTTTCCTTGCTCAATCCTGCAATAAACCTTTCTCTGCTCCAAACTTCAGGTTTGCTTGGCTTCACTATGCATCAGACACATGAACTTAGGTTCAGTAACAATGTAAGTCCTGAGCAAAAAATATTAGAACTAAAATTTCAGTCATGGAAGTAAGAGAGTAAAGGTGAAATGTGAGGAAAGCTGAGAACAAAGACTCATAAGACTTACTGACTTCCCAGGTTGGTTTCTGCACACCCTGAAATGTTTTGATCTATAATTTCCATTTATTTGTTGACCACATGTCAGGTGCTCTGCTTATGAGCTGTAAGTTCTAGCCCATAGAACAGCCCGAGGTGGCAGTTGTTATGACCCATATTTTCCAGATAAGAAAACTAAGTCTCCACGAGTTATGATGACTTTGCCTGAAGGTCACAGAACCAGCCTGTGGCTGATAGAGATTCTGCACCCAGATCTGCTGGTTCGACCTTCTCTGCAGTTTCTCCTCAGCCATTCTGTGCTCACGTATACTGAGTGCCTGCACTGTGCTAATTTCCCCTACAGAACAAAAAGTCCACGCACAGCTGTGATGGGAGTGGCCGTCCTCACTCAGATGAGCTTCTCTCTGGGGCCTTGATCCCTGGACTGTTAACATTAAACATGAACATCATCCCCAGGGAGACCAAGGGGTCCCAGGCTCCCCCGGGGCTCCCCTGAGACTAGCAAAGGAGATGATATCCCTGGCTGACTCATGCCACACGCTAAACTCCAAAAGTGATGTCCCCCAAAATATCGATATCCTCTTCAAACACAAAACGCAGCTTGTCTCTCTGATGAAAAGAAAGTCAATGGACTATGAGAGGTGAAAGTTTTCAGTGCTTTCTCTTCTAAAAACTGCAGACCATCTAATACACTGAAGACTTTATTTTGTAGTTTGTAGTAAATTAATTAGAAAACAAACAATGCCATTTAGTATTTGCTGCATTTCCACTCAATTTGATTTTTAAATCACACACACAAAGCCCAGGATTGTTACAAATGGTCTTTTCTATCTCCATTAGACAAACTACATCATTAACTGGTGAAGCTGACAGTTAGCAAACCCACCCATGCAGGGCGCAGTTCTTAGATTTTTAAAGCTGTTTGTTTGTTTTTACCAACGGGGGACTATTTCTATTTTTAACAATCCTTCATTTCTCTTTGCTTTCAAACACCGCAGATTTTCAGCACCCTGTTTCTCTGGTTGAAAGGTCTGTTATTATGCCTCAGATCTTCTAGAAAAAAACCAATGAAAAATAAAAAACTACTTATACTGATACTAGGAAAAAGAAAAAAAAAATCAATGTGCCAGGAAAATCCTGTTATGTTGGTGGAAAATTGTCTGAACAGTCACTGGGTCTATGCTCACATATGTGACTGATTAAGGCTATTCCTGGAAGCAGAGAATTTCCTTTGTTTCAGGGTGTTAGGAAAAAAGATGGTCAGTGGTATTAGCAGTGCTTCATGCTTGATTTAAGTTTGGGCTCATTGGGCTCCCCCCACCACCACCACCACCTGAGGCAAAGCAAACAGGAGCCGAGGTGGCAGAGGAAAAGGATGTGGGGACCATGTCAGGGGGTCCTGGATCTAAAACCTATGAGAATCTGTGGATGTCAGTTTCATCATCCATGAAAGGGGTCAAGAGAAGAGAAGTAGGTTCTATTAACAAATAAAGCTTCCTAAATTGTGCTGTCCAGAAAGCAAGTGTTTTACACGAAGATTTTTAAAAAATAACACAGGTGAAAATAACATACTAGAGGAGAAAATTAAAAAGAAAGGACTTTAAAATAACTGCTTGCATCCTTAATGCTGGGATGCAGTAATCTATCCCTGATACATAGTGGGACGGGAGAAGGCAGCACCCACCAGCCACTGGGAGGATATATGCCAGGGGGTGGCAGGGGTCTTGGGAACAGTTAACATTTATGTCTGTATCTGTGAGAGCTTATTATTAACACAGCACACTACATTTTCTTCAGTTGAACTTGTCCATGTTTTTGTTCAATTAAAAAGTTTTTTTAAAAATCACATTTTAATCATTTCTTTTCACACCGTTTACTGGAGGTTGCTTTTGTATGCATTTAAACCTAAATTAGCATGGAAGCTTCCAGGTTTGTATTTCTAAACATTTAAATATTATTCTATGTAAACATGACACTTACATATGATCTTTAAAAAAAAAATCACAGTTCCTTTCAAATCAGTTCAGTCACTCAGTCGTGTCCGACTCTTTGCAACCCCATGAATCGCAGCACGCCAGGCCTCCCTGTCCATCACCAACTCCCGGAGTTCACTCAGACTCACATCCATCGAGTCAGTGATGCCATCCAGCCATGTCCTCCTCGGTCGTCCCCTTCTCCTCCTGCCCCCAATCCCTCCCGGCATCAGAGTCTTTTCCAACGAGTCAACTCTTCACATGAGGCGGCCAAAGTAGCATAGCGTAGTTCTCAAAGCAGAGTCCCTGAACGAGCACATCCAACTGAAAATGTAGCTTTTCCAGGCTCCACCCGAGATCTACCGAGTCAGAAAGGCTGCAGTGGGCTAAGCAATCTGCATCTTAACAAACCCTCCAGATGATTCTGAGGCAGCTAAAATTTAGTAAGGACGCTGATCAAGATACGAGGTTGGCAAATTTCTTGTGTAAAGAAAGTAAACATTTTAGATGGCAGGCCATACACAGTCTCTGTCAGTTATTCAACTTTGCTTTTGTACGGACTATGCACAAAAGCGGTCACAGACGATCCGTAAACAGATGGGTGTGGCTTCCTTCCCACAAGTTATTTTGCACAGAACAGTCTGCTGAATTTGGCCCATACCGCGGCTTGCAGACTCCTGCTTCAGATGAACAGAAAAGGTGAGAGCGGCCACCGTGGGCACGCCCTGGGGCTGCGCCAGATGCGTCCTCTGCTGCTGCTTTAGTCACTAAGCTGTCTCCGACTCTCGCAAACCCCCATGGGATTTCCCAGGCAAGACTACGGAGCGGCTTGACGTTTCCTTCTCCAGGGGATCTTCCTGACCCAGGGACTGAACCCGCGTCTCCTGCACTGGCAGGCCTTTTCTTTATCCCTGAGCCCTCAGCGCCGATGAGCTCAAGTGCCTTCTAGTAATAAATACATAAAATAAAGGAATTTGACCTGTCTTAGCCACGCACCTACAGGCAAACTGAATAATTAAAAACGCTAGTTGATGCACTGATGACTTTGTATGCACTTTCATGAGGACTCCAAGTTGGCATCAGAACTCTTAGCAGAGTCCACAGAAGCCAAACACTTGAACGTGGTGGTGAGAGGTGTTAATTTTACGCATTAATGCTTTCAAGTGTAATCTACACAACAAAACAGGCAAGATTTTTGGAGAAAATGTTATCTATTTCCTCCTACTAGAATTTAAAACATAAAGTTCATACATATAAAATATAAAAAATATAGGCAAAACTGAACATAAGATAGATATTTAAATTACTTGTGATAAAGAACACAAAACTCTCCTGTATTTCTTCAGCTGATTTAGAGTTTCTTGTGGGGGAAATTTTTGCATCGACAGACACAACATGCATGCTGCTTCTTTTCTTACTGTATTTTCGTTCAGATCTCCCTATTTATTTAAAACATTGGTTCCAGGTAATGCCACTTAAAATTTCTCAAAGACATTTGGCCAAGTACCTGTTTTCAGCAAAAATGCTAAACTCAGCACAAATCCCGTGAGGTGCTTTGCTGCTCGTCTTGATAGAAAAGAAACACGGCTGTAAAGAAGTCAGCCTTACATGCCTGGTAGCTTTTCAGTCTTTCTGATACCTGCCATCTTCAGCAAAAATATTACTGATCAAATTACATTCAGCTTAACCCAAAGGGAAGCCACAGTGGATAACTTGAATGTGGCCATCCACAACAACAAAAAGGCATTTCTTTCATCCTTTTCATTGTGTCCAGGAAGCAAAGATACGGAAGAGAGCCATTTAGAGGGAAGAGTACAGTCGAAGAGAACACCCAGTGAGCAGACAGTGAGAGCTGAATCCCTCTCTGCACCAGGACGTGCTCATTTGGCACATTAAAGTCTGTCTTTAAAAGCATATACAAAATGTCCCTGTGTTCCCTTTTAGGGCACGTTTATAAGATTCCATCTGCTAAGGAAATATGACTTTCAGAAAATAATAGGCAGAAATATGTTAGAATGTATAAAACTCTAAGATTTTAATCTCATAAATTACGAGAACAGGAATGTAAATATAAGTTTTAGGGCATCAACACTCTACCCAAAGCTGTTACATACACTTCCGAAGAGACAGCTTTCACCAAAGGTTATTTCCACACAGATTCCAAAAACATAAGGTAAAACATGTATAGGCCCAAATGTCTGTGGGACGACTGCTTGTTTTTCAGAAAAGTGGCAGCAAGCTCCTCCTTGCACAAAGGTTTCCATGCTTGGTATCACGGAATTCTGCCAGACCAAGCGGAATGCTGGACTCGGGTTTGGTTCTCAAGGGAGACTCAGCCATAGGTTCTTAAGGGAAGGTAACGTATGTTACGTCTGCTTAATGGGAGCCTCTGCAGCGGAGGGTGACTCACATGTCCGGTTAGAGTGGCAGTACCGGTGGTTTTCATTTCTCAACACACCAAGAATGACGCAGAGAGATGGCTGGCACAGAGAGGGGAAGAAAGCTCCCAGAAAAAAGCAGAAAACATGGTTTCACGTTGGCAGAAACCATGAGGCTAGAGAAGCCATGAGTCAGGAAGAAACGTGAGGCAGAGAGGCACACAGGATGAAAATACTGGTAATGACAGAGATAAAAGGAAACACAATAGCTATAATTGTGCTTCTAAAGTTATCTTTTTAAAAACTCATGAAGCAATGGCACCCCACTCCAGCACTCTTGCCTGGAAAACCCCATGGATGGAGGAGCCTGGTAGGCAGCAGTCCATGGGGTCGCTAGGAGT
>SJYF01000263.1:4579875-4599262 GCA_006410515.1 Procapra przewalskii | reverse complement strand
AGGCTATGGTTTTTCCAGTGGTCATGTATGGATGTGAAAGTTGGACTGTGAAGAAAGCTGAGCACCGAAGAATTGATGCTTTTGAACTGTGATGTTGGAGAAGACTCTTGAGAGTCCCTTGGACTGCAAGGAGATCCCACCAGTACATTCTAAAGAAGATCAGTCCTGGGTGTTCACTGGAAAGACTGATGTTAAAGCTGAAACTCCAATACTTTGGCCACCTCACGCAAAGAGTTGACTCATTGGAAAAGACTCTGATGCTGGGAGGGATTGAAGGCAGGAGGAGAAGGGGATGACAGAGGATAAGATGGGTGGATGGCATCACCGACTCGATGGACATGAATTTGCGTGAACTCCAGGAGTTGGTGATGGACAGGGAGGCCTGGCGTGCTGCAATTCATGGGGTCACAAAGAGTCGGACATGACTGAGAGACTGAACTGAACTGATGTCTCATTGCTGCTTTTTATATTAGAATGTTTAATGCTGATTTGATCTGAATTCTCTTATTTTTTAAATTGGGGTATAGCTTCTTTACAGTGCTGTGTTAGTCTCTGCGGTACAAGACAGTGAATCAGCTATGTGCATCCATGTACCCCCCCCTCCCTCTTGGACTTCCCTCCTGCTGCCCCATCCTGCCCCCTAGGCCATCACAGAGCATTGCGCTGAGCCCCCTGTGCAGCTTCCCATTCGCTATCTGTTTCATGCATGGCAGCGCACATGTCTCCATCCCAGTCTCCCAATTCACCCCCCTTGCCATGCCCACGTATCTGATCTGAATTCTTTAGCCAGGGAAGTCTGGTCTCTGGTTCATGCTGACCCTCTGTTCTTGTTCCCCACTCTATACTTTGGGAATTGCTTTCCTTGTAATGCTCTGCCCTGGCCCCAGTTTAGAACCTCCGTTTACAGGGCTCCACTCGGTCAAGATTCTAGGAAAAGACTGTTGCCTCTCTTCACCTACACCCTCCCAGGGAGAGGCTGTCACTCATCTGAAGGGTTTCCTAGTGAGGTCACAAATGCAGATTATAAGCAAGGACCTCAGGTGGTTCAGTGCTGCCAATGCTGGACACGTGGCTTCAGTCCCTGGGCTGGGAAGATCCCCCGGGGGAGGAAATGGCAATCCCCTCCAGTATTCTTGCCTGGGAGATGTCATGGACAGAGGAGCCTGGGGGGCTACAGTCCTTGGGGTTGCAAACAGTCAGACATGATTTAGCAGCTGAATAACGACAAAGGCTTTAAAGCTACTGTTGTATAATCTAGAAAATGCAGGCTTGGATGATGGAGGCTGGAGAGAAGAGGAGGCTCGTACCACAGAGCCTCAGAGAGGCAAAGAAATGCACAGAGTGCTCCTCTTCGAAGGGTGCAGTGAAATCTTGCTCTCCATTTGGCAGACTCCCTTCCCAGCCAAACGGAACCACCAAACTTCTAGATGCTTTCCAAACAGCCCCCCTGGCCTTCTTGCCAGCTGCCTCCAGCTTGCCTCGTTTCTTCCATCTGAAAACCCTTCCCAATTTCTCTTGGTCGAAATACTAATACCTCATTCAATTCCCACTTCAAATGGCATTTTCTTTAAGAAGCTTTTTACTGACTTAGAACCTATACTCTAATGGGTCTGTACCATTTTTAAGTTCCTTGACATACTTCGCTTTATATTGTGTGCTCCCCCAGATAAGGAAATGGCAACCCAACACATTTTGCTTTACATTAGCTTTCCAGAAACTTCCATCAAAGTCACCTCTGCAAATTACCTAATCCTTGAAACTAGAATCCTTGCAGAAGTAGTTGCTCAACAAATTTTGCAGGATGTGTAGACTGTGGGTTGTCAGTGACAGTGATTCCACCTAAGTACATAGATGAAGAGGAAGGAAATGTATCTCTTCAATAGAAATTTCCACTTGGGAGCTTCGGCTGCCATAACGCTGTGAACGTTCTTCATGGCAGGTGAGCTGGTGGACCTCTCCCAGTCGGATCTGGAGGGAAAGGAAAGGGGCGCCCGACATGGACTGCTGCTCTCAGGCGCAGCGCCCTTTCACCCTCAGCACCAGACTGTGTGCCCAGCACCTCACGCGCATCACCTAAGCCCTCATGATAGCCCATTTGACGAGTCAGGAAATTGAGGTCCCAAGGAAATCAAGCTACATGCTTAAAATCACACAGTTCCAAGGGCCAGGGCAGCTTTCATCCCAGGCAGCCTGCTCCTCAAAACAAAGCGTTCATGGGCAACCACTGAGTTATGCTGCTTTAGGGCTGAGAGTCGCTTGTTTCAGAGTTGTAGTGGAGAGACGGAAGCGATCCAGCAAGGCTAGCAAGGCATTTTGTAGGCAGCTCCGTGCCAAGGAGGAGGGCCAGGGAGCACAGTGCCCTGGTAAGGATGGAAGAACAGCCAGGCGGTCAGCTCTGCCCGAGCTTCTGTGCCACATACACCCTTGGGAGTCTGGCCAAGGGAGGCTGTATTATGCTGGACATGGATTACATTAGGTGGCCTTCTCTAAGTCCAAAGACGTGGCCAAAGTTATTCAGCTTGCGTAAGTTGCATACTGGAGGGGTTTGTCAACACTAAAGAAGAAAGGGCAGAGAAAGGATAAATCTCACTGAGATTTACACAGGAAATTCACAGCAACCCCCTTCTCTCATCGCCTCTCACAGTCAGAGAAGCTTAGACGCTGTCTCCTTCCCTTAGCCTCACTGCGTCAATAGCTGCTAGCTAAATTATAACATCAAGACACAGCAAGGTGAGTAGAGAGACTGGGTCCAAGTGCAGATTTCAGAATGGCGAGATGAGCATGGAATTCACTGGCAAGAGAATTCACTGGCAACAGTGGATGCTCCAGGCTAACTTCTAGTCAGGACAAATGGCCTCAGCTAAAAGCTCAACTCGTCTGCCTGCACCAGCTATCAGCTCTTTCTTTCAGAAACTGTCCAGAAGATTTTTATCACTGGTATGGCATTTAAAAAACCATATGTATTTCATCTGCGTATCATCATTTCTGAGGTGTATCTGCCTGTGTAGCAAAGACCAAGACATGGAGATGGTTCTTGTTCTTTCTACTTCACATCTACTATTCCGCAGTGGACCCTTTCTCTGCCTCCTCTTGACCACTGTTCTGAGTTAGTGCACGGGCCACCAGTGGTGGGCTGCAGCCCTCTGGCAGGCTCTCCGGCTCTGCTAGTGGTCCTAGGGGCTTTCTGCGAGGTGGCATTCCCTCTTCGAAAGGCAGATACGGCATCTGTTAACCCTAAATTACCTTTCTCCACAGCTGATGATGATGGCAAATGGCCATGTACTCAGACACACCATTGAGGAGATTAAAATAAATACTGGCAGTGATTTCCTGCACTGGAAGAAACTTCTAATGGGAGAGGGAAGGGCAGAGAGATCATAGCATCTCCTCAAGTACTACCGTGAAAGATAAGACAACTGCAGGGCAGGGATCCTCAACCGGTGTGCATAGGTGCTCAGTCGAGTCCAACTCTTTGCAACCCCGTGAACTGTAGCCTCCAGGCTCTTCTGTCCGTGGGATTTTCCAGGCAAGAATACTGGAGTGGGTTGCCATTTCCTTCTCCAAACTTGAAGATCTTGCTAAAGTTCAGATTCTGATGCCAGAGCCAGCGGTCCTGCTTTCCCATCAAGCTCCCAGGTGAGGCTAACGCTGCTGGCCTTCAGATGACACTGAGCATAATAGCGCTAAAAGGGGTCTATATTGGTCATCACCAGAAGTCTTAGCATTCCCAAATCCCAGTCTTACAACCCGCAAATCTGTCACACGCACGCACGCACAGCACTCACCTGATTTTCATGGCACTCTGCTGCCTGGAGAGGGTGAGGAAGACTCTATGATAAAAGCAACTTCATTTGATAAAAATCTGGATTTATTAAACTGATTTTATACCTCTGAAAACAGAACTCATTTCATGGGTGGACCCTAGCGACTATCATACTAAATGAAGTAAGTCAAACAGGAAAAGATAAATATATATCACTCATATGTGGAATCTAATTAAAAATCATACAAATGAACCTATTTACAAAAGAGAAACAGACAGACATCAAAAGCAAACTTATGGTTACCAAAGGCGAAATGTGGTGGGGGATAAATCAGGAGTTCGGATTAACATATACATACACTACTATTCACAACACTAGCTAAGCAACAAGGACCTAGTGTAGAGCGCAAGAAGCTCTACTCAGTATTCTGTAATAACCTACACGAGGAAAGACTCTGGAAAGAATGGATATACATATGCATATGTATATGTGTGTGTATGTTTAATTGAATTATTTTGCTGTACACCCAAAATTAACACAACATTGTAAATCAACTATACTCCAATAAAATTTAAAAAAAAAGAATTCACTAGAGGATTCCTAGAAGCAGAGTGCTCCCCTACTAGCAAAAATAATGTTTTCGAAAGCTGTACTTTGCATATAGCAGTACAGGAAGCCATTTATGGTAAAACTGGTAAACACCTAAATTGGGATAGGGTGCAAAGAAGTTAACGCCACAGGACTGAAATGAAAGCCCTTGGACTCTCCATTTGAATGGCTAAATCTGTCACAGTCCTCAGGCTTTTAGCTACTCGCAAAAGATGGGCAGCGGGATTTCAACGGATGCTGCCCCTCCAAGGAGTCTCTGAAACTGGCAGATCATTACACCTATGGGCGGCCACCTGGGAAGTGAATGAATTGGGTCAGTACAAATAGGTCAGACACTTGTTAGAAAGCCACTAGCACTATAATGTTGACCTTAAAAAGAAGCCAGAGAAACTTAGAGTGGATTTTAGTTGTGCCATCCTTACACATTTAGTATATTAAATTCAGATACTGGCGGAATATATATTTGTCAGTGTCAAAAAGTTATCCAGGGAAAGGCAAATATGTTTTGACAGCGCTCATCAGTTTCCCGGTACTAAAAATTTTATCCCACAATGCTTTTGAACCCTCTCTGAAAGAACCATATCTTATAAAGGATTATACACTAAAAGACAAATTTTATAGGATTCTTATTAATCAGTAATTCTCATACTAAGTCAAGTTAAGGTTGAAAGTAGTGGTTCCTTTGTTTTGCTTATATATGTGGACTCAGTTAAAAATATTGATCTATGCAGAAACATCACCTATATTGACAATTTTTTAACAGGTTGTAACTATAATAATACAAAATGATCTTGAACATGTACTTTGATTTTCTTTTCTCTGAAACCAGAACTGTTTTTCAATGTCCTTTCATGCTCAAGTCTATCAAGAATAAGGATTCACATGGCTAATTAGAACACTGGGCTTAAAGTTTAAGTAGAAACAGTTAGCATGTAATGGACATTGAATATTTATCTGTTTTAATTCATCCTGTTTACCTTGGTTCCACAGCTGATGGACCAGACTGAGTAGTCTTGTTTGAACCAATGATCAGTCTAGAAACTAGAAAAACTTCCCTGTTTTAAAGAAGTTTGCGGGGCTTCCCTGGTAGCTCAGTGGTAAAGACTCTCCCTGCCAATGTAGGAGACAGGAGCTCGATCCCTGGTCTGGGGAGATCCCACAAGGTGTGGAGCAAGTAAGCCCGTGGGCCACAACTACTGAGCCTGTGCTCTGGAGCCCGGGAACTGCAACTACTAAAGCCCGTGTGCCCTGGAGACCGTGCTCCGCAACAAGAGAAGCTGAAGCAAAGAGAACCTGGGCCCTGCAGCTGGAGAATAGGCCCTGCTCATCATAACTAGAAAAGCCCATGTACAGCATCGAAGATCCAGGGAAGCCAACAATAAAATATATTGAAACAAATCTCAATTACAGTGCTGCTTTCAGATGGCTGTATCATAGCCTGGGGGCAAGGTAGACACAGCTCGCTTTTAGTAATTTCTTCAGGGATGTGTCTACTTTCGTCTCTCCACCAGTGTAATCTGAGCACACCCCAACAGTCTCCACTCATCCCCTGACTCTGGGCCACACCAGATGTTGCTTGAAAGGCAGGCCTGTATCCCCCTGAAGACTGGAATTCCCTCTAACCCTAAAGTATATCATCTGAAGTCAAAACAATGCCTTCTCGACTGTTGTGTCAGCCTTTTATCTCTCGATTGCCTGAGACCACATGTCTCCTGAATGAGATCTTAAGTTTGATCTTAACTGAAAAGGATGTTTTGAGTACCTTTACTCTTATGTAGACAATGGCTATTTCAGAGAGCTCTAGTCTTTCAAAAGCAGATGCTTCTTTTTAACTCAACTGTCCCTTATCTTGGACTTCCCTGGTGGCTCAGACAGTAAAGCGTCTGTCTACAATGTGGGAGACCTGGGTTCAATCCCTGGGTGGGGAAGATTCCCTGGAGAAGGAAATGGCAACCCACTCCAGTACTCTTGCCTGGAAAATCCCATGGACGGAGGAGCTTGGTGCAGGCTACTGTCCATGGGGTCGCAGAGTCGGGCACAACTGAGCGACTTCACTTTCTTTCACTTTCAACCCTTGTCTTGGGGGTCTTACAAAATGGTTCTGTCTCTCAGTCATGGCTGAGGGCTGAAAAGACAGGTGATTGGGGATTAGAAGGGAAGATTCTTTGGCCAACATTCTTAAAAAAAAAAAAAAAGCCAGTGGGACCTTCACTTGAGTACATGGCTTCTTATCACATGGTCATTAAATGACAATAAACAAAGCTGCAGTTAGAGGCACACACAGGTCTGGTAAATCTCACTCTAAGGCATTAATTTCTGCTGGAAATACACAATCACAGTAAGACTCAACAAGAATATGTTTACAACCTATAAAGCTCTTCAAATTTCAACATCTACATGCAAAAGAAAAAAAAAGATTTCTACCAAATGTCTTTGTTTTCTTCCTATCTGACCAAACTGACTTTACTTTTTTTTTTTGGCTGTCACAACAAAATACTGATAAAACCCAAACTCAAAGCTTACAGTATATATCACCCAGTATTTCTGAATTTCAACATTACCAAGCTTTTTAAAGGCATGGAGAAGGGGACAGATATCATACTTCTTTATTGAAATTCCATTTCACTATCGAAATAGAAAATGTATCTTAAAATTTCAAACTTTATCCTATGTGAGAAATGAGAAATTATAAGCATTCCAGTTGCATGCAAAATTCCTTGAATTTTAAGTTCTTAAAGCTTGTTTTCTTTGGCTATATAGCCCATTCTTTTAAATACTACTCAGTCACAATGAAGTATTCTTTCAAATAATAGAAATATTTAGTGTCTGGGCTAAATAGGGCTTTCAGTCTATATTAAAAGGCCTGAGACTAATGTACATTCATGTGAAAGCAATGTCTAAGCACCTCAATGATTACAGAGTTTGACATCCATCTGCTCTTTCCTAGGTAACACGTTTTTCCTTTTTCAACACCTTGGGTGCAATGAAATTTCTGGCTCTGTTGTGCTCTTGAGAAATCTGCTTGGCATTGAATACCATTAATGATGTCAATCCAAACTAACTCACCCAATATATATCTCTCTACCTCCAAACTGAACTATGTGCTAAGGATACCACCAATCACTGCCCCAATATTCCCTGAACCCAAATTCATAGCCTATGGAGGCCCTCTTCATCCTAAATGCTCCCTTCCTTCATCACTGAAATCCGGTCCCATCACATCTATTAGAGTATCATCTTGCCCAGTCCAGGTTGCTGCCCATCATACGCACTGCTAACCGGAGGCAGGAGACACATGCTCTCTTCAGCTCTGCTGCTTCTGTTGTGGCCCTCCATGGCTGCTTCAATCACGGTCATTTAATTAGTCATGCGCTGTATTTTCACGCAGTGATCTAATGATCTAGAAAGCCAGCTATTCACGAAACAAACCAATCCAACTCATTCTATGGGCTGTGTCTTCCAAAATATAACGTGGATGCCCCAGTTAAACACTGAGCACAGTTCACAATTAAGTCCTAAACTCATCCAAGGAGGGACCACATGTGAATTTTTATACAGCCATCTCTTAATTGAAAACTAAGGAAACTTAATCATTTACAGAAGCATGAATAAAGACAATGGCTTATCCACTTGTGTCTTGGTCCTAGCTTTCCATAAGCATTAATTCTGTAGTTCAATCGGCCCTGGCTATATTCAACAGAGCCTCCAATAAGCCTTTTGGAGAAAGCTTCCTGCCACAACACATACTGTGACATTCTCTGGAGTCTGTCTTAAACTGAGTTCTTCCCCTTGTAAATGGCCTGAGATTGATATGTCCTTATAGCTCTTCTACTTTTTTTCTGTTTTATTTCATTTTATTTGTGCTTCATACACTCTCTGTCTCAAAAAGAAAATGATGTAATGTAGTATTTGCCTTTTAAAAAAGTCTTTGCTGTCTTTTTCCTATCATTTACCTATATCTTCTCACTGACATCAATGTAATTTTGTTTTCCTGTCTTATTTCATGCACAGTTGTTTAGGAGAGAGTTGCAGTGTAGCTCAGTATCCTCAGAGTGTTGACATCACTAAGAATCATTTGCAGCTCAGGCTAATATTTGCCATTTTAGGTTTTCCTACTTACTTCTGGTTTTTCAGCTAGTGAATGGATGTTTATTTTTTTCTAAAACTCAGATGCCTTGATATGTGGGATTGTGTCTGCAATTCCCAAGGAAACAGAAGTGACATGAAGAAGGAGGCTTTAGAACTGTGCTGTCCAATATGGTAGTCACAAACCATAGGTATCTATTTAAATTAAAAGTAATTAGAGTTAAAAATTCAGTTCTCCAGTTGCACTGGCTATCCTGTGAGTGCTCAACAACATACATGGCTACTATATCAGATGGTGCAAAAATGATTTTCATCATGGTGGCTTTGCTAGACAATGCTGCTTTAGAGGATTAGGAAACTCATGCTTCCAGATCCATAAAACTTAGACTATTAATAGGAAAACAATGATGGACTTGGTAGGACATTTCTCATGCCTGCCCCAAATTTTCACTATCTTCTTTTTAAGTCATAGCATCCTGGTGTGCTGCAGTCCTTGGGGTCGCAAAGAGTTGGACACAACTGAGCAACTGAACTGAACTTATCCGAAAGTAGACTTTAACCTTCCTATAGTATCTTTAAAATTCATAGGATGAAAATTCACTTACAGGGGGAAAATCTGTGTAATAGCAAGAAAGCTTCAGATGTGAGAATGGTTTTATGATTCAGACTCAGGAGAGAGCACTGATGATTAAGGCTGAATCCATCCCTAGCTACACTCTGATACTTCTATGATAACTATGATAACTGTTAAAAAAAAGTATAAATCCAGTAAAAAGGAATTACTCAATTCTAATCCAGTGTGGATTCACAGCCTGCTTTCCCCTTCAAGTATCAATAACATGTTCTGTCATTGGGAAGAACAAATAATCAAGTTTTCACAGAAATAAAGTTTTTTGTTGACAAAGATTAACCACATGTAGGGTCACGTTATCATCCTAGCTAATACCTGTGAGTGCCAGCTGCCTGCACTTTACATGTTATCAGCTCATTTAATTCTTAAAATTTTAAGAAGGTACTTGGATTTTTCTTGAAGACCAGAGGGACAGAAAAGCCAACCCAGGAAGGAACCCAGGTGACAGCTTATAAATAGTCAAACCTATACTGACGCTAGGTAGGCTCATTCTAGAATCTGTGTCTTCACCACGTACCAATGGTAGTCTAGGAATCACAAATCAACTTTTGCATTTTGACCAGTTAAAAGATCCACAGTATATGCTTCTAAATTCTATTAAAACATCACTTAATAATTCTTTATTGAGGTGAGGTGAAGTCGCTCAGTCGTGTCTGACTCTTTGAGACCCCGTGGACTGTAGCCTACTAGGCTTCTCCATCCATGGGATTCTCCAGGCAAGAATACTGGAGTGGATTGCCATTTCCTTCTCCAGGGGATCTTCCCGACCCAGGGATCGAATCCGGGTCTCCCACATTGGAGGCAGACGCTTTAACCTCTGAGCCACCAGGGAAGCCCAAATGGCTCAGAAAAGAGTTCAGATGTTACTAGACCTCCTGGTCTTTATTATGAGCAACAGTTCTCACTGAACTAATGATCTGTACAGTGCTGGCACCCGAAGGCGGTCAGTGAGTCAATCGGACAACTGGTCCACTCCTCTGTTTTTGCAAGGAGACAGAAAATACGAAAAGAAAGAGTAAAAAGCAGGATTGACAGGAATCGCTGCAAGAAAGGAATGCTCTCTTAAATTATGGGAAAATGTCTTTTTTTTTTTCTTTTAAACAAAAACAGTACTCCCCAGGAAATCTCAGTTTTTGTTTTTGTTCAACCAGGACTGTAATATTTAATTAACTTCACAGCTGGATCAACATATTGATGACATTTTATATTCATTTTTCTTAAATGTTTCAGTGTAAATGATCTCTCCCCCAGCCCCTCCCCTGTTCCTCCCGATTCTCTCTCTCATTCTCTCTCTCACAAACATTTTTTTTTTCATCAGAGCTGATCAGCTTTTTATTTGGAAATGTGTGTGTGCATGTGTATCTCTATCAAAAAATCTCTTTATCACATCTTCATGATATCTTTCTTAAAAGACTTCTGTATATAAAAGAAAGAAAACTATGAATTATATATAGTTTAGGAAACAAGAGCTTTAAAAATGGGCACAATTTTTTTTTAAAAGGCAAACTTTTAAATTTAGAGTGATTTTTCTGGATAACTTAAGAGACTTACTGGAGACCTGGGATTTATTCTCAGCTCTGCCGTAAACCATAGAGGCTGTAAACTAGGTGTCACTGATACTAAACCACATAATTTTTCCTTTTCCATTATTTCTGCTTGCAATTCCTGTCCTCAAAGTGCTTCTGAGAGGTGACTATCACTGCCTATATGCATCTCAAAACTTTCAGAGCGAGTGCCAGAAGCCTGGAAAAAATCCTGACAGCATAGTATAGCCTCTTTGAGGTTTGCTCCATTGCCACTGAGTTTTGGTTTGTCTGTTTAACCTCACGGTGCGTATACCCAGGAACCCTGGAGCTTGTCAGCAGAGAGCATTGTCTAGCTATATGCTATTAAACTTTTTTTTTTTAATTACAGGCTAACATCACTGATTAAGATAGACACAAAATTCTCCACAAAATACTAGTAAACTCAATTCATGAAAAGGATTTACATCATGATCAAGTGGGATTTATCTTAAGGATGTAGGAGTTTTCAATATGTGCAAATTAAACAAAGTAATATATCACATTAACAAACATATGGATAAAAATCATATGATCATGTCAATAAACATGACTCTTGAGAGTCCCTTGGACTGCAAGATCAAACCAGTCAATCCTGAAGGAAATCAGTCATGAATATTCATTGGAAGGACTGATGCTGAAGCTGAGACTTCAATACTTTGGCCACCTGATGTGAAGAGCTGACTCACTGGAAAAGACCCTGATGCTGGGAAAGGTTGAAGGCAGGAGGAGAAGGGGACAACAGAGGATGAGATGGTTGGATGGCATCACTGAGTTGATGGACATGAGTTTGAGCAAGCTCTGGGAGTTGGTGATGGACAGGGAAGCTTGGAATGCTACAGTCCATGGGGTTGCAAAGAATCAGACATGCCTGAGCGACTGAACTGAATTGATGTCAATAGATGCAGAAAAAACTTTTGATAAAATTCAACACCCATTTATGATTTTAGAAAGAGACTTCCCAGAAAATGGGGATACAGGAAACACGCTGTGTGCTAAGTTGCTTCAGTCATGTCTGACTCTTTGCGGCCCTATGGCACACTAGACTCTTCTGACCATGGGATTCTCCAGGCAAAAATACTGGAATGGGTTGCTATTCCTTTCTTCAGGGGACCTTCCCAAGCCAGGGATCGAACCCACATTTCCTGCAGCTCCTACACTACAGGCAGATTCTGTACCCCTGAGACACTGGGAAAGCCCCAGAGGAAGCGTACTTCAGCATGATAAAGGGCACATATGGCAAGCCTACAAAGAACAGCATTCTCAGCGGGAGAAAAGCTGGAAGCATTTCCTCCAGGATCAGGAACAAGACAAGGATGCCCACTCTTGCCACTTTTATTCAGCACGTCAGTCATTAAAACAGGAAGCACCAATTGGAAAAGAAAAGTAAAACAGTCATTCAGATAACATGATATTATACATAGAAAATCCTAAAGATGCTACCAGTAAGCTACTAGAGCTCAGCCATGAACTTGGTAAAGTTGCAGGATACAAAATTAATGTAGAGAAACCTGTTGAACTTATTTACACTAAGTAGCAGAAAGAGAAATTAAGGAAACAATCCCATTTACCATTAAATCAAAAGAATAAAGCGCCTAGGAGTAAATCTATCTAAGGAAGCAAAAGACCTATACTCCAAAAGCTATAGGACACTGATGAAAGAAGCTGAAGATGACACACCAGCAGACAGAAAGAGACACCATGTTCTTAGATTGGAAGAATAAATAACATGAGCATAGCATCCAAGGCCATTTACAGATTTAAGACAATCTACAGGTTCAGTGCAGTCCCTATCAAAAAACACCAATGGCATTTTTGTCACAGAACTGGAACAAATAATTTTAAAATGTGTATGGGAACACAAAAGACCTGGTATGGCCAAAACAATACTGAGAAAGAGTGGAGCTGGAGGAACCGCATTCCCTGCTTTGAGACTATCCTACAAAGCTGCAGTACCTGCAGTACGGCACTGGCACAAAAGCAGATACACAGATCAATGGAACAGAAAAGAAAGCACCACCCCCCCAAACCCTCACACTTATATTCAATTAACGCACAACAGAGGAGGCAAGAACATAAAATGGATAAAAGACAGTCTCTTCAACAAGTGATGCTGGGAAAACTGGACAGCTATAAATTAGAAGATTCTCTAACACCACATGTAAAAATAAACTCAAAATGACTTAAAGACCTAAATGTAAGACTGCAGACTATAAAACTCCTAGAGGAAAACATAGACAGGACAGTCTTTTTACATAAATCATAGCAATTTTTTTCTTTTGAATTTGTCTCCTGAGTAATTGAAATAAAAGCAAAAATAAACAAATGGGACCGTATTAAACTTAAAAGCTTTTGCATAACAGAGGAAACCATGGACAAAACACAAAGATAATCTACTGACTAGGAGAAAATATTTACAAATGACGTGACGAATAAGGGGTTAATATTTGCGTTGTTGTTGATGCTCTTGGGGAGACAAATGGTGATTCCGAGTTGAAAAGTGATTGGGAAGTGCCATTCTTAAGTGTGGAGATGTTCAGAAACATTAAGATCAATTTATTTCACTGATTTTTTCCCCTTTACATGTGGTTAAAACTGATATATGATAAGAATCTATGTCTAAATTAAGTCTAAAAGAACTCTTTCAATAAATTAAAAGTTCTAAATGATAAGAAAGCATAGCACCATAATTTAATTGCCAGTGTTTTTTCTTAGGTACATAAAATAATGACATGTCTTTCTGTGACATCATCTTAGATTTGACGAAATAACCGTAATATAGTGGCTCAGAACACTAGACAGACAAACCTGAAGTAAGTACTCAGTATTCTGCTTCTTATTACCAGTGAGTCTTTGGGTGAATTTCTTTACATCCCTAACTTTCAATTTCATCATCTGTCATAAGAGGATACAAAAGCTCTTGTCAAGTATTTTTGAAAGGATTGAATGGAATAATGTAGGTAAAGCACCTGAGCATACTGCCCAGCACACTCTAAGTGAAGCGAAGTGAAAGTCATTCAGTCGTGTCTGACTCTTTGCAACCCCATGGACTGTCCATGGAATTCTCCAGGCCAGAATACTGGAGTGGGTAGCCTTTCCCTTCTCCAGGGGATCTTCCCAACCCAGGGATTGAAGCCAGGTCTCCCACATTGCAGGCGGATTCTTTACCAGCTGAGCCACAAGGGAAGCCCGTACATAAGGACACTATAAATGCTAGTTTCTGCTATTATTATATGTGCTAATATGGGCAAGTCACATAATTCCTGAATGATGAGTTTTCTTAATTGTCAAGTTGAGTCTAAAATTTCCTACCTGATCCCTTAGGACTGCTGTGACATTCAGATGCAGTAATACGAAAACACAAAACGGTAAACTGCTACACAAATGTGCTATTACTGTTTATAGTTATACTAACTGGTGCTATTAAACAACAAGGATGCTGTCTCCCATGGTTAAGGGCATCTTGGTACAGAAAGGATTTATCACCCGGGTTCTAGAAGAGTTTGAAAGAAGAAAGGGACAGACGCCTTTTCTGGAGCATGAAAGAGGAGAATATGCACTGGGCCATCTTTAGGGTTCCTTCCACAGGCAGGGTTTTGTTTTTTTTTTTTTTTTGCAATTGAGCACCAGTAGGGTTTAATGTGTTGAGACAGTGTGATGAGTCAGAATGGAGGGCTGTGTCAAACTGAGGAACATGCACCATAGACATCCCTTGGTGTGCTCAGCTCCAGGACCCTCAGGGACACAGAATCTCTGAAGCTCAAGTCCCTTACATAAAATGGCATGATGTGTGCTTGTAATCAATACATCCTCCATATAATTTGAATCATCTCTGGATTACTTATAGTACCTAGTACAATGTAAGTGCTATGTAAATAGTTGCTGGTGCAATGTAAATTCAAGTTTTGTTTTCTGGAACTTTCTGGACTTTTTTCCCCAAATATTTTTTATTGAGTTTGGTGGAACCTCCAGATGCAGGACCCAAGAAACTGACTGTACTTGCCTTTTGGAGGGATCCCATCCTTTAGACCCCTTGCTTTTCCCTTTATTGGCTTCAATCCCTCCTCTTCTCCAAACCCACCATCTTTTCACCCTAATCCCACATCCTATTCTTCCTCCTTGAAGTCCACAATTTCCTCTGGCTTTCCTTCTCCCCAGCATATCTAGGGCTGGTAATGGTGAAAAACTTCTCAGCTTGATATTTTGTTTCCTTTAATTTTGGGGAGTGTATGGGAGTTGGGGGGAGAAGAAGTGATGATTTTGGCACCAATCCTCAAATTGGAATTGTTAATGTTTTGGGGCCTCATATTCTCTCCCAACGGCTATCCTGGCAAATGGCTCAACCCTCTGTCCCCCTTGAAATGTTTCTTATGGTGAATAGGATCCATCATCGACTTGTGATTCCTGAAATCTAAAGCCTTTGCAAATATATTCTTTTCTTAGCAGATGAGGAACTTTGAAAAATTATAGCATGCCAGACGGGTTTAAACAATTCATCTGGTATGTTGAAGCTAATTAGACATGCAACATAAACACTGCCATGATAAAAACGCACAGAAAAGGCATTTCACAAGCAATATGACTATAAAATCTTACATCTGATCGAAAATGTTTAAAAAGAAACAACTCTGTGCCAAGATTTTTCCAAGGTCCATTATTTTCAGGGTGATATCTGTAGAAGGAGCCAAGTTACTGAAGAGCTTGATGGTGAAGAGTGAAGGATTCAAGCTAAACACAAAATGATTAGGGACCCAGGAGGAAGGCCTAGTTCTTGTTGTCCTTGGAGCTACGCTTGTGAACTTTTCTTGAAACTTGGCTGTTTCTGTAGGCACCTCACCTTGCATAACTCTGGGGTCTAATTTCTGTGCATGTCCTAAGACCTCAGCTGACTTTCCCTTCAGGCTCCCTTTTCAGAGGACAAAGATGCTGAATTCACATAAATCAATGGAGAGATTTGAAAGAATTAACGATAACTGTCTTGAAGTCCGTTGGGACACATTGTTTTGGTCTACGAAGTAGAAGAAGGGATGGCAATTTTTTCATTTAAAATTTACGGATCAAGCAGATTCCACACATAAAGATAGCACTGTGAGAGACTAGAACATGGGTGAGATAGGACTTTGGCTTCTTAGAATTACTGCAAGAAAGTCAAGGAATTTACAAGTGGTAACTAAAGTAGATGATGACATTCAGTGCTGATATTGTATATATCCATTTTACAGTGAAATTACAGTAAAATGTGCCCCCCCCCTAGCTTACTGTTTGCTTGTTTTTTAAATATATGAAGGCTTAATAGGAGTTGGTGAAGGACAGGGAAGCCTGGCATGCTGCAGTCCATGGGGTCGCAAAGAGTCGAACACTCTGAGCTACTGAAATGAACTGAACTGAACTGAACAGGAGATATAACATCAGGGCAGCAAGAGTAAGCCAGACGAGGCAAGCAGGAAGGAAAATAAATACAAGGTGGTCCACTGCTTTTATTAAAAAAAAAAATCACATCGTGCTCAGTCTTGTTGGGAAAGTCGCTCAGGAATACAGCGCCGTAGAACAATTCTTTACCCTCTGGTTGTCAAGATTAGTCACACAGGTTTTTATTTTATGAAAGACAGCACGTTTTCTAGTGGGAGTTTAGTTAAAAGTGTTCTGGGAAAGCTGCCTGCTGCAGGCAGTATTTTAGCCGAGCCATAGAAGGTCAGCAGGGCTTTGGCAGGTTCTGCTGGAGGGAAGCATTCCAAGACAGGGCAAGTGCTTGCAAAGACTGGAGCTGCTGGGCAGAGCTGCTTTGCTGACCCCACTAGAGGAGGACAGAATGCGCCAGACGGTCAGTGGGCCTGCTCCGCTCTGTTAGTTCTGTGCTGTACTCAGAGTCTAGACACAAAGAGCGTTTTGCCTACAGATTCCCACAGAACGGTGGTCAAGTCTCAACAAGTCCTTTGCCAGAGTCTTCCTGCAGATGTTCTAAGCTGGGTTTTTCAAATTCCAAAAGATTTGCTTGTGGGGACTGGAGAGGGTTCTGCAGAGGAAAGGCCACAGAAAAAAGAGCTTCCGAGAAAAAAACTATGTAAAGATCAATTTTAATGGGCAAGAAATACTGAAAAACAACTTTTAATCACTTTCTTTCTCTATCACTCTGCACCAGAGTGTGTACTTAACACCAGAAATGGTGACAAGTGATGAGTAATCCATGTAAAAAAATAGCAAATTCAAACAAAAGTAAAAAGCCAATTTGATTTCATTTTTTCTTTTAATCAATGTCCTAAAACTTGAAAATAATTTGTAATAGTTATTAATTCAGTTCTCTATCATGCATTTACTGAATACCAATTATACGCTAAGAGTTAGTCTTAGCACTGGTCTTTCATTTGCAATTAAATATTTTTTGGCCTATAAGCTGGATAGATTGAAGGGTTAAAGTGAGAGTAATTTTTAAATGCAAAGACCAGGGCTATTGAATCTACTTCACCTGGAGCTTGAGATCAGTTCTTTTAATACAAATAGAACTTACATAATCTGATTCTAAATATGCCTATTACATATTCATATTCCAGACTTTGCTTTAAACAAAGATTGGAAATCCTTAAACCATTTCTCCATGAAAAGACACACTCTACAGATGCATTAAAATATATACAGAAGATGATATTTTTATAAAAATCTATCTTTGTCCAAAAACTTAAAAATGGAAATCAGAGGTTTTAATATTTACACACAGGAAAAAAAAATTGATTTAAAATGTAAAATAATCAGTATAATCCTTTTTCATTAAACCTGTCTGCTGTTTTTAATAGTTTATTACTCACAACCTATAAAATAGCAAGAAATACATCTAGTACAATACTGAAAGAAGGAAGAAACAGATTCACAAAACAGCCATACTTTAATTCCTTGGATTTACATGATAAATTAAGTAGCATCTTTTTGCAAATGTTGTCTCTTCCTTATTTTAATCTATGTTGGGCCTTCTTACCCTCTTCTCTATGTCTTCTTCTGCTGCTGCTAAGTCGCTTCAGTCATGTCTGATTCTGTGCGACCCCACAGACGGCAGCCTGCCAGGCTCCCCCCATCCCTGGGATTCTCCTGCCAAGAACACTGGAGTGGGTTGCCATTTCCTTCTCCAATGCATGAAAGTGAAAAGTGAAAGTCAAGTCGCTCGGGTGTCCGACTCTTAGCGACCCCATGGACTGCAGCCCACCAGGCTCCTCCATCCATAGGATTCTCCAGGCAAGAGCACTGGCATGGGGGGCCACTGCCTTTTCTGGGAGTGGGGTGCCACTGCCTTCTACTTTCTCTTATGTATCCTATCAATCGCTTTGCCTTCCTTAGCTTATTTCTTTATATCTGGCTTCTTGTTAACCAATTCTTTCAGCAGATTCTAAACTGCAGGTTCTTCTTACTAACATTTTTTCAGCAGATTACCTCATCTGTTGAATTTTTAATTATTAATATTTTTAATTTGACATTTTCTCCATAAATCTCTCTGAAAGTTTCAAGTCCCTTATTCTGTTTTCAGGGACTGACCTAGAATTCTCCAAACATATTTAGCTGCTTTCAATGACAGGATTGTTCTGGGTGTTTACTCCACCAGGGCTGCCATTTATAGCCCATTCCATGCAAAATTATACTCTGAATCCGTGCTCCTGGAAACTGTTTGCATAGATAAAATGTAAATGGTCATGCCGTTTACATGGACTGCAAAATAAAGGCTGCAAGTGCAAAGTCCCCAGAAATATAAGCCTAGATATTTCACGTAAATGCTTTGAAAATCTCTTCACAACAGATTCTAATTTTCATCTAACAGGTGAGAGTAAGGGGGCTCGGAAAGGTTTGGATACTTTCTCAGAGTCATGTCACTGGGAAGCATTGAGCCATGATTTGGAAGCTGACGCTGAGGACTCCAGAATACACTGTCTTTGCACTCCCCGCCATGGGCTCAAGGGAAGGGACGAAACGTCCCCTGGTCCCTGGCCACCCCAGCCTCAGCTGACCATTCAGCAAACGTTTGCTCTCTGTCCCAGAATAGCACCCGAGAGCTCCATCACCACAAATGCATTATTCAGAACGGAGACCCCTCATTAGAAGCATTGTTCTTATGTAAATTCCTTCAAAGGACGCCTTTTTTCAACTCATTTGAGTTTATGGAAATAAAAGTTAATGATGTCACTAAAACTCAGCACAGAAATTAACTACTCTTTATAAAATACATTTTAAAGCCGTTAAATTAAATGTGGTAATTTCTGTCACTCCTAGAACATGAGAGAAAGGTAATTTCTAATAGCATCGAGTATTAAATTGAAAAATGGAGAATATTTTAATCAAAGATTTGAGGTTATCTTTCTTCCTTCCTTCTAACTCCAGTTCAGTTCAGTTCAGTTCAGTCACTCACTCGTGTCCAACTCTTTGCGACCCCATGAATCGCAACACGCCAGGCCTCCCTGTCCATCACCAACTCCCGGAGTTCACTCAGACTCACATCCATCAAGTCCATGATGCCATCCAGCCATCTCATCCTCTGTTATCCCCTTCTCCTCCTGCCCCCAATCCCTCCCCAGCATCATGGTCTTTTCCAATGAGTCAGCCAAAGTATTGGAATTTCAGCTTTAGCATCATTCCTTCCAAAGAAATGCCAGGGCTGATCTCCTTCAGAATGGACTGGTTGGATCTCCCTGCAGTCCAAGGGACTCTCAAGAGTCTTCTCCAACACCACAGTTCAAAAGCATCAATTCTTCGGCGCTCAG
>SJYF01000263.1:4551811-4565507 GCA_006410515.1 Procapra przewalskii | reverse complement strand
GGGGGGGGGGTGTCTGCAGAGAGCCGATTCACTGCACTGTGCAGCAGGAACCAGCTCTGTGAAGCGGTTACTCTCCAGCGCTTTAAACAGCAATCTTTAAATGCAGCTTCATCGTGCCTGAGTTCCCACGTGGCTCTATGAATGTGCCGCGTGTGTGTTTTAGGTGGGGTGGTATACATGGCTTGTCTTTTGTTACATAGCTGTCCAGACCAGGAGGAGCTATTCCATCCCTGGTGGAAATAACCGAGGATCCACAGATGGATCAAACCCTGGAGCAGGAAAGGGTTCGGTGCGTCTTGCTTCTTCCTTGGGGGAAGGGGGGGATGGTCTCTAAGCGGCCAGAAGGTGGAGAGTACCGAGACTCAGCCGTCCACCACACTCATCCTCTCCTCCTCTGCGGCTGCCTAGGCCATGACTGGCTAGCAATGCTACACTTCCTAGCCAAGGTCACCAGAACTTATGGCCATTTAACTAAGGTCTTGCTGACGGGACATGAGTCAAGTGAGTTAAGAGCACCATGTCCCTGCCTTGGAGAGTGAGGTTTTCCTCTCTTGTCTCCCCTCCCTCCTGCCATAAGCTTGAGCATGGACACACCTGTCTGGCAAGTTAAAGCCAGCAGTTAAAGCCAGCTTTACCTTGAACCGACTTCTGCATGCAAGAAGGCCCCAGGGCAGAGGTTCCTCAATTTCCTCATTGATTCACAGTGCCCATTCCACGAAAAAAGTATCTAATGATCTCACTTCAAAGTGGTTAGGTTAAAAAAAGTCACAAATGTATGTCCTGAGAGTAGTCTAGTAGCTCCATTTGAAAAAAATAACACATAAAAAGTTGAGAGAAATATTCTTACATAACCATCACTGCTTACTAATGAGATTTGTGCATCTGTTGAGCTTTGCACAACTTCTCAAACAACACCAACTTTATTTCCTCTGCAGTGTTGATTTGGGCGCAATATTTGCTTTTGAAAATCACAAGTCTTGAAAAACCAGCTTCACACAAAGATACAACATCACTGAAAGGAAGGCAGTGTAAGATCTAATGTTGAAAGTGATCTATCTTATGTGCGTTTTGGGTTACACTGTTGCAACAATTAACATTGCCCTAATGAATACATTAACTAAACTCTTGGATGTCCTTCAAAGAAATGCGAGGAACTATCATGCTGAGTTAGAATGAGTGGGTTTCCCCTGCTCACTATTGTTGAGCTGACAAGTATGAGCGGGGGCGTGGAAGAACTGGACCAGTACTCTTGGGATATAACCTTCCAATGAGCACAATGAACCCCTCAAAGAGCCTCCAAGCAACTCTGGGGCTATCATCCTTGGTCCCCATCTCAAATGACAATTCTGGAATGTTCAATAGAGAAATCTTGAAGAACAAGTAGAAACTGGATACATATAAATTATTTTGACTAGTTTATTAATTCAGAAAATATGTACCAAGCACTTACTGGGTATGCATTACTGCTGGATGTTAAGTAAAACATACAGTACCACTCCATGTGGAATATATTCTTTGCAAACTATTCTTAGGAAAAACAAATCCACATTCCTTATTGCTTTGACAGACTGAATTCTGATACTTTGTTGAGCCAAAAATCAAGTGTCCGCTGTGTGCAGTGTCACTGTCTGAAAAAAACAGGTTAGTTAGCTTGGTGTGCTCAGATACTTTTCCTGTGGACACATTCACTGTCTACCTCGACCAGCTAGTTTGTGCATCACCTAACAGTGTTCTACTTCGAAGTTGAGTCAAAGGAGCTATTCTGTAAATAAACTTAAATATGAACCTCACGCTTCTGAGAGTTGAAAGGGCACTGAGCCGAGACCTTCCTTGCCTCCCTGACTTACTCTCAGGAGTTTTCAGCCACCCTTTGCTTCCTGTCTTCTGCAAGCTGAAATGGTTAGCTGTGACCCCAGCATGCCATGGCTAAAAGTTCTCCCTTCTGCACGTGGGAACTCTGCCCTGTCCTTCAAGCCTAAGCTGAACGTTGCCTTTTCGGTCCAGCCTTCCACACTGTCTCTGAGGAGTGAGGATCCCTCCCTCCTCTAAGTTCTCTCAGCACTTTATGTACAAGCACATGAATTTCTATACACACACTTCTGTTACAGTACTTCTCAAATTACATACTCATTTTTGGCTGGTGTATTTATTTGGATTAGGAGTTGGTCTATTTGGATTATGGGGCTTCCCTTGTAGCTCAGTTGGTAAAGAGTCTGCCTGCAATGCAGGACACCTGGGTTCAATTCCTGGTTTGGGAAGATCCCCTGAAGAAGGAAATGGCAACCCACTCCAGTATTCTTGCCTGGAGACTCCCATGGACAGAGGACCCTGGCAGGCTACAGTCTACGGGGTTGCAAAAGTCAGGCATGACTGAGTGACTAAGCATACACACAGGGGTTGGTCAGTTTTTTCTGCAAAGGGCCTGATAATAACAATTTTAGTCTTTGTGACCTATAGGATCTCTGTTGCAACCACTGAACTCTGTCATTGCTAAGGGAAAATGGCATCCAGAGATCACATGCAAAGGATGATATGGCCGGTGTCAGTAAAACTCCTGCTGGAGGGCAGGTCTGGTCAAAGGAAAATCTAAGTCTTCAAGACAGGAAGGCCTATTTTGCTTATAAAGTTTCCGAGGTCATTCATCTTCAAGAAATATACATGGAATATGCTCCATGGCCATTTTCTAAAATCCTGTTGGGCTATCTGAACAATAGGATCCATTTTTGACTGGAAAAGTTTGGCCAGAGCTTTCGCTTACAATATATAGCTCACATCCAATGGAATGTGAGTAAGCCACAAGGTTTAAGACATCACACTCAACTGGACACACAGATGCATGATCTCTGGCCTCTAATATTGAGCCAGACAATGTTTTATATTTCAATTGGTTGGTAATCTTCTAAAACAGAGATCTGAAAATTTTAAAAAGACTGTGTTCCCTGCTTTTCTTGCCAAACTGGAAGACATGGCCCTCATCCATCAAACTTCTACCATGGTGACAGTCAGCTAGATGCAAACAGTAGCTGCCTTTAAAGGAGTAAGTAAGCTCCAGTTTCCCCCAGTCACCACTACTCTCTATTGTTCCCCAACTCTCTGTCATTACCACTGATCATCCAACATCTGTCCAACCTCTTTCTTTTCTGTCGTCCTGTGAGTTTGTAACTCTTAATACAGTTATAAAAATTCCTGGGCAACCTGAGACCACAAGTTTTCAGGTTTTTCTTGCACCCATCAAGCTTTATTCCTTTCCTGCATGCCCAAGGTAAGCACACTGGTTTATGTGATAAATCCATTTCGTATCTGCATGCCTTGACATTAGGGGGGAGGGACCTGAGATTCTCTACTTACGCTCTTCTCATCAAAACATCACTCCTCCTTTTCACTTCTCCTCTCCTCTAGACCTTGTTCCACCGTCTGAGTATCCATCCGTCTAATCTTATTTATCTAATTAGAACCTTCTTTTCAAAAATGCAAATACTCACTTTTCAATGATAAAACACGGGCGCCAGCTCACATGCATCCTGAGCTCCAGTAGAGAGTCCATCTGAGAGTTTACAGTAGCTACTTGCTAACCTAAATGAATAAGCAACTATCCAAATGCGAAGGCAAAACTCCCTTGCTATTGGCAGGGAGGTCTGCGTCCCCGTGAGGGGTGCCTCACGTGTGGAGCTGGGCTGAGCCACACCTGCCTGCTGGTCTGCCTTCGGTCATGCAGCCTGAACCTGTGACAGGGATGCTCTGCGTCAGGGCATCTAGTTCAACTAAGACTAGTGACACCAGCCAGCACTCACTGAGGACTGTCTGTACCTAAGACTATGCTAAGACCTCTTACAAACGCATAGTGTCTACTCATAAGACAGCCACGGAGTGCCCACTATTATTATATTCATTTTATGAGGAAACTGTGATATAAACAAGTAGTTTGCCAACGTCAAATGGAAGATCATGAATCTGAACCCAGGAAGTGGGATTACAAAGCATGTTCTCTTGACCACTGACCCGCAGGACCCCCTCCCTGACTCCTGATAGATGACCACACAGGAGAACCAAGCCTCTTATCCAAACAAGTTCAGACCCAAGGTACTGCCAGTGGTCTACTAATCCAGCAATCATACTGCAGTCTAGCTGTAACAATGCTGCATTCCAGAACTACCCATATTCTTGTTTAGTAATGAAAAAATTAATGCAGGTTTACTATTCCTAGGCTGAGAGAGCCTGGGATATTGGTAAGAATTTTAATGAAAACTTTAAAAACTGCATTATGCTTTTTTCAGTGCACACTGGGAATGATGCTGCTCAAGCCTGATATTCCCTCGATGCTCTGTTTGCTGAAATTTTTATTTTTTATGACCAAAGTGGGCATTTGGTTACAGCTGCTTTAAAATTTTTCTGAGATAAAGATTAAAGTTGTACCTTAAAACAGGGAACTCTGGGACTTCCATTTCCCATCTGTCTGTGTTATAATGGACTTGGAATGACTTTCTGGGGAGGATCTTTCGTTGCCTGGGACTATTCCTATGGCTTATTGCTAAGCAAAACCAGGCACCCTTCTACTGAGGCATAGCTCATTCTTAAAAACCCTGGCTTCACAGGAGGGTATTAATTCTACCTCAAGCTTGGCTGAAAAAGCACATGTCTTTGCACTTCCTGATAAAATGGAGCAGCTGTTCTCTATGTATTTTTCCAGGAATATAACTTTAAACTCATTATTAATCCAGCAACATCTTTTTAGAAGTTGGCTGAGAGAAGAAGTATGTATGAAGTATTTTCCCAAATCTATGTCTAGAGTTCAGAAACAGTGAAGAAATTAGGTTATTTCCTAGTTGACATCCAAAATATATATGTATTCAGAATGTGCGTATATCCATTCTTTTTTTTTAAAGCTCAGGGACTTCACAAAATAAGAAAAAAATAGTTTACATTAAATCACTGCAGATGGTGACTGCAGCCATGAAATTAAAAGACGCTTACTCCTTGGAAGAAAAGTTATGACCAACCTAGATAGCATATCAAAAGCAGAGACATTACTTTGCCAACTAAGGTCCGTCTAGTCAAAGCTATGGTTTTTCCAGTGGTCATGTATGGATGTGAGAGTTGGTCTGTGAAGAAGGCTGAGTGCCGAAGAATTGATGCATTTGAACTATGGTGTTGGAGAAGACTCTTGAGAGTCCCTTGGATTGCAAGGAGATCCAACCAGTCCATTCTAAAGGAGATCAGCCTTGGGTGTTCTTTGGAGGGAATGATGCTGAAGCTGAAACTCCAGTACTTTGGCCACCTCATGTGAAGAGCTGACTCATTGGAAAAGACTCTGATGCTGGGAGGGATTGGGGGCAGGAGGAGAAGGGGACAACAGAGGATGAGATGGCTGGATGACATCACTGACTCCATGGATGTGAGTTTGAGTGAACTCTGGGAGTTGGTGATGAACAGGGAAGCCTGGCGTGCTGTGATTCATGGGGTTGCAAAGAGTCGGACACGACTGAGCGACTGAACTGAAATGAATTGAACTGATCCTGGGGTGGATGGCAGACCATCAGAAACTGATAATTGGATACAGGAGGTCAAATCTGGTGGAAACACAGCCTCATTTCGCAGAGTAGATTTTCAATTAATTTTGACAGCACAGTATAAATGCCATGGTCTATACTGAGGGATTGTCAGGGAAGAGCTGATGAAGGTTATCTCTATGTTCCAATAAGGACGTTGTTCACAACATCACACTGTGTCTTTCTAGAAAGACTCATTGGAGAAATTTCTTGACTTCCGGTTTAAGATGGCTGAGTAGAAGGACGTGTTCTCATCTACCAGAACACCAAAACTGCAACTAGCTGTTGAACAACCATTGATAGGAGGATGCTGTAACTCACCAGAAAAAGATACCCCATGTCCAGAGACAAAGAAGAAGCCACCATGAGATGGTAGGAGGGGTGAAATCACAATAAAAACAAATCCCATACCTGCTGGGTGGGTGACCCACAAACTGGCGAACAAGAATACCAAAGGGGTCCTCCCATTGTTGTGAAGGTTCTGAGCCCCAGGTCAGGCTTCCCAACCTGGGGATAAGGAAAAGGTACTGGGAATTCACAGGGAATCTGACCTTGAAGGTAAGTGGGATTTGATTACAAGACTTCCACAGAACTATGGGAAACAGAGACTCAACTCTTGGAGGGCACAGACAAAATCTTGTGTGCACCAAGACCCAGGGGAAAGGACAGTGACCCCACAGGAGACTGAACCAGACCTGCCAGCTATCGTTGGAGGGTCTCCTGTGGGGTAGCGGTGGCTCACTGCAGGGACAGGGGCACTGGCAGCAGCAGTCCTGAAAGATGCCCCTTGGAGGTCCGCTTGAAGGTCACGGCTAACCCCATCATAGAGCCTGCAGACCCCAGGGCCTCAGGGCAAACAACTAGTGAGAGGGAGTACACCACCACCCACCAGCTGATAACTGTATTAAAGCTTTATCCAGCAAGGCCCTGTCCCCTCAGAGCAAGATCCCATTTTCCCCACCAAGTCCCTCCCATCAGCAAGCTTACACAAGCCTCTTAGCCTCCTCCATCAGAGGGCAGACAGAAGAAGCAAGAAGAACCATAGTTCCACAGCAGCTAGACCAAAAACTACATTACAGAAAACTAGTAAGGATGAAAAAGCAGAGAATTATGTCCCAGGTGAAGGGACAAGATAAAATCCCAGAAAAACAACTAAATGAAGTGGAGATAGGCAACCTTCCAGAAGAATAATTCAGAATAATGATAGTGAAGATGATCCAGGATCTTGGAAACAAAACTGAGAAGATGCAAGAAGTGTTTACCAAAGACCTAGAAAACTAAAGAACAAACAAACAGAGATGAACAATACACTGGAAGGAATCAACAACAGAATAACTGAGGCAGAAGAACAGATAAGTGACCTGGAAGACAGAACGGTGAAAATCACTGTTACAAAGCAGAATACAGAGAAATTTATCTCTGATCTCAGTATCAGACAGGAAGGGGCTTCTCCAAGCAACTGGCTTCATTTCACTGACGAACCCTACAAGTCATGTTTGCCCCCTCTCTTGGATGCTAAAAAGCTCTGCATCAAATGTGTGGGCCTTCTCTCCAAAGGAGGTCAGGCTTCAGTGATGTGCTTGTCTTATCCCCAACTCTGTCTCAGTCTTCCATGATCATTTGTACTTATCCTCATCTATTTTACTTTCTTTGTTATACTGATCAGAGTTTAGTAACATATAGAAGTAAGACTGACATGACTGAGTGACTTCACTTTCACTTTTCACTTTCATGCATTGGAGAAGGAAATGGCAACCCACTCCAGTGTTCTTGCCAGGAGAATAACAGGGACAGGGGAGCCTGGTGGGCTGCCGTCTGTGGGGTCACACAGAGTCGGATACGACTGAAGTGACTTAGCAGCAGCAGAAGTAAGACTATTTTTTGACAGAGTAGAAATAAGCAGTTCCTTCCTTTCATGTCTTTTCTCCTGCAGGGACTGGTTCTGCTGATGGCCCTTGTTGCTCAAACTAAGACCCTGATGGTCATCTTTGACTCTTCCTTATCCTTCTCACCCACACTTGATTCTGCTTCAGATTCATCCACTTATAACCCCACTGATGCTACCTCAGTCAAGGCCAACAGCTCTCTTCTGGACCACCACAGTAACTGAACTGGTCTTCCTTCCTCGTGTCTAATCCATCCCCTTATCCAACCTATTCTCTGGGCATCAGCTATGCTGGAAAACCTAGCATGGCTTCAGTTTGGAAGCCTTATGATATGGTCCAAATTTCCTAGGAGACTTTTCAAGTCCCTGGAAAATCTAGAATGAACACTTTTTGATCTCACCCAAGGAGCATCTTTGGCTTCCTCAAAAGTACAGTCTCTGTCCCTCTGTGTTTTGGACATTTGCCCATGGCCTCCTCTTCTTGGGACACTATTCCATACTTTGGTTCTCTTTTATTCACCTATTAATTTAAATGACCTTTTTCTTTTGGCAGGCATTCCTCACATCTTAGATTGGTTTACCCACTCCTGTGGGTAACTGCCCCCAGAAGCAGTTATTATTTGGAAAGCGCAGATTACTGTGTCTGATCAGAGTTACTGATTTGATCGTCTGTTTTCCCTGCCACACAACAGATCAGGGATGCATGTATGCTCACTTCTCTAGCCCTAGTGCCTGCAACATTATAGAAATGTAACTAACATCAATTGAATGAGATAAATCACCACCACACACTCACTCTAAAACACCAGAAATTAGCTGGTGTTACAGCTGATGTAAGATTCAAGGGGAGGACCCACAAATTTGAGTAAATAACCTGAAAAGTTTGTGTAAAAAAAGTCATTACATTTGCTAACTTGTTTTCTATTTTACAATATTTTCACCTTAAAATAGAGGAGCTCTCACACAAGCATATTATTTCTGGGTTGATTCCTTACTTAGCTGTCAGAAATCACTACATTTAAATTAACAGGTGAATAAAACAGAGCCAGAGTATGGAATAAGACTGTCCCAGGAAGAGGAAGCCATTGGCAAATGTTCAAAACACAGAGGGACAGGGACTGTACTTTTGAGGAAGGCGAAGATGCCAGAAATGCAGCAGTGAAAGACCAAGTTAATCTCCAGGGGTCTTTCCACTTGTCAAGGGATACTTGGTTGGTTAGACATAAAGGGAGGCTTTGGCTGTCTATGCGAGAAAAACAGAGAAGAGGGATGATTGTGATGAGATTTAAAGACTTCATGTTCTTGCCAAGATCACTGGTCACCTCACTCCCCTTGTAAAGTCAGTGCAATGCAACCAACTCATGACATCCATGGTTTCTACCTTTTCAGGGAAAATAAACTCTGCTGTTACATTTCCTACAAATACTACAAGGCGAGAGAGTCAATAAAACATCAGAGACTTCTGTGCTTGGGCTGAAAATATGCAAGCAGATCTGGATCTGGGATGGACCGACAGACAGGTTGCTTCACTCCTTTTATTTCCTGTGTCCTGACTCCTGCTAATTCATAAACTCTCAGGAGATGTTCCTATCTAATGTACATGAGGATCATGAAGATTATGGCTTTCATGAAATTCAAACAAAATGATTACTCTTACTTCTGCTAAACAAACATTTAAACTCAAAAATGCCTATAGAACACTTCCAACCAGTGAAAATTCTCAGTTGCAGTTAAGTCTTGAACAAGGCGGTATTTCAGGCACTGACTCGCTGCACAGTTGAAAATCCTCATATATTTGTAGTTGGCCCTTCATACTCAAGGATCTTCCATATTTCAGCCTTGACGTCTGCAGATTCAACCAACCACAAGCCACTTAGGATCACAGTATTTACTTCTGAAAAAAATTCCACATGTGAGTGGACCCATGTATTTCAAACCTGTGTTGTTCAAAGGTCCACTGTACTTGTGAATGGAGAGGGGACTTCTGGATTATCATGGTACTGGATTTCTCATATTCAGCTACATCTCAGGCCCTGGGTTCTATGAGCTGCTCTGCGCTCTTATATAGTGACATCTGTTACCTGCAACCAACGGAATCTGGACGAGCAAGGCAAATCAACTCAGTCAAATTCAAACACATGAACGGTCTGAGGTATAAGGCTGTTACAGAGAAAGGAAAGGGAACCCTTCTTGAAATAGTCTCTGTGGGAGAGAAGCAGGTATCCCCTTGAAGAGAAATAAAAAATACCTTCCAAAATGAAAAACTGAAGAATACAATTGCGATTAGAAATGTTGACTTTGGCACATAGGTTCAGCTCAATTAAGTAATCACCTTTTACATATACACATGCATACACACTCACCAAGGTCTTCTCTGCCTCTTTGTAACTGCTAAATTTTATGGACTTAAAATGCCATTAATAGTAAAGCACACTTTATATAAACAGTAAATTTTAAAAAAACAGCAAAGCACACTAATAACAAAAACAAAGAAACACTGCCAATTAAACGGTGGTACAAGGCTTTCTTATCATTTATTTTTTATTTTCTACTTCTTGAAATGGATTATTTTAGATTTAGATAGATTTCTAGCATTTATCATTTCATCTGAGCTAAATGTATTGATTTAAGTTTTCCTAGAACATCTTTACAGAGTATAGCCTTTTCACATCACTTTTATTTATTTTTCCACATCACTTTTCAATTCAGTCTTCGATAGCTACGTTTTTAAAAAAAAAAGCGAGTGAGAAGTATTTCTTAAAAGAGTGTTCTACCGTTTCTAAGCTGCCAACCATCACTTGTAAAGTTTTCATGCTAAAGCTTTCTTCACCAGAAGATGTCAACAGAACATGGTCAGACAATAACCTAACCCTCCTTTCTCAAGTGCTCCTTAAATGGTCCTTTAAATGTCAAGAAGTCATGGTTGCCCAGCCATGCAACTGGAAATAGCAACCATGTCCACACGTGCAAAGAATGACGATTTATGCCATTGCTGTTGTGCACAATGGTTGCAAGATAACATAAATCATAAGCAGTGACCTGATTTTAGCGGTACAAAAATGTGTGTTGGAGGGAAGTATACCTTAGAATAAGTGAACTACAACTGAGGCTCACCCCAAGACACAAAGTGCAATTCCTGCAAGACAGGTTTGACCATTTTTACTTTTGCAAAAACAAGTGTTTTAACTCAAGAATACTTTATTTTCAGACGAGTTAAAACTCTCCATTAACAACTGAGGCTCACCCCAAGACACAAAGTGCAAATCCTGCAAGACAGGTTTGACCATTTTTACTTTTGCAAAAACAAGTGTTTTAACTCAAGAATACTTTATTTTCAGACGAGTTAAAACTCTCCATTACTTTCAGTTAGAGTAGTTCAGAGGGAGGATAATCAATCTAAAGAAACACTATTTCAACCGGCTGGCTTGGGCATGTGGTTCTACTTTACGAAAAGGATTTTCACCACATGCGGGCCTGATCTAGATGGAATAGACCTGAAACCCAACAGGCTCACACGTATCCTTGCTTTACCTCCCACACCCCGCAGCCCCGCCGACCCTGCCTTGCAAATAACGATGCCACAAGCTGCATTCATGTGAAATGACTGAGAAGCGAACTAGTTCAGGAGATGCGCAGGCTGACAAAATACTTTTTATATAACATCTTTAAACCTCTCAAACTTTCGGGGTTAAGCCACCAACCTTTTCATGCTTAAAGTCTGGAATGATCCTGAAAATTTCCCCCGCCTTCCAGGGAAGCTAGGGTGTTGCCAGTGTAACCAAACCACCCTGTTCTCCACTCAACGCCTTTCTTCCTGGCTTGGTGGCCACCCCTTGTTGCTAGGGAAGGTTTGGACCAGCGTTTGATGACGTATCACCCTTTAGAGGAGATCGGGCGCGTTCAGGGTGGTAAGGCCTAAGACTGGCTTATCATACTTCAAGATTCTTTCCTAAATCTATTGTCTGCTTCCAAGCTGGGTGGCAAGACTGTGAAACCCTGCATCAGCCTCTAGCTAAAAAGTTTCCAAAGATCTGACTAGCACTGGTGGAGCACATCAGAATTTGATGAAGTTAACACTCCAGAGAATTAAGTGGCAGCTCAACTACTGACAGGAAGTTGTACAGAAAAGAATAATAATGCAAGTTATTCTCATTCTACCAAATAAAGCAATTATCTCTTCTTCTTAGGCCTTGACTAAGGAAGAGGACTTTATTCTTCAAATAAGAAAACAAACGAGCCCAAAATATTTCCACTCTACATTTATTGTTAAATTAAGAAAGGCTTGGTCTTAAGGTTGTCAAAATAAACAGGATATGAAAATTTATAGACTTTTAGGAAATTTACAGTGATGCTGAAACGTACTGTACCCAGTGATAATTTAATTTCCTTTTCAGTCTTTCCCAAGAGAAACTGGGAATAGAATGTACCCGAGTCCAAGAAGAAACTCTGAAGAGACTGCTGGAAAGAAGCTAGTTGCTCATTGCAACCAAACGAGTTCAGATAATACAAATACAAAGGGGCAAAAGCAAGGGAATTCTCTGTGAGAAAGGAACAAGGAGAGAAAGATCAGAACGAAAAGAAACCAACAGCAGATCAATTTATAATGTGATATGTTTTCAAATAAATGGCAAGTCAGGACAATACCATATAGGGGGAAGAAAAAGACTAAAACTAGCTTTCAGTTTAGATGCTGCAGATCTATCAAGAACAGCAGAAAAAATACATATTTACTGGCTAAAAGGAAAACTACCCCAATAATCAGAAAAAATTGAAGGGCATACCTAAGAAAGACCGCAGAAGACATTACAATTCCTCTAAATCATATACTGTTAGGCTGGCATGACTCTGCATAAAAAATAATATGTTGAATATTAATTTCCAATACACTAGGATTGAGCTTCCCAGGTGGCTCCGTGGTTAAGAATCTGCCTGCCCATGCAGGAGATGTGTGTTCGATTCCTAGATGGGGAAGATCCGGGAGAGAAGGAAATGGCTACTGCTCCAATTTTTTTGCCTGGGAAATTCCCTGGATGGCTACAGTCCACGGGGTCACAAAAGAGTCAGACACAGCTGAGCAACTGAGCACGCATACCAGGGTTAGAAAAACCATTACTTTTTATAAGAAAATGTTATTTTCAGTACTCCATAATATAGTTAAGAAAACTAGTGCATAATGCAAGGAAATGTCTTTTTAAAAATTTTTATATCAAATTTTAAATGAAAGGTCAAGCTATAAGGTTTTGAGAAATTTTCTTTTAGTGTTGTGGCGTAAGTGTTCCAGTAGATTATATTTTAAAATAGGATGGTTAGCTGAAGCTGATGTTGGAAAAGTATAAACATCATTAAAATGCTTTTAGGCCAATATGTCTTCTACATCAGTGACCCTCAAATCTTTCCATGCATATGGATCACCTGAGGACCATGTAACGCATAGTGTGACTCAGTAGTTCTAAACCGAGGCCTGAGAATCTGCACTTTAATGAGCTCCCAAGGACTGCTGTTGCCCTACTGTGTGTGCCTCATGATCTGAGCGGCACGGTTCCCGGTGGCCTGTTTCCAGTGGGGTCTTTCACTTGAGATATGTGGGCTGGAAGGATGATCAACTTCTAGCTCAGAATCATGTCCGGTCTCAGTTACGGATCTGGGTCTAAGATGACCTGTCCAAGTAACTGTTAAAGTCCGTAAGAACCCGCTCTCTCTTTTATTTAAAGTCATCATTATAATGAAAAAACTGTATAGCTGTAGCTTAGGTTACAAATGAAAATACAGACTCCTGTCCCAAGGAGTTTATATTACTAACTAGGTATGGCTATAAATGGGACATTCCAGGACAGACACCAAAGCAGGGGCAGATTACATCTAAATCAAAGGTTTAATCGATTTTCTAAGTGAAAGAAAAATAAATCTCCAATATAAAATTTGATGGAAATTGAGATGACTTAGTCAGGAAATTTAAATGTTAATATATATTCTATATTGTCAGTTTCCTTTTGATCAATTCTTACAAAAGTGCATTATTTTGTAAGGACAATTCTTATAAAAGGTCAGAAATGATGGAAAAGCAGCTTTCAGGTTGCAGGGGAGACAGAACTTCTATGAGCCCAATGACAAACAGGGCTGTCCGTGTCAAGAGCATTCTTGGCTGTTTAAACAGATGCTGATGAACAATGGTCAGGGAAATGAGAGGAAAAGCTACAAGGAGGTATCATCTCACACCTGTCAGAATGGCAATCATCAAAAAATAAAAGTGTTGGGAAGGATGCAG
>SJYF01000263.1:4513899-4536917 GCA_006410515.1 Procapra przewalskii | reverse complement strand
CAGTCCTGGGTGTTCATTGGAAGGAATGATGCTGAAGCTGAAACTCCAATACTTTGGCCACCTGACGCAAAGAGCTGACTCACTGGAAAAGACCGTGATGCTGGGAGGGATTGGGGGCAGGAGGAAAAGGGGATGACAGAGGATGAGACGGCTGGATGGCATCACTGACTCGATGGACGTGAGTCTGAGTGAACTCCAGGAGTTGGTGATGGACAGGGAGGCCTGGAGTGCTGTGATTCATGGGGTCGCAAAGAGTCGGACATGACTGAGTGACTGAACTGAACAGCCTCCAATGTCTTCCCACACCTTCTCTTCCTCTTGGAGTTGGGAGACTACTCTTGCAAACAAAGGAGAGTCGATGTAAAGAAGAGGTATGCCATGGTCTCCAGAAGGACTTCTGGGAAGACACACCATGTTCAAATCTGCCATGAGTACTGAGCAGTGGAAAACTGAAATAGAGACAGCAAATGCCCAAATGTAGGATTCCAGTGTTCTTCCCAGACTAGACTCATCCAAATAAAACCTTCACACAAATGTTTACCCATTATCTACTGCATAGTGAAAGTTTTTCTTTTCAGTTCTGAAACTACTCATGAAAAAGTTAGAGGAAAATCGACAGTAATAGAAACATGTTAACAGCATAGTCATATCTAAGAAGATATAATTTGATTCAATGATACATATGCATCTTAATCCTGGTATTCTTCAAATGAACTTTTTCCCCTGCTAAGTTTTTCTTTTCTTTCTAAGATATTATAAAGGAACACTTCACTCAGCCTGTCCATACCTTGTTAGATTAATGTATTTATTTCCTTTGAAAGCTTGTCCCTGGCAAGCTCTCACCTTCACCCAACGTCACTCAAGAAGCTTAGTGTCTGCAGTAGGTCGACATCTCCCCCGAAACAAGGGGGAGATAATGACCTTGACCAAGGGTGCAGGTGATAATGACCTTGACCAACGGTGCAGCAAAGGAGGCCGAGGTAGAGGCAATTTCCCTGGGTGTCCCTGACCACTGGACCGTTTTCTGTTCTGTTTTTAAAGCCAAGGGTCTTGAGGAGTGCCCACCTGTTCTGCTGCTGTCTTTCTTTTGCACATGCGGGCTCATGTCACGAGGACCACTTAATCTCTGCGCCTGCACAGTCACTCTTGCACAGCTCCCCTTGAGCTGGACACACAGCCAAGCACGGAGGCTGCAGCAGCGAATGGACCTCAGCCACTGCTTACAAGGGCTGACCTTCTAGTTACTCAAAGCAGAGATGCTAACAGGCTTGTAGCTTCTGAAGTGCCTTAGAGGAAACCATTTTTAAAAAATTCCTCAAGCAATGAGCCTAATAAAATGAAGGTTTACAGCTTAACTTGGATGCAGGGGTTAGGTCGCTGATGTTGAGGAGGAGGATAAAAATTTTAAAAGGAGGCATTAATGGAGTCATTAAAAGTTAGATTTATCTAAACTAACGACAACAACAAAAATAGTAAATACACGCTAAATGTACAGTTCAGTGATCAGCAAACTTTTTCCATCAAGAAAATGATAGTAAATATTTTCAGCTCTGTGGGTCAGACAGTCTCTGTAGCAACTTCCATGTGGCACCAAAACAGCCTTTGCTGTTGTTTAGTTGCTCAGTCATGTCTGACTCTCTTGCGACCTCATGGACTGTAGCCCCCCAGGCTCCTCTGTCCATGGTATTTCCCAGGCAAGAACAGTGGAGTGGGTTGCCATTTCCTTCTCAGGGGATCTTCCCCACCCGGGGATCCAACCCGCGTCTCCCGCACAGCAGGCGGATCCCTTCCCGCTGAGCTACCTGGGAAGTCCAGCCACGGACCTAGTCAAATACACTCCCCGGGCTGTGTCCCAATAACACTTGGTTCATGGGACTAGAGGGGAGTCCGGATCTGGCGCACAGGTATTTTGCTAGTCCTGACCCAGGTTCCTCTTTTCCCAGGAATCCTTTCCAATGAAGAAACGGAACCTCTACTGAGTGAAATTTTTTGCCCAAGGTACACAGGTAGGGTTGTCCTAACTCACCCTGCATTCTTCAGTTCATCTAGTTGGTGACTAGGGATAAACTTGAAGAAAAACTAACTTGAGGGAGACTGTGTGTTGGAGGTCTCTGACCTCAAAGGTTAAGTCCTACGGTTTGGATAACTAGTTGTGAATAAAAGAAGGTGATCAGTGAGAGGTGGAGTAGTACTGGAAATCTTCCTGGAGAAGGTGGGCTGGAAGGATTTCTTCCCTGGAAGCCCTGCTCTCTCTTCCTCTCCCTGTCTTTCTTGTCTGCAAATACCTATCACTGCTCAGGTCTCCCCTGCAGCTTCCCCTCCCACAGGAAGCCGCCCCAGATACCTCAGGAACACTCAGGCCCTCCCTCAGGGAGGATCCCACAGACCCTGGTGAAAGCCCCCATCCCTACATGTGCCCTTTTCTGCATGCACATTGTATACTTTTCTGCATGGATATTATATTTATTATTAAAAGGAGAACCAACAGACAAAAGTCAGCTGCACTTCCTTGGTACCACGGACTGTCTATTTCCATGTCGAAATCTCCAAAGGGCTGTGAGCAGCCCAAGAGCAGGGACTACCGTCTCATCCCTGTGGAGCTGACCTGGGCTTGACCTGCAGCGGATGCTCAAAACTCGTGGCTCCATGAGGAGGGGTAAGATGTGGAGGGGCATAAATGTGGGAAAAGACACTCCCCAGAAGGGGAAGCATCTGCGAGCCGAGCTTGGGTGTGAGGCTGAGCCTGAAAGGGGAGAACCCTGAAAAGGGGAGCACAGAGGCAGTGGAGCTTGGCTGGCGGCGGGTGGAGGGGACCCTGGGGGTGCCCTGGGGGTGCCAGGAGTGAGCCGGCACTGCCCTCCATCAAGTAACTTGCTTTCATGCAGAGTTGGACACTACTTTTAACTGCAGATATTTTCATATAAAACTTTAGTGAAATCAATGCTCCTATTGAAGTCATTCTACTATCTTGCAAAAGCATTCAAGTAACACCCTATATGTTTTCCTGTTCAGTTCAGTTCAGTTCAGTCGCTCAGTCTGACTCTTTGCGACCCCATGAATCGCAGCACACCAGGCCTCCCTGTCCATCACCAACTCCAATCTAGATAGCATACTGAAGAGCAGAGACATTACTTTGCCGACTAAGGTCTGTCTAGTCAAGGCTATGGTTTTTCCAGTAGTCATGTATGGATGTGAGAGTTGGACTGTGAAGAAAGCTGAGCGCCGAAGAATTGATGCGTTTTAACTGTGTATGGTGTTGGAGAAGACTCTTGAGAGTCCCTTGGACTGCAAGGAGATCCAACCAGTCCATTCTGAAGGAGATCAGCCCTGGGATTTCTTTGGAAGGAACGATGCTGAAGCTGAANNGAAAAGACCCTGATGCTGGGAGGGATTGGGGGCAGGAGGAGAAGGGGACGACAGAGGATGAGATGGCTGGATGGCATCACGGACTCGATGGACGCGAGTTTGAGTGAACTGTTACTCTCTTTTAAAAATTTTTCTTCTAGCTTTACTGAGATATAATTGACATATACCACTCTGTTTAAGGTACACTGTGTGTCAGTTTGATAAATCCGTCTGTTGCAAAGTGATCACACCGTATTAAACATAATGGCTACCACCGCCATCCCGTCACACGCTTATCTCTTCTCTGCGGTGAGAACATTTAAGGTCTGCTCTGTCAGCAGCGTCAATATTGGACTGGCAAAAAAGTTCCTCCAGGTTTTTAAGTAAAAATAAAAGACACACTTTTCATTTTCACTAAGACTTTTATTGAACCATGTATTCACTGTTTTGCCCCATTATGTTCTGCCATTTTTCAGGCAACTTCATACTTCTATCTTCCCCGAGATCTTCACATTTTATCTTTTTGAGTGAAGAACTGCTCCAGGTGAATTTCACTGTCTTCCAGGGCACTGAAATTGTTTCCATTAAGAGAATGTCGTAGAGACCGAAAGGAAAGGACGTCTGAAGGCGCAGTGCCTGGTGAACGAGGCGGACGGAGCTTCGCAGCGGAGCTGCACAGTCATCAGAGAGACCTGCAGCCCTGTGCGGTCCTGAGAGAAAGTGATGCGTTTTCTGTCGACTCATTCAGGATGCTTTTGTCAAATGCTGCTTCCAGTCATCTAACTGGGAGCAGTATTTCGGGGAATCAATCATTTGTTTCTGGAAGGAGCTTGTAATAGAGGACTCCCTTCCAATCCCACCATGCGCACAACGTCACTGTCTCTGGATGGAGACCAGCCTCTGGTTAGCAGTGGTTCATCTAATTTGCTCCATGATCTCTTCCATCCCACTTTATTGCACAGTCTCCACTTTTCATCCACCGTCACAATTTGTTTTAAAAATGGAAGGTTTCCCTCATGTTTAAGTAAAGAACTGCATGTGGAAATACAATCAAGAAGGTTTTATTCACTTGACTTATGTGGAATCCAAACATCAAAGCAGTTAACATACCAACTTGCTAGAAAGGATTTTCGATACTTGATTTGGATATTTTGAGTATATTGGCTATCTCCCAAGTGGTATAATGTTGATTGTTTTCAATTAATGTCTTGATTTGATTGCTATCAACTTGCCTACCTGACCAGGGAACATGGTCCAGGGAGAAATCTCCAGCAGGAAACTTTGCAAACTAGTTCTGATATGTTCGACCAGTCACAGCACCTTCTCCATACACTGGAGAAATCTTTTTTTGGTGTTTCAGTTGCGTTTTTATTCTTCTTGAAGTAATAAAGCATACCATACTTCAAATGGAAAAGACTCTGATGCTGGAGGGATTAGGGGCAGGAGGAAAAGGGGACGACACAGGATGAGATGGCTGGATGGCATCACTAGCTAGATGGACGTGAGTTTGAGTGATCTCTGGGAGTTGGTGATGGACAGAGGGGCCTGGCGTGCTGTGATTCATGGGGTCGCAAAGAGTCGGACACAACTGAGCGACTGAACTGAACTGATACCCCAAATGTTGCTTTTACTCCTCCATCTTGAAAATAGAAATGGCTACACAAAATTCACCAATTTTGATGTTTTTTTTTTTTAATGCATGCCGATATGACAGCTGTCACAAAACAATCTAACAAAGTTGTTTTGAATGAAGTTAAAAATGACTAGGCAATATGAGAGCCATCTTACAGAAAAACTGAACAAATGCTTTGGCCAATCCAATATATAATACAGTGTTATTAACTATTTACTCTCTTGTTTAGTGCCTGGGGATACACTTGGGCTGTATGTCTATTTTAACCTATCTTCTTTTTCTTTCATCCCCTTCAGTGTCTCTGGTTTAAACTGTGGAGGGTGGTCTCTGGTTGATCTCCAGGATGTCTCAGTGTGTTGTCTACCAGGCCACACACTGCCTTGTTGCAGGCGGTCTTTGACTAATAGTACAAATATGGAGACATGATGTGGACGGAATCCTCGCCGTGTTGTCACTGATGGCTTGCTCTTCCTCTGCCTTCCAGACCACTCACACCCTTTTCAGTTAAATCACTCCAAAGAACCGGAAGAAACAACTCACACAGCAAGGTCACTGAAATGTGGTGAGACATAGCTCTTATTCTCTGCTGCTAGTAATAAAGGCTTGTCTGTGTCTCCTCATTCAGTTATCTGAGAGGCTTCAGGTAACGTGAAATACAGCATCGCTTCATATCTCATCTCACTTCTTAGCTGCAGCAGTAGCCGAGCCCTTCTCCTTCCGAGGGGTCTATTTTCTTTTGACAACGTCTTCTCGGTGAATGACTTCCCCGGTGGCTCAGACAGTAAAGCGTCTTCTGTCTACAATGCGGGAGACCCGGGTTCGATCCTTGGGTTGGGAAGATCCCTGGAGAAGGAAATGGCAGTCCACTCCAGGACTATTGCCTGGAAAATCGCATGGACAGAGGAGCCTGGTAGGCTACAGCCCATGGGGTCACAAAGAGTCGGACACGACTGAGTGACTTCACTTTCTTTCTTTCTCTGTGAATAGATCCGTCTTCCCCAGGGTCTTCAACTGTCGGATAATCAAGAGGCAGGGTCACCCCTAAATTAATCATCTTGAGATACTAGGAGGTGAAACACCCACCCAGCCCAGGTAAAAACGGTTAAGCTGCCCTTCTTCCCACCCTCTCTGCCTCCTTCCCTCAGCATTTTCGCCACAGTTTTAGACATAGGTTCTTCATGATGTGTTAGAAACAGAAAAAGGCAAATGAGGTCCAAATCAAAACTCAAAGGGAGTGATTGGCTGATGGTGCAACTAAACATAAATAAATAACACATAAGGGAATGTTTTGCACATATTAATATTTTAAAGCATCTTAGGATTGGTGACTAATGACTAACGTCAAACAGCTGGATGTTTTGAATCTGTGCAATAAATTTATATATGATTTCCCTTAATTCTTCCAAAGGTACCCAGTCTTGCATGAATATTTCCAGCTCTTCCTCCCATCCTGGGGCTACAAAGAGTCCTCAGTTTAAACAATTATATCCCATTAACACCTCTCTTACCCTGACATGCCGGACTCTTAATTCTTTCACAAACCATTGTCCAAAGAACCAATAAAACAGAACTCAAGCAGATACTAAGCCCAGAGGGAAATACTTGAAAAATATGACAAAACCCAGCCACACTTGAATGAACATGCAACACAGGGCATTAGGGAAATAGGCTAATATACTGAGTTACTTAAAATTATAATGTTGAAGAAAATAATTGCGGAGGCAGGGAAATGACGACAATTAAGTGGCCCAGTAATGGGCAGGAGTCAGGGGAGAAGTCACTTTGCTGACCGTGACCCAGCCCTACCCTTCTCAGGCAGGCAGGGAGGGCCTGCTTTCTGCCGTCAGTGCGGAGCTTTGGGGAAGATGCAGATTTCAACTGCTCTGAGATTTTCCCCGTTAAGAATACATCCCCGCTGACTTCAAAGCACAGGAAGGAAGGGCCACGAATGACTGAAGTCAGGTGACAGTACTCACTGCTTTCATTTTTCTCCAGAGGACAATTTCTTCCTTTTCCTTTTTTCGCTTTTTGATGGTGCAGTACTCTGGCCACCCCCAGAAAGATTCCAAAATCCTCCCTCAGTTCTTTATTCCTGCGGCTGGCAACCTACGCTACCAGGAAATCCATCTTTAATACAAATCTGAATATCTTGTACTGTCATTTGGGTTTAAATATATTTCCCCTGAGCTCTGGCCTCAGTAAAAATAGCAGACAGCTGGTCAGCATGCTCCACACCATAAACCTGTTGGGAGGAAGTACAGCCAAGGTGGTGGTTGGCTTGCATCAAAAACACTTGGAAAGCTTGTTAAAACACAGATTTTTGGACCTACCCTCAGAGTTTCTGATATACATGTCTGGTATGGAATCCAAAAATTTGCATTTTAATAACTTTCAAGTGACGGTGCTCGTGCACCTTAAGAACCATTGCTGTACACCGATCTCAAACCTGTCTCAAAAGCTATTGACAGTGGCCCCCAAACTCTACTGCATGCCAGAATCACGTAAAGAGCTTCAGAAATTCCAAGCCAAGCATCCTGTATCCTGCATCGAACCTAGACTGGCGACTCTTTTCTTATATGATATTATATATGTTTCAATGCCATTCTCCCAAATCATCCTGCCGGATGCTTGGGGCTGGTGCATCCTGCCAGATGCTTGGGGATGGTATGGGGAGGGAGGTGGGAGGGGGTTCAGGAATGGGAACTTATGTACACCCATGGCGGATTCATGTTGATGTACGGCATAAACCAATATAGTATTGGAAAGTAAAAAAAATTTTTTTTAATTAAAAAATTTTTTAAAAATTAAAAAAAATTTTTATTAAAAAAAATTTAAAAAGGGGGGGAAAAAAAAGAAATTCCAAGCCATTGTATACCAAGTGAAGCAGAATGTCAACACAGGCATCCATATTTTTCGAAGCCAGGCATTGGGACTTTTCAGGGAGTTCCAAGCTCCTGTAACACACAGCCACGTGTGGGATGAGGCCTGGAGACTGGCGAAGGACCAGAGGCCAGGAGACGGGGGAAGAGCAGCCGTTGATCTTGGGACGATCCTCCTATTTCCCCAGTCTGTCTTTTCTCATCAGTCCAACAACATAATGAGCCCTTCAGTTTTCTCTCAAGCGTTAGTAGCAGGAAAAAACACTTTGAACAAGTGAAACAGTTTTGGAACTTGGGATCCAAGGGAGGCAGTGCTGCCAAGGGTAAGATGCAGAGACTCTGCAGCCGGGGAGGCCTTGGCCAGCATCCTGCCTCTCACCAGCTCTGTGCCCCGAGCAAGTTCACTAACTGCTCTGTGTTGCTCTTTCCTCCTTTGTAGAGAGAATGACATTACCTTGCTCATGGGATTTCTCCAAAGCAATTTTGCTATTTGCCCAGAATGAAGTGGGCACTCCAGAAATGACTGTTCTTTGATGGTTATCCATATAGCCCGGCTTCCCAGGTGGCACTAGAGATAAGGAATCTGCCTGCCGACGCAACCTGAGACTCAAGATGTGGGCTCCATTCCTGGGTCGGGAAGGCCCCCTGGAACAGGAAATGGCACCCACTCCAGTATTCCTGCCTGGAAAATCCATGGACAGAGGAGCATGGTGGGCTACAGTCCATGGATTGCAAAGTGTCAGACAAGACTGAGCGCACACAGCAGATACACACTGCACGTGCCGTTATCCCTAGATATGGAACAGGCAGCCTTTGGGGAAGAATTTCAAATAGAGGTTAGTGAAATGAACAGTGGAAAGGCTGAGAAACAGCATGAAATAGCCCATAAGCAGACAACCGACAGTATGGTTGTGTGAAGACTCAACTGGATTTAGGTCACTCAGTGAGTGTTAAGGCATCAGGTCTTTAGAATTACCGAGTTCCACCCTCTTTCCCTCCTGCTTTCGGACAAGATCATTTACCAGCAGGTATGCTCCTCAGACACTCTACATACTCAAGGTAAGTCTGAACTTGCAGTACTTTCAGATCCTGAATCTGGCATATTACTTCATGTATGTAAGTTTTTCTCCTAGACTAGATGGTAAGACCTTGAATTTCATGAATTCATGTTTCCCTAGAGCACCCACGGCCTGAAAATTCTGGGTGCTTACTAGCCATCAATTCCTCATCTATTCCACACCCTCTTTACATTTATCCTTTACACAGCTTCCAGAATAATCTTTCAAACATCCGAACACCATGCCTCTGCACAGAAGTCTTTTGAGGTTCCCCACTGCTCCGAGGGGCCGGCTCACTCTCCTCAGCCAGTTTATAAAGTTCTTGGTGATCTGGCCTCTGCTGACTTCCCCCAGCTTGGTGGGGGAAACAGATAGGGCTTTGGTGTCGTGGAGATCTGGGCTTGAAACCCAGCCCAGCCTGCAACAAGCTATGTGTCTTCCCAGGAGTTCCATAACCTCCCTGAACCATACTTTCTTTATCTGCAAAATGGGAAAATACTAACTCCTCTCAGGTTTGTTGTAAGATGAGAATTAATTTCATGAAATGCCTGGCATACGAGAGACTTTTCTTTTTCCTTAAGCAACTGTGAGCTGCATTTGCTGGTTCTCTCCCATGTAGCGCCTGCCCCAGGAACCGGGAGCCCCTCTGACACGACGGTAGGTCATGTCTCTACACCTCTGAACAGGTCCCTCCCTACCTCATCAGTGTGGGAGTCTCTCACCCAACCCACCGCTGCAAAGCCGTTCCCTCCCCTGAGGGCAACTGCCATTTGTTAACACACTCAGTCGCGGTTCATGGTTTATTTTACACATCTGTCTCTCAAGCCAGGTACTGAGAAAAGATCGGGGACCATCTGTATGGCCAGGCTTCCCTGTCCTGCTGAAGTCCATGGGGTTGCAAAGAGCTGGACATGACTGAGCGACTGAACTGAACGGCAGGAATCAACACAATGTTGTAAAGCAATTATCCTCCCATTAAAAAGAAAAAGAAAAAAATCTGAGAGAATAGCATTGAAACATGTATATTATCATATATGTACTAGATTGTCAGTCCAGGTTCAATGCATGAGACAGAGTGCTTGGGGCTGGTGCACTGGGATGACCCTGAGGGATGGGATAGGGAGGGAAGGGGAAGAGTGGACACCCGTGGCTGAGTCATGTGAATGTACAGCAAAAGCCACTACAATACTGCAAAGTAATTAGCCTCCAATTAAAATAAATAAATTAAAAGAAAGAAAAATATGTTCTCACACACTCTCATGCTAAAGATCAGGGACCTTCCGCACTTACTTAGCAGGGCAGGTGACTGGTGTGGAATGGGTGACTGGTGTCAGCTAAGGGCCCCTCTCCTCTCACTCCCGTCCCTGTGTCCCGGGCAGGTTCACAGCCAGCCTGCCAGACTGTAGCTCATGTGGGGGCATCCTGCACCGCTGCCGCCCACAGCCCAGGAGCACCGACGTCTGGGGGTGTTTTCTTGGAATAAAGACATGCGGGCCCCCCTCAGCCTGGACGCATCACAGTCTGCATGTAAACAAGACCCTCAGGTGGTGTGGATGCCACTGGTGTTTGAGAAACTGCTCTGAACACACCTGCACCCCGACAGGGCGGGTACTGGGCGAGGAGAGTGAGGGGAGCCGCTCGTGCGTGTGAGCAAGCAGGAGGCCTGTGCCCTGAAGACACTGCAGTCCCAGGAAAAGGCTGGGCACGGGAAGAGTCCAGATTCCAGTCTCTCTAACACCGTGGTGATGAATTACAAGCTCCATGTTCACAGCAGGTCCTGAGAAGGATCTCTCCTGACTTCCGCCAATAAAAATCAAACAACAGCAACGAACAATCCCAACCAGTTATTGAGCAGAAGAAGAAAAGCCAGAGCTTTAAGCACTGCCAGATCACGCAACTGAAAATGAAACAGCTGAAAGCTAATAGAAAAGGAAGCAAAATCACGTGGAAGAGTGTGTTCATTACAAGCAAGAGAGTTCTCATTCAGGGCAGGGCAACATATTTCTGAGAGACATATTTTATCGTAAATATGAAGACATGCAGAGAACTTCTGCACAGTTGTAAATGCTGTCTTGCATTCTTTTCTGGGAAAAAAAGGAGGAAGCCCATGATCTGAGTCAAAGATTCCACTTTCCAGGTAACAGCCTGTTCTTACTGGTGAGGGGTAGACTAGAGAGCTCAGAGGTTGCGTCTCTTCCCCACACAGGGCGATGTGGTTTTAGAAACGGCATCAGAATAAAGCGGCAGACAACTAGTCTTCACTTCAATGTTCTCTGAACTTTCAGGGAACGCCCGCTTACAAATTAGCAGCATAGAGACACTTTATTTGGGAACAGAGCCTCACTATTATTATTATTATTTTTTAATAAAGGATCTTGGGCAAAGAACTGAACAAGCAAAACGTCCTACATGAAACAAAAAGAAAACCGCATTTGGAATATTTGCTTTGTGATCCTATTCTCAAAAGAGCTGAAACATCAGAACAGTTTGCAGCCTTTTCGGCTGGATACTTTTCTTCCCACCACTTAACAGATGGGAAAGATTCTGTGAACTTTCTAAAGCAACCGGCAAGACTGCCTCCTCTCTAAGTGCCCAGTCAGCAGATTCCAGGAACCCGGCTGTAAAAGCACTTGTTTCCATTTTTCCCCAATCTCAGAAAGATGCCTCTTAAGCTATAGTGAGGCAGGGCATAGCCATTCAATTATCCAAATACTAGAAGTGTGTAAAAGAACATCGGGCTGCAACTGGTTTCTTAATTTGAGTGAAACAGCATGCTCAAACACCTCCCCAGATCCTGCAAATAAATCTCCACGCAGCATCTTCTGATTCAGCCTCATTGCAGGACGCATTTTTATCAATTTTGACATAACTTGCCGAATATGCAGACCACACCAATATGATCACAGTACCACAGAGGGAAAAATAAACCCCAAATTAAACCTTTTTCCATGGCTTTTTACAGGCTATTGAGAGTAGCAACAACAGATTCTATTTTTTGCCTTTTTTTTTTTTCCTTACAGATGTTCAGATTTCAATTTCCAGGATGCCTTTAAATGCATTCAACTGCTCTAACGTGGCACATGCCTTTTAGTGCCCACTTTCGAAATATTCCAGTCCTCCTTTGCTATGGGCATTCTGTCTATGACTGCTCAGAGAGCAGCTGAGAGAAAAAAAAAACCTCACCAAACTAAAACCAACTCCACGCTAATTGTGAAGTCTATAAAATTTATACCTACCCCGTGTGAGGCAGATGGTGGACTCTGCAGTGGGCATGAAGCCATGAGCTGTCCGTCCAGCTCAAGGTCTGGTTTGGGAGCAGTTAGGTGCTGGAAAAGAAAGGCTTGTCACAGCTTCTGGACACTTCTTCTGCTCTCCAAAGACTTACCTGTGCTTGGAAAGAGGACTGGAACTTGAGAATTCATTTTGCTAAGGAAACCATAAAATCCACGGACACACTGAGTTCAGCTTCCAGCCCTTGCCATCAGGAGACCGTGCACGCTCAGAGCTCAGGAAGCATCCAGAAGGCATCCACGTGCCTTCAATGCTGTATGTCTAGCAAAAAAAAAAAAAAAAAGCCTCACTCACTCCCACAGTTCTCTTTACTGTAGCTGGCATGGACTTGCCCAGGGGACTGACTTGTTGTTCCACGAAGGTCCTTAAATAGGCACTACTGATGAAGCATTTCATCCAAGCCTCAGGATCAAATGGCAGCTACTGCCAGAGACAGTGGTAGAAAAATCCATCCCCCAATTAAATAACTGCACGCTAAGTTATGACTGGTCATTACGTCCTTTACCCCAGGTCAGCTTTTCTGGAACACAGCCAACAGGCTTCATAATTTATTTTGATAATATGTATGTAGTATTCTTGAGATCATGGATTATTCTAGACATTTCTTGAAGGAAATCGTCTCTTTCCCCTGCATGAAAAATGGAGTGTGAGTCTGAACAAGAGATGCTTGCTGTGATGCACCATGGAGCAATTACTCTTTTAAGTTCATATCTGCTGTTTCTGAAATTCTTCTCTGCTTATGGCTACAATGTTACACTTTACTTGGGGGCCACTTCTGTTTCCTCAGTACCATGAATATTTTATTTCAGCCTAATTTAACCTGTTCATACACCAAGTGAGATGAGATTCATTAACTCTGTGTTAAGGAGCTACTTCCAAAGTCTAACAAAAAATCTTATCCCCCAGGACAAAACGTCCTCACTATAGGACATTAGACAACAGGAAGGCGGGCGAATGGGAAACATCCAGAATGATACGTTGTCTTACAATTAGAACACTTGTAAAGACAAATGAACTTATTGACAAAACAGAAAGGGAGTCACAGATGCAGAAAACAGACTGCAGTTGCCCAGGGAGAGGAGGACTAGGGATGAACTGGGAGACTGGGGTTGACACCGGTACGCACTGCTGTACATAAAGTAGCTTATTACTAGGGACCTACTACACGGCACACGCGGCTCTACCGAATGCTCTGCAATGGCCTCTACGGGAACATAATCTAATGAAGAGTGCACATGTGTGTATGTACAACTTACTCACTTTGTTGTACACTAGAAATAAATACATTTTAAATCGACTATATTTCATTAAAATTTTTTTTAAAGAATAGTAAAAAAAATAAAACCACTTGTACAAAACAAGTAAATTTTGGTTTTGAAATGCAGAGTTGTTAAACTAAGAACAAATATCAGAAGTTTGGAGAGGTTTAATAGCCCCTATTGGAATCTTTCTTCAGATACTTATTTTTCCCAATCTTTCTTCAGATACTTATTTTTCCCTTTCAGATACTCGTTTTTCCTAAAAAACGCTGCAGTGCAGGCTTCTTATCTGTATAGGGGCTTTATCTCGAAGTTCTTTCTGGTGATAAGCAAAGGTCCCAAGTTGTTTCCGGTGATAGCCTGTTGCAGAATTTGTCTCCCATCCCCGTCAAGGAAACAGATTTCTAATTCTTCACAGTTGTCCCATGTCTGTGTTATTTTGTGCTTTCATTCAGATTAACTATGGATTTTAATTACTGCCTTCTGTCATTTTGTTAATGAGTATTTTTCTGGTAAGTCATATCAGAATGACATGGATTGGAGTCCGATACATCTCACATATGGTCAATGGTATGGGATTGTTCTCCAAGACCCACTGATTCTTGTGTCACTGCATGCGGCTCTGAATACCAACATCTGGGGAATGTCTTTTATTCATTTCCAAGGATTCTGATTTAACAAGGAATACAGCCTCTGAAAAGCACTACTTCCCTTTTGACTTTACCGTCATTCACGTGGGGACTATTTATCAGTTCAGACCCCTTTAAAGAGGAAGAAATGAACTGTTCTTGCCTTTTCTTCCAAGGAGAGAATTGATATTGCTGAATTTCACTGAGATAAAACAATGCAAAATAAAGCAAATTACTTCAAATAATCCTATATCAATAGGTGCATGAAAAAATGCACTGTGACATGCTTGCCTCGGACCATTTTCAATGTCACTTCAATGGTAAGAGTTGTTTGCTCAATAAATATAGTAATTGATATTAAGCAATATTGATTTCAACACAGCTCTTGTCATAATTTGGGATGTTTTTGTAAGATATGATCCAGTTCCCCTCAGCTTACATTTTCTTTGGTTTTCTTTGTAACTTCCTTTATCTTTCCTTGATGGATTAACATTCTCAATCATGAACACACTTTGTGTAAATAAATCACCTAAAATTTACTGCATCTAGGGATGTGTTACTCTAATATTAGAAGTATAATTCATTTGTAAAAGTGTGTATATAATTTTTTTCTCAGTAGGCTATTGAAATATCCTGATATATCCTTAGCTGGCAAGGTAATCTTTATGGACAAAAACCAAAATAAACTAAAAACAAATTACAGAGTCGGATATTTTCACAATTAATATGAAAAAATAATGGCTCACTCTCAAGGATTGGCTCTTTCCAATCCTTGAGAAGAATCTCAAATTACTTTCAGAAACTTAGTATCAATTTTTGCATCCTAAAGAAATGTCCAGTTTAGAAAGTTTCACTGACCCTTTTTGAATTAGCAAACCTAAAGGGTGAGGAGGGAACACAGCCTCAAATTCAGCAAGTTCTAGAAAGACAGGTCCTGCAAGCTATGAGGCTATCAAAAACAGGACAAAACAGAAACATCTGCATTCTTTTTCCTTTTCCATTGTTAGAAAAAAGACTGTGCCACTTACAAAGAGCTTCCAAATGCTCTGCAGTCAACAACTTGTCAGGGGCTCTGAAGAGGCTTCTCAATATTAATAATCTGAAGTACTAAAATCGAATTTCACTTTTGGAGTAGCAAGTATATCTGGTTCACGAGATAGCTTGGTTTTCTTTATAAATGCCCCACGATGAATACATCAGCTTTAACATCTAGGCTTTTGCTGAGCCATCTTGAGGTGGTCTGACTTTTGTTTTCTTTCCTTTCACAAACACGCTCCTCACCATGATGAATGGCCTCCCATTGGGTATATGGAAAATTTCCCAGCTCTGTTCCCTTGAGAATGTGCCACTACATGGATTTCTGGGCAAAGGAAGATTCAAAGAGGAGAAGCATGAGCTATGGTCCTCTTACCCCACAGCCATCAATTATCTGCAGTTATAAATCAAAGTTTTCAGCCCAAACAAAGACCTGTGTGGCAAGCAAACAAGGGCGTTCACGGCAAATTGTTTTGAAGCCGAATAAAACTCTTGACGGAAAACAATGGGGTCAGCAAAGCCACTGTCAATATCACTCTAAAGTTTAGCTGATTTATGAGGGATCAGATATGGTGCATCAAGCCTCAGGGGGACTGACTGAGAGAACAGAGGGGAGAAGTGTGGGCGCACTTCTGCACACTGATGCAAAACCAAACGAGCTCTTCCTTCCCCACGGAAAGTCTGACCCAGCAGTGTGTGCATCCTCATGAATTTGGCCCCTCGCCCGAGGGCCCTGTTCTGAAACCTCTAATCATCAAACACGCCCTCCCTGCTTAGTTTTGGTCTCTGCAGAAGCAAAACCGTTGGCATTTCCGCCACTCAGTCGTACGAGCCATGACAGCAGGCTCATACCTTCCTTTCTATTTTGATCTTACACTTGGAAGAATGTAATTTAAATAGCTTCACATGCTGTTTATATGCCCCACATAAAAATCTATTGTAAATGGTGAAACAGGAAAATATTGACTTTTGTGAGAACAAATAGAAATAGCATAGGGAGGCAAAACTAGCTCAGAAGGCATGAAATTAAATAAATAATGCTCTTGTTTCCCAGGTGTGTTTTTTTTTTTTTTTTGAGGTCTAACATTTGTCAAGAGCATTTTCTTTTAGAGCCAGAAATTGCTCACACCTGAAAAGCAGGTATGTACATGGGTGAGAGAATAATAATTCTAATAACAACTGCCATTACTATTATAATATTTGGGCTTCCCTGATAGCTCAGTTGGTAAAGAATCCACCTGCGATGCAGGAGACCGAGGTTTGATTCCCGGGTTGGGAAGATACCTTGGAGAAGGGAAAGGCTACCCACTCTAGTATTGTGACCTGGAGAATTCCGTGGACTGTGTAGTCCATGGGGTCACAAAAAGTTGGACGTGACTGAGCAACTTTCACTTAATTATAATATTTATTAAGTGTTTACTATGTGCCAGGTCTTCAGAACATAAAGCAATGTGTGTGCATTATCTCATTTATTCTCCAGAGCAAACCTATGAAGCATTCACTGTTATCCTTTCCATCTGATGGAAGAAGAATCTGATGCACTGAGAAGCCAGCCAGCCCAAGGCTGCATGGTTAGGAAGTCACACAAGTAACACAGCTTGGGTCCTGGCTTTGAACCCAGAAAGTATGACTATATGAGTGCATGATCTTAACTACCACAGCTAAATTCATATTTGGCAGAAAAATATGTATCTTCCTTAAGTCTCTCAAAATTGATTCAAAATCTTCATATGGTCCACAGTGTCTTACTTACCCCCCTCATCTTCTTAACCTCAGCAAGTTGTGAAAATGCTAAATGACACAGTGTACAAACAGGGGAAGGGACTTTTCTAAAATGTACGGACCATCTAAGGTTCCCCGACCCACTGCCACTCTGTTTAATAGCAGAGCTGCTCCTTGCCGCAGACTGCCCATCCACTCTGGTAGGAGCTGGACAAGTGATGAGAGCATGATCCGTGTCCAAGTTGACTCCCTCATTCCCACAGCAATGTGGGCCTCTTTGGGGTCCAGACCATTAAGAGGTGAATGGCCCTCTGTTATGTTCTCTTCCACCAAGACCTGAGTATGGTAAACCCATCCTGACCATGCTGCCTCATCAAAGGAGCAGAGGGTGGCAAAGCCTCAGGATGGAAGGAGCCCGTCCCCAAATCGTCATATGGAGGAGAGCAGCCGAAACACCCACAGCAGGGTGTTTTATAAACAAGAAATAAACCTCTACTGTGTTTAAGCACTATAGATTTGGGTCCGTTTGTTAGAGCAGTTTAGTTTATCCCAATTCATGCAAAAAAAAAGAAATACAAATTCAGCTATACTTTCAGTTTAGATGATTTCATTAGACTGGTCAAAATGAAGAGGATGGGAAGGAATTTGGAAGAAATATGGACAATTCTGGAGGCTCTGGGTCAGGAACAAGACAGAAAGCAGAGGATGAAGCCAAGAGTTTCTAATTTCATCATTTGGGAGAAACTGGGCCTTGACCAAGACTAAGAAATGAGATTTTTAAAATTTAGAGTGTTTATCTTCAGTTTTGTGTTCAGGAGAGGATAAAGGAAATGAACTAAATGGGCAAAGTCATAAAAAAAAATGTAGGAGAAGGCAGAAAAGAGGCTAGAACAGGAAAATCCATAGGAAAGGAGTAGCATAGAAGGCAGAAATGAGAGAGTGGCAAAACGAACAAGCCAAATCCCCAACGACCTCCCCAAACATACCTCTTGCCAAAATGTAGAACATTCGCAAAGAACAATTTATTCATATTTTTCCCATTCTGCAACATGATGGATAAAAGTAGATTCATCATTTTTTAAAAAAAGAATAAAATTTGGGACCTTCCCTGGTGGTTTTCGCTCTGGTGTTTAAGACGAGTTTCCACTGGAGGGGGCGTGGGTTCAGTCCCTGGTCAGGGAACTAAGATCCCACATGCTGCATGGCACAGCCTAAATAAATACGTAAAATAAAACTTGAAACCAAGTTAACCGGAGAACGGTTATCTCATGCTTCTCTGTAGGATGCCTGATCATTCTGTTTTCCATGGCTGTTGCTACATTTTTAAAAGAATTTCTGCTTTACTTTCACACAAATAGATGACCTTGTTGCCCACCAAAGAATAAATTCCAATTGATAAAATAATCTGGTTTGCTTGAACCTCAGGTGGCACACTTACAGTCACATCTATGTTGGTATTCTGTTTTTAGAATAATGCATGCCTTACTACATCTTCAAAACAATAGATTCCATTAATTTGTAGCTTATGCAGCTAAAAGCACTAGAAGGTCCGCCTGGTGATTTTATGTGGAAAGCATAGCACACAAATGATTTCTTGTCTGTGTTGATTCTTACATAAAAATATACTTTAGCATTCAGTGAAGTGGTGGGGAAAAATGTTAGTATTTAGGAAATTACATTGATTTATGGAGGGATCTATACAAGTTGGCAAATGTTTCTTTTTAAAAAGTACTCAAAATTGACTTTAAAATCTAATTAAAATGCTAGATTAAAATAAATATACATATTAAAAATAGAAATAAAATTAAAAGATCTGGAAATAAGGGTTTAAAAACCCCAAACAGATGGAATATAAAAAGGGGGGAATATAAGAGCAATACAATTAAAGCCTGAGGAAATAATATCAAAAATATCCCTTTGCATTTTCTGATGAATCCTAAAAGAACAGCTTACACATCTCTTTTTAAACAGTATTTCATAAACCCATCCCCAAATGCCAATAATTTTCTAGTCATAAAAAAATCTGAAACAGTTTGTTCTCTATAGGAAGATTAATTATTGAGTCATTAGCCAAATGCTATTTTCATCCAGAGGGTGTAACTCACTGAGGCCTGGCAGGGAATAGCTACTGACAGTGGGGAGATAAATAAAGCTTCCAAAGGTAACACAGCACTGGGAGGAATTTCAGCTCTATTCAAAGTGGATAGACTTCGCTGAATAGCCAGAAAATTCAGGTGAAACTTTATAAACATTAAGCCTAGAAGTAATGGTAACTCCAGGCCAATAATCAGAGCCATGTTAGGCTCTGATTATAATGAGACTCCAGCTACTTAAAAGCCAACTAACACGAAACACAGGCATCTTTAAAGGATGATGATTTAAACCATATCTCAACAATATAGACTTTCAACAATGCAGAATTTACCGTATCTAGTATACATTCAGTAATTAATAGACAATAAAAGAAGCAGGAAAAAAGTAAACATGAGAGATAAAATATAGAAACCCAGACATGACACAGATGTTAGAATGAGCAAATACGGGTTTTTTTTTAATGGATTATAATTAGAATTAAACTGATTTAAATAAAAGATGGACATAATGAGTGAACAAGAGGCAAATCACAACAGAGAAATGCAAATTACAAAAGAACCAAATAGAAATTCCAAGATTTAAAAACTGTGTCTGATGGGAAAAAATTTCATTGATAACATCAATAGCAAATTGGAAATGGCCAAAGACCAGTTAACGTCAAGAAAGATCAATAGAAGGTGTCTAAAAGTGAAGCTCAGAGAAGATTAAAAGATAAAAATGAATAGACACTTAGTGTTCTATGGGACAACATAAAATGGTGGGCCTCGCTAGTGGCTCAGAGGTTAAAGTGTCTGCCTGCAACATGGGAGACCCAGGTTTGATCCCTGAGTCGGGAAGATCCCCTGGAGAAGGAAATGGCAACCCACTCCAGTGTTCTTGTCTGGAGAATCCCATGGACAGAGGAGCCTGGTGGGCTACAGTCCACGGGTGGCAAAGAGTTGGACACGACTGAGCGACCACTTTTCAACTAAAGTCCCTAAAAGAAAAAAGAGATGCATTCTGGCCAAAGAAATACATCTGAACAAAAGTATCCATATTATTATCCCAAAAATTTTTTTAACAATCAAAACCTCAGGACCTTAATGAATTTCACATAAAATAATTATAAGAAGAAACAAACATTAAGCAAATCATATTAAAAATGTTGAAAGCAGAAGATAAAGAGAAATGTTTTAAAAGCAGCCACAAGGTAAAAGACATGTCACAAACAGAAAAACACAATAATAAGAGTAGGTGAAGGTGAAGTCGCTCAGTCGTGTCTGACTCTGCTGTGTTTATCAGAAACAATGCCGGTCAGAAAGCAGTGGAACGTCTGTAAAGTACTGAAATCAAAAGACAAAATGAGACATCTCGTAAGCTATAATTCTGCATCCGAAAAAAAAATTCTATAGAAACAAAGGCAGTACAAAACCATTTTTAGATTAACAGAAGTTTCAAGGCTTTAGTACTAGAGGACTTGTGTTATAAGAAACGTCACAGAAAGTTCTTCAGGTTGAAGTAAAAATATTGTAAGGGAGAAATTCAAGTCTATATTAAGAAATGAAGAGCCCTTGAAAAGATGAGTGTGTGGTAAATCTAAATAATCTCTTCTCTCAATCTGTTAAGAGATAAATGATTGTTTAAAGAAAAATGACTTGTGCTTTAACATTCATAGAATATAAAGATATGAGAGAAGCAACACGGAGGACAGGAGGGTGTAAGCAGAGAGAGATGTGAGATTTTCAGCATGACGCTTGCAGAATATAACATTAAATCAAAGAGGACTAGGACGAGTTAGAGACACACATATTTCTAAAACAAATACAAACAGAAGAGGAGAAAAGCTATGACCAAAGCATATTAAAAAGCAGAAACATTACTTTGCCAACAAAAATTCATCTAGTCAAAGCTACGGTTTTTCCAGTGGTCATGTATGGATGTGAGAGTTGGCCCATAAAGAAAGCTGAGCACCGATGAACTGATGCTTTGAGAGTCGCTTGGACTGCAAGGAGATCCAGCCAGTCCATCCTAAAGGAAATCAGTCCTGAATATTCATTGGAAGGACTGATGGTAAAGCTGAAACTCCAATACTTTGGCCACCTGATGCGAAGAACGGACTCAGTGGAAAAGACCCTGATGCTGGGAAAGATTGAGGGCAGGCAGAGAAGGGGATGACAGAGGATGAGATGGGTGGACAACCTCACTGACTCGATGGACATGAGTTTGAGTAAGCTCTGGGTGTTGGTGATGGAATGAAGACGGCTTCATCAATTAGTCAACATCTCCCATTTTGGGGGAGTTTAGTTCTGCATAAGAGCTCAAAGATAGTATTCTGTGTGTCCCTTGGGGGGAAGAAGCAGCCCGCTCCGAGGCTGCACTAGTGTTTCTTGACCCCTCCTCCCCGCCTCCTCATCCCCTCCCTTGCCTGACTAGCAACCGTTTGAACCTTCCCTTTGGGACTCAAGGACGGACATGGAGGCTGAAGTCTATTCCCTACAGACAAGAAACAAGGGACACAGGAAGCCCTCAGGACGCAGTGCAGAGGCCGCAGACTGAAACACATGCCACCGTTCAATGAAAGAGGCCTATTTATTTCTCTTAAACGCCTTGGGCTGAGTAGAAGGCTCCCAGTTGGATGCGCATTCGGCACTGACTGCAGTCTTCTCCAGAGACTGCAGAGGCTGGCAGAGCCCCCTGGACCTTCACTCTGCCTCCCTTCAGAAAGGGACTGGTCCACAGGCCCAGTGCGTTAGTTTTTGCAGCTTCTACTCGTGGGACTCCCTCTTCTCTCATCATCTGGCTCTGGTGCCCTGTGGGGCTTGTGTCTGTGGGTCCTACAGAACTGGAAACAAACAGAGAAAGAATTCCTGACCACCTTCCCCTAGGGCACACTGTAGAGACCTCAGATAGAAAGGCCTGAAAAAAAAAAAGGCCTATTCGCTTCTTTAAAAGCAGGGTTCTGCTTAAAGCTGTGTCCTGGAGGCACAGGTTTCCAATTTAACAAACATCTAGGGGCCAATTTACAATCCTTTTCGGAGATGGGGGTTGCCAGCTGGCACGGTCTTCTCCTTTACCCTCTCCCGCGTTTACCCAGACTGCACTGTGTCTGAGAAAGGAGCCTGTGTGCATATCTGGTGGCCAAGCTTCTGTGGCTGACACCCAGAGGACGCATCTCAATAGCCTGGCTTTGGTGACCACTGGGCTTGTGTTCACAAGTAACAAAGAGATCCAGTTCTTAATTTACTGTGTCCCTAGGCTCAAGTGGCTGATTGACATTCTCTGCTTTGGGACATTGACAGGTGTTGGCGCCTGTCAACGGCATATCTTCAACTACTAGGAGAGCCAGGAAGAACAAAGAAGGCTGCTTGGACAATCACAAAGGTTCCAAACAAAACGAAGAGTTAAGGACCGGGAGAGGTGGCTGGTTTATCTAATACACAGAAATCAACACAGAGAGTTAAGAGAAATAATGAGCCAGATGAATATGTTCCAAACAAAAGAACAAGATAAGATCTCAGAGAAGGACCTTAATGAAATGAAGATAAGTGATTTACCTAATAAAGAGTTCAAAATAACAATCATAAAGATTCTCACCAAGGTCAGGAGAACAAGGCATGAACAAAGTGAAAATTTTATCTACCAATATAGAAAATGGAAGAATGTAAACAGAAAACACACAACTGAAGAATACAATAACTGAACTGAAATGTTCAAGAAAGGCGGGTCAACAGCAGACCAGATGATGAGGTGGAAGAAAGGATCAACCAATCAGAGAAGCAAAAAAAAAAAAAAAAAANAAAAAAAAAAAAAAAAAAAAAAAGACTTTACAATATATTGTGTATAAGAGACTCCCTTTAGCTTTAAGGAGACACACAGATTGAAAGTAACAGGTTAAAAAAAGATATTCCATACAAACGGAAACCAAAAAGAGCTGAGGCAGGAATACTTATATCAGATAAAATATACTTTAAGACAAAGATTGTATTAATAATACAAGACAAAGTAATTAGGTTATGGTAATGGGGTCAATCCAACAGGAGAACATAACACTTGTAAAAATATTTATGCACTCAATATAGGAACACTTCAACATT
>SJYF01000263.1:4451988-4465240 GCA_006410515.1 Procapra przewalskii | reverse complement strand
CCCTGGGATTTCTTTGGAACGAATGATGCTAAAGCTGAAACTCCAGTACTTTGGGCACCTCATGCGAAGAGTTGACTCACTGGAAAAGACTTTGATGCTGGGAGGGGTTGGGGGCAGGAGGAGAAGGGGGCGACCGAGAATGAGATGGCTGGATGGCATCACGGACTCGATGGACGCGAGTCTCAGTGAACTCCGGGAGATGGTGATGGACAGGGAGGCCTGGCGTGCTGCGATTCATGGAATCGCAAAGAGTTGGACACGACTGAGCGACTGAAGTGAACTGAATAATCCCGCTGCCCACCACCGCATCCTCTAACTCCTTTTATTAAAAGAATTCACTACATTTGAGTTCGTTCTCTATGCCAAGCACTGCTCTGGATCCTGGTGGCACAATGTGACCTAAACAGCCAGACATTCCGCCCCCCAGGAACTGACATTTCAATCTTGAGATATCGCTGAACCCAATCCAGGCTTACAGCACACGAGGCAGGCGGGAGACCCTCAGCCCGTTTACCTCCCAGGAATAACGGAACCATCAACTGAGACAACCATCAGGAAAAAAGCTGTGTAGCATCAAAGGGTCTTATAAATTTGGTTGCAAATTCTAACATGTCAATGATGGATTCAGCTCATCATGTGAAAGAGACCAGAGTAATAGATTCCATCCTGTGGTGAACCACACGGCACTATCACTGGCTTCATCTGAACCCAAACCTGGTGAAAATCTGTTGAAAGCATGGTGACAATATTTAAAAAGTCACGCAGAGAACTGAAGATGTCTCAACTGCCTCCCACAGAACGTTCAAACTGAATTATTTGCTTTCCCAAAGAGTTTCACTTCTTTGGTACTTCCATTTTGTCTCCTTGTTAACAGAATTCTTTCCACTGCTTCCACAACATTTCAGACCAGAAAATAAAACTGTACGTGCAGCCCACATTTCCATAAATGCCCCTGGCCTGGCCAGCAGGGCTCACTTTCAGGACATCAAGGGAAGCCACCATTAAGTGAGCTTTCTCCAGTTAACATCTTTCTCCTTTCTGAGCCAAGTAAAAGCGTTCTGCGAGCAGCTCTCTCTCTTTTGCTTTCTATCAAAATGTGCAAGACTGTCTTCCGTCCAGCTAAAAGTGATGTATAATTGAGCTGCCCTGTGGCCACATCTCATTTTCTGCAGGAAGTCTGCAATGCTACTCCACTTCCGGGTTTCTCCAAAGACATCCTTCTGTCCATATATGACATTTTGTGACACTTTCTTTCAGACTGAGGGACTCCCAATAGGAACAAGACTTGCGAAGCTAGTCACCTATGGCCCAAAGTTCTGCCTCCAGAATAACCATAAGGACAGAAGTCAAACAATCAGCTTCTTATCCTTAGATCTCATTTTTCACCCCCCAACGGTCTCCTAGCTTTCCATAGCATTCAGTATAAAAACTTTGTAACAGTATCATCCACAGTTATTTAATGTCCATGTCCACCTAAAATATGGGCTTCCCTGGTGGCTCAGAGGTTAAAGCGTCTGCCTGCAGTGCAGGAGACCTGGGTTAGATCCCTGGGTTGGGAAGATCCCCTGGAGAAGGAAATGGCAACCCACTCCAGTATTCTTGCCTGGAGAATCCCAAGGACGGAGGGGCCTGGTTGGCTACAGTCCATGGGGTCGCAAAGAGTCGGACACGACTGAGCAACTTCACACTCACTCCACCTAAAAATATAAGCTCCAAAATCAATTTGTCTCTTTATAACTGTCCTCATCGCCTGATATAATTCTCGCTACATTGGAGGCACTTATATATTTGCTGAATTAAAAGAATATATAAAATAGAGACAATTAATAACAGCTGAATCTCAGATTTGAATATCCCCAGCAGCTTTTGTTTGTTTTTAAATAGCAATAATCCCACTGCCCACCACCTCATTCTCTAACCTCTTTTATTAAATAAATTCAACAGGCATGTACTGGGTTCATCCTCCATGCCAAGCAATGAACTGCACTGAATGTCATTTGGACTGCAAACTCCCTCTGGACAGGCTTACACAGAACAAAGTATTTTTCATCAACAGAATCAAAAGGCTTCGCTGGTTTCCCCACCACCGTCTCACTGAATTCCCAGCCCACGTTCCACTGAGGTTTGGTCTCGTCTCCCACCATTTGTGCTGCAGCAGGACTCAGCATCCCCATGTCTCCCTCCTGCCCGCCTCCCCAGCTCGGTCTCACAGTGCACCCTTCTCGTCGAGTGCAGAGAGCATGCAATCTGGTCGGTGAGCGCATGAGCTTCATTTTGATGCATTGCTATCAAACCTCTACAGACAAGTGGAAAGAGAAGTGAAACAGAAACGAGGAATCACTGCCCCAAATGATGTCAGCAGATAACTTCAGAGTTTACCTTCCTATTAGTTCTAAACCTGGCAGGCAAAGTAGCCGCTCTTTGTCTTATAGGTCAAATCGCAAACCTGAAATCAGGGGAAAAAGGCGAAGGAAGTCTCTAATAGAACATTTTTCATCCTATGGTCTCAGAGATTAGATTCTTTTTTCTATTTTTACATAAAACAACAGAGGTTTATGCCTCCCTGTCTTTCCAAATCATACCCAGAGGCTGGCAATATGGCTCCAGCCGGTAGCTAATAAATCTCAAGCAATGTATCGATCACTCTTCATGCTTTTTTCTATTGTTCTTAAAACAGAGGAACTGTCTCATTATGTTAAGAATAAAAGGACAAGTTTCCACACTTAAATGCCAAGCAAGGAAAGAAATCCCTGGGAAGCTAATAATGAAACAAAGGTGGTTTTCTTCAGCAGAACTGTGTGCACTAAATTGCACTTTTATGTGATTTTTAAGGCAATTTGCCACTTTCTTGGCACCACTTCATCACTTTCCTTCAGCAACAAAAAGAAAAAGGAGGGCCACAATGACCTATATATTATAGCTCTAACAATGCCCAGGGCTGGTCGCTCCCAGTACATGTCTCATTTAATAATGGATATTTCATTTTCTTATCCAAGTTAGAGAAACTGGAAGGTACATTCTCATTACCCCCAGGATTTTTACTCTTCCTCCCAGTTTGTCCATCAGAGAATCTTCATCTTGGCACGTAGTCAACAGCTGTACGTCCATTGCTTCATTGTCTACGACGGTGTATATGTTACACACAACTCCATTTGATGCAGAACATGTATCAGATTCCCTCATTACAAAAATTGGGAAACTGGGGCCCTGTGACTTGCCTTCAACCATGCAGACTATCAGTACTACAGGATTCAATGGCTCTGAAAGTGGATTATACAGTTAATAGCTAAGTGGAACTAGAGAGGTTTATACCCAACCTGAGCCCAGTTCTTTCCCATGTCTAAATGGGAAAATGCCCACCTGACTGGCTTGTTCCTTCCCAGCTCCAGGGGCTTGCGATAAAAATCCCTCCATCCCCATCCTGGAAGGCTCCTCCTCATCTCTCCTTGGATTTTCCCATCTCCCCAGCAAGCCTTAGCTGTTTCTCCCCACTCCCTCCGGTCCACAGGCCCTCAGGACACCCTGTACTTGCTTCTCCACTGTAATTTAGTCACCACAGCAAGTGAACGGTAATTAAATGGCATGTGGGGAATTTGCGATGCCCTGCTTTTCTGCTCCACTAGATTATACACTGTATGAAGGCAGCGAGTCCTCGCCACCTCTGGCCACGCTCACGCTATCAGCTGGTCCACAGCAATGGCACTGGAAGCATTTGCAAAAGGAACATCGAAATACAGATCCCATAAATGAAAGCCAGCGCTCATGCCTCTTCTCAGGCCCTCTGGCTGCTGGGCCAAGCGATACATACAGAGCTCTTGCACTCTCCCAGGTTAATCCATTCCTCTCTCTAAAAATGACTTCGTTCATGGTTTCTGTGTATTGATAGCAGCTCCCTGGTGTCTGACATTTTCTCTCTCATTTCGTGTGAACAAAACAACTGAGGAAAAGTCAGTTCTGTGTTTAGCTCTTTTGGCAAAACAAACGTCCCTCTTCCCTTCTCCCCCCACCCAGCATTTGCCCTGAATTTGACTTCACCACAGTCTACATTAAGAACAACAGCTAAACCCTCTTTGAAACTTTATTCACCATGGCCAACAGGAAAAAAAAAAAAAAGAGCTGGTGAAATTCCTTTAAAACGCGCCTTAATCTAGCTGGAATGCCATAAATTGCTTCCAGATGTGCACGATACAAAAGTCAATCAAAGCTATTTATACTGACACTCTACAGTCCAAACAATCTGAAGCCAAATGCCATGTCTCCGCTTCAACAAAGCTATAAATGTCAGTTTTGTTGAATTTGGAGAGGTGTTGAAGAGTTCATGCAAGTCTGAGTTCTTGACTCTTACAGAGCCCGCAGTAATTTTGAAGGGGGGGGGACAAAGCCATGACACGCACAAACTTTTGTAAACCCCTGTCTTCATGGAGTGTGCCTGACACTTCTCATGTATGACCTTCAAAGTCCCACCGGTCTGAAGACAATACTCAGTTTTATAAAACAGAAAAATGTAGCTCTTGGATGAGATGCCAAGAAACCCGAGGAATCTGGCCAGAGCCCCCTCACCCCACCCTGAACACAAATAAGCACACTCAGGAGTCGGCTGGCTGCGTGGCCTGTACTGATGCCTTTTTGATACCCTCATAATCCCAATATTCTCACAACAGCCTCCACACAAAGGCAGTCCACATTGTTGGTAACACACACAGGCACCAGCGTGAGCGTAGTGCCTGACGTCCAGGCCACTGTCTGAGGGGCTGTCACTTAGACACGATCCCTGTGTCTCCTCACATGAAATGCAGTTCCAGGCTTTCTACCTTGTTAAGCACTACAACCTCAGCGCCCAGTGCACAATAGGCCCCGAACCAATAACGGTGAGGGAATGCACACGTAAAGGAAAAGAAAGCTATGAGTCTAGTCATTTCTTCCCAGGGAAACACTGTATGTCCCATACATACCAACAAGTTCTGTTTCGTGAGTTCAGTTTGTTCTTAAGTCCAACAAAGTTAGCTTAGGTACCCAACTAACAATATCAGCTGTATAATACTGTACTATATTAAGTTTATAATACTTTTTGCATAAGCCATACATAAGAAAACAAACACAAAAAATGAGCATTTTTCATCTTACAGTACAGTACCTTGAAAAGTACAGTAGTACAGTAAAACAGCTGGCATCCAGGGGCTGGCACTGGGTGAATGGGCAAGAAAAGTTGCTGACTGGAGGAGACAGGGGAGGTGGGAGATGGTAGAGCTGAAGGGTCATCAGCAACAGGAGGCAGAGGGCCCGCTGCAATTTCTCTTGTGCCTGATAGTGACGGAATCCATATTCGCATCTTGAAAGTTTGCAACTTAAGGCTCGTGTTCAGGGGACTTACTCTGCTTGGAATAAGTGAATTCAGAATAGAAACTCCAGACACTTACACAGTAGACGGAAACAGCTTCGGCTTTGGGCCCCAGACTTGGTGCTTCAAATTCTGCCCAGGGGACAAGGAGTGGCACGGCTTGGTCCAGGAGGGCTCCAGACCTCAGCTCCCTTCTCAGAGTTGGGAGGTTGGGACGTCTGTCTCCCCCAGGCCCGCAGGGCGCTGCTGCCCTTCCATGCATGGCCTCTGGAGTTCTCTCCATTCTTCTGTCCCCATGGCTGGCATTTGCAGTGCTTGAAAAACTAAAGGAGCCAGAAGCAGCTCAAATTTGGAACCAGAAATAATACAGAACTCCAACGTGAATGCTAGCCAGTTTTCATCCAGATTGCCACAGCACCAGGGCAGAACTCCACGAGCGGCGTGCAGCTTCCCGCAGTTGCACCTGTGACGGGCCGGGTGAAGGGCCATGTGGCAGCGCGCACTCAAGCTCCTCAAGGATCACCGCCTCGGCAGCCACAGCCACTGCCTGTCTCTCTAAACACGCTCTACCACAGCACGCGGTGCCCACGACCTTATTTACCTATCGTCTGGCTGCTTTCACACTACAGGGCAGAGCCGAGTTGTTGCAACAGAGACGACAGGGCCTACAAAGCTGAAATCAACCTTCCTACAGTCTGGCTCTTTCCTGCTGACTCTGTTTATGAACCTGGGCTCTCAAGCTGGATTCTGTTTCCTGGTACCCAGAGGATGGCACATCACTTCCTTTGATTTAATTCAGGGAAGGTCCTTACCTCCCTTAATCTCACTTTTTCATCCATAAGGTGGAAATAATAGCTACCTTATATGGCTGAAAGGATTAGATGGAAAAAAACAAAAACAAAAAACCTTAGGTGTTGAAGTAGTTAGCACAGTGCCTGGCACCTAAGAGTTATTAATTCAAGTGTAGCAGCGTCATCATTACCATCCATCAATATTTCTTGACTTACAAGACATATCATGTCATGTGTGAGTGATACATGGCAAAGGGGAGCAGCCTTTACATGGAGTCAATTCAGAGCAGTGGGGGCTGTGGCCACAGGAGAGCCTTTTGTCTAAAAGGGTCAGCGTCGCCTGTGCTCTGGCCACAGACGCCAGGTAGGAGTGCCAGGTCAGCTTTTCCAGGTTTTAAGAATTTCTAAGAGACACTGGAGATTGAGATACTTATGCAAAAGCTTCTGTTTTGCTTTTTTTGGGGGGGGGGGTGTATCGTGTGGCATGGACTTCCCAGGGGGTGCTAGTGGTAAAGAATCCGCCTTCAATGCAGGACACCTGGGTTTGATCCCTGGGTTGGGAAGATCCCCTGGAAGAGGGCATGGCAGTATTCTGGCCACTCCAGTATTCTGGCCTGGAGAATCCCACAGACAGAGACAGGGGGGCCTGGCGGGCTACCGTCCATAGGGTCACAAAGAATGGGATACGACTTAGCATGCATGCAGGCATGGTGTGTGACATGCAGGAAGTTACTTCTCCAACCAGGGATCAAACCTGTGTGTCTTGCAATGGGAGCCCAGAGTTGTAATCACTGGGCCGCCACAGCAGTCCCGAAAGCTTCGATTCTTAAACGCGGTTAACTGACAATGTTTAAAATCACTCTGTAAGTCTAAAACAACACCCATAATCTTGTTTTTGCTTTTATTATTGATGTTTGACTTGGTAAAAAGAGAAGGAGGAAAGGGGAAGGCCTCTGTACTCAGGGTAGAAGCTGGCCCATGCTATGCCAGAACAGACCTGGAATACCTTGGTTCTGCCACTAAAAACCATTTGGGTGAAGGTCTGCTCTTCACACATCTACTCCTGTGATAGCAAACAAAAATGTGCGCCCACCTTGCTCTCTGCCTAGAGAAACCAGAGCACGCACTTTCTAGTCACACCCTCTCTAGCATTTATTTCACAACCACTATGTGAAAGGCGCAAGATCACATTTTTCAGCTGAGTAGGAGAGCACCCTACAAACCACAGTGCTTGGTCCTCCTGACATACACCTAAGAGATCCGAGATACACGCCAGCGTCCATTTTTAACCCCCATGGTAAGCAAGAGAGCAGAGGCTCAGAAACACCCTCAGGACAACGCTCAGTCTGCTGAGGTGACTGCATCTCACAGCCTCAGAACAACTTGAAAATTTCCACAGTCCATCATCTGGAGACCTAGATTTTACCAGCATTTAAATCACGTACTCTTCATTTTCTTATGAGATGAGGGCTGGGAGAGACCTCCATGTAGGTAAGTTCTGTCTCATAAATATGAGCGAGAATGCTCAAGCTAACAGGGACTGTGGAACTTTGTATTGAGGCCACTTCTAAGCTGGAGTTTGCTCCCCAGAACCTCCTTCTCTGAATGAGCTCACGTTATAGCGGGTCAAGAGTGAGCTGCCTAAGACTGGAAGCACTGGTCTCCAGTTTCTCGCCGCCTTTGTTTATTCTGATTTGTTCATCCTCCTATTCTCATCCAGCTCTCGCTGACCACTGGTCTGGTCGTCCAACACCATCCTCAGGCTCCCGGTCGCTGCCTCGCAGTGTATCCACAAGGGGCAGCTGCATAGACACGGCCTTCCTCAGCTCTGCCAGCGCCCTCCACCCGCTTTGCAGCCCCATCTTGGGGGCTGGGGGGGGGCGGGGCGGCCTGTGTCTCGGATTTACTAATTGGTGATTTCTCTGATTCTTCCTTTCAGACGCTGACTTCCCAGCTCCTCATGCAGTTGAGTAAGATCTGATCCCTTTGCTGTGCACAAGCCTTTAAGTGTAATCAGGTCCCATTAGGTTATTTTTATTTTTACTTTCATAACTCTAGGAGGTGGGCGTTCTAGAGTAATGTCTGCTGTGATTTATGTCAAGGAATGTTCTGCCTATGTTTTCCTCTAAGAGTTTTATAGCATCTAGCCTTACATTTACAGCAATCCTACTCTGGGGCATATACCCAGAGAAAGCCATAATTCCGTAAGATATGTGCATCCCGCTGTCCACTGTAGCACTGTTTACAACAGTCAGGACATGTAGGCAACCTACATGTCCATCAACAGAAGAATGGATAAACGGATTGGGACTGACAAATACCCACTGCCAAGTATAAAGCGGGTAACTAATGAGGACCTACCACGCAGCACAGAGAACTCTGCCCAGCGCTCTGTGGTGACCTAAATGGGAAGGAAACCTGAGAAAGAGGGGACAGACGTACACGAGACATACACGTCTAGCTGTATTCACCGCATGACGTAATGCATTCTCCTACGGCTGATAATTGCGTTGTTAACCACAGCATAACTTTGCCCTTTTATCTTTGTTAAATTCTGTGAGAGGATTTGTAGGATGAATTCACAGAAGCAGAGTTGCTGGAACAAAGGAAGGGTTTGGGGGTTGCAATCCCTGCCCCGGAAACCGCGCCTGCCTGGCCCCTGCTGAAACACCCTCCACTTATCTCTTAACAACTTATACTTCCACCAAGAATGTATAAAAGTGCCTGTTTCCCGAACACCCTGACCCGTGCGATATTGATCAAGCTTTTCTACCTCTGCGCATCTGATTGGGGAATAACAGCCTCGCAACGTTGTTTAAAGTCAACACGGCTCTGGTGAACGCGCAGTGGTGCCTGGAGTGCTCACCTCTGCTTCCCTTCACCGCCACATAATCAATCAATAAGCCCGTCTCACCCTGGGACGGATTAACTTTATAAAGCAATAAGGGAGCCTTAGCATTTATGTAGCACTTCAACTGATGACTGGAACTGGCTTCAAGGGGGAAAAAAAGGATTGTAGCTAATTATCCTAGCCCACAGGGACATTAGCTTTTACTGTCTTTGTTTTCCCACTCTTGCCTCAGGTAAGTGGAAGGTGTGGACAGGCAGGCTCTAATATGCAGACTTTGGGTTAATGAGGATAAATAGTGAGCTCACTGATGGCGGACGTCTTTTACAATGCAGTTTCAGTGGAGGCTACTGTTGCCAATGCTGGCTAATGTTGGTAGGAGAAAAAAACAATTAGCGAATTATAGCTCTATTAATAGTTTCTTGGGAAAGAAAATGATTTTTGTCTTAATTGATACTCTGCCTTGATTACAGGGTTAGTAGATAGATGGGTGCGGATGTTTGAAGCAAAAAAAAAGAAAAAATCCTTCTAATGGCTTTAATCAGGACAAAATCTCCCAGGACTAATAAATTATCAGCTATAACAATAGAATGCTAAGAAAAGTAAAGTCTATTAATTCTCCTACTGTATTTCTCCTGATATTATTTATGGCAGCCTCAGTTTTCCTGGTTTAGTGTCTGAGCCCCGCTATGAATCCTCTAAAACTGGAGTGAGAGCCTGGCACATGTATAGAAAGACATGGAATTATTTACAAACGCCCTTTTTAGTTGTGATCCTTAATTCGTCTGGGGTAAGATGAAAAGTTGGATGTTCTCAGGTATGGCTGAGGGAAACAAGTCTGTGTGGGGGCGGTTGCCTTCCGGGGCTGGACCCCAAGTGTTTGCTACATAGTGAGGGCAGACAGAAGAGGGTCCCTCAGTCAAGAGAAAGCTGGGGGTCAAAAGCGCGGACACCAATCAACCTCGTTAGTTTCCACTGCGTTGTCTTGGGGCCTCCCGGAAGGCTCAAACAGTAGAGAATCTGCCTGTGATGTGGGAGACCGAGGCTCAGTCCCTGAGTTGGGAAGACCCCCTGGAGGAGGGCATGGCAGCCCCCTCCAGTATTCTGGCCTGGAGAATCCCAGGGACAGAGGAGCCTGGCGGGCTGCAGTCCATGGGCTCACAAAGGGTCAGACACGACTGAGCGACTCACACTTTAACTTTCACAGGTTCTCTTTGCTTTCCTATCTCCTGCCTACCTTCTGCCCACCCCAGGGTTCCAGATGGCAGCAAAACGTCTATATTCTGGGCAGGGGGGCGGGGCAGGGAGCATTGTCACGTCTTCATTAAAACCACCGTCTCTCTTCCCTCGGGAACCTAGGACATGCCTCCGAGCTAGGAAGACCTGGAAACGCTCTGGGCTCGCCCACGCGGCTCTTTATCCTGGCAGCTGCAGCCGGAGGGCAGACCTGCAGCGCTCCGGTGGCCCTCAGCCTGGGGGTGGGGGCGGGAGAGCAGTTCTAGCCGCCAGGGGACGTCTGGCAACATCTGGGCACATTTTAGGTGTCCCCACCTGGCGTGACCGGCACCTCCTGAGTAGAGGCCAGGATTGCGGGTAAACACCACACAACGCACAGCACAGCCCTTCACAAAAAGCAGCAGCGTGCCCAACTCAAAAGCGCTGCGTCCAGAAACCCTCAGGAGCGTCTCAGAAGAACAGTTTCCTCTTCCTGTAATCCGAGAAGACTGGACAAAGTCCAGAATAACGTCTCGAGATGAGACTGCTCAGAGACTGATTTTCTGCTATTTGTGACTGTCAAAGGGGGAGAAGTGCATTTTTGTTTGTTTTTAAGTTAACTCAACAAATATTTGTGTATCTAAAATACGACTTTAGGGACAGACAATCTGATAAACTCAGGAGTGCTCTAGAACACGACAGTGAACACCAGCTCTTTAGCTGGGCCTGATTTCTCCACAGCATTTCCAGGAAGCTACAGGACTGCCTCAAAATTACAGAAATAAACCCCAAATGTTCCCTTAGACACTCCGACTGCAGAAAGCTGAACTTTCCTAGGCCTCCATGTATTTGTTTTAATACTGCTCAGGAGGAGGCATATGATAACATCAGTTACAAACATTCACTAAATTAAATTTTGAGACTATTTCCCTCCCTCAAAAACTAGTTAAACACCTTTCACATTACTGACCAAAAGGCCCCAGATAGCACATTTTTAACCAAAGCCAAATCTATGGAAAAATATGGAATTAAATATTGATATAACCAGTCATCTTTATTTGATTATAAATTTCAGAATCACATCCTCAAGCTAGCTTAATGGTCACAGAAAAAGGCAGAAGAAATTACTCTAGGGTGATGATTTAGAGAATAATACAAAGTAATCTTCAGCTAACATCACTAGCTTTAATGTGTGCAGGGGCTGAATATAAAGTACAAGTTGGACAATGCTATATTTTTCCTCTCCCTGATCTTTCTCAATCTCACACAGGCTCCAGCAGAAGATAATAATTATTTCCCAGTAACATAATAATAGAAAAGGTATTGACCAGCGATACAATCTACTTGATCACCCTGCGTGACTTCATTCTTAGCACCGAAAGCTCAATTTGATGGCAGGAGATATCTGTCTCTCAGAGGAATAAAGGGCTTTCTAGCTACACTATAACTGAAGGTTGTGATTTGTCTTGCCTGACACCATATTCTACGTGTCCCCAAATTCAGAAGCCCTGCATCGTACATCATCAGGCAGATATTTTCACTCTGGTGTGGCTTCTTGAATCGAGTGTTCCACGGCAGCTAAATGCCGCTAAAGGATTTCAGCCTTCTACTCTATCCCATGTTGATTTCCTTTTCCCATTTGGATGAAATAGTAGCAGGACCTTATTGCCCATTCCTGAGATGAAGAGCACACAGAAGTGCCACGTGGGACTTACTCTGGTTTATGGACGCGGCACTCTCTGAGGATTATCTTTAACACACAAGGTGTCCTGGGGTGCTGAACGGTGCTGCAGGGTCTGGGGAAGTGGTTGAGAAATGGGTCAGAATCACACAGAGAAAAGGAAACTCCCCAATGGCCATACATTTTTAAAAGCTAAGAAGGCTCATCAACAAAGACCAAAGAAAAGGCTCCCGTGGGCCATTCATCCATAAATGGAACCTGGAAATACTTTCTGGTTGGAGTTTATCCCCAGGTCCCTAGTTTTTGAAGCAGTTATGCAAATCAGAGTTGGGCTAAACTCAAAGACCAATTCATTTAATTTATTTCTTACTGTTGGAGTTTACCTTTTTTTGCCAGAGGCTCCTGCTTTCTAAGAAAAAAACACACAGCCCTTTGCCTTTCAGGTTCCACAGCACCAACCTATGGTTTTATGAGGATCAGAGGGATATGAGATGGAAAAGTCCTGGAGGACAGACCAGCACTCAGTCTGTGAGCAGGCCTTTGCCAAGACGCATTGCTCTCTGTAAAATGCCCTCTTTACAAGCACAGAATCTGACGGTGCCCAAACCAGCTCCACCTGATTAAAAAGGTCCTGCAGTGAGCCTGAGGGGCTTCCTTGGTGGCTCAGCTGGTAAAGAACCTACCTGCCAATGCAGGAGAAACAAGAGACAAGGGTTCAGTCCCTGGGTTGGGAAGATCCCCTGGAGAAGGAAATGGCAGTACTCTTGCCTGGAAAACCCCATGGACAGAGGAACCTGGTGGGCTGCAGTCCATGGGGTCACAGAGTCAGACACGACTGAGCACATAGACAGAGTGAAGATGAAGGGACATGACCCTCAATGGCAGCTTGGATTTTACCAGAAAACCTGGCCACCTTTCTGTACTTCAGGGAATGAGAAGTAGCCTCATCCCTGGGATGCTGGTGAGAACAGGTCTGGGTGCCCCATGCCAGCGCCAGGCAGGGGCCAGAGCTGGGAGAGTTAAAAGTGGGCCAGGGAGGGGAGAGGCCAGCCCTCCCGCGTGAACGGCTGTCCTCTTAGCCCAGCTGCCCACTCCCCCAGTGGCATTCTAACACACCTGCCCAGGAATCATCCTCCTCACTGCTCCTCCTTCCTCTTCTAAATCCACTGTCTCCCAAACTGATGTTTTACCAGGATAATGGTTTCCTCTCCCAATCTCAGTGCAGCAAGCCGAGCACAGTATTTTAAATTACACTTTGGCAATAATGGTCCTTCTTGCTGATTCCCATACCTCAAGTTCTTAATAAAACAGGTCTGAGTGAGAGCCAGGGATTGGCATTCCCAGCAAATTCTCAAGTGACGCTGATACTGCGAGCTCAG
>SJYF01000263.1:4437907-4451860 GCA_006410515.1 Procapra przewalskii | reverse complement strand
ACCAACACAATATTGTACGGTAATTACCCTCCAATTAAAAAAATGAAAGAGGTGACCTTTTGCCACCTAAAGAGATGAAAAATGTGATGGAAAAAGGAGAAAATCTGGTTCCCTACAGTGACCGAGAGTAGAGCACGCCATCGGTGAGCCTGTGTCAGGGTCACTCGGAAGGCTTATCACGACCCAAAAGCGGCTCCTCCTTCTCATAGAGCCTCATTCACCAGGTCTGAAGAAAGGCCTAGGAATCTGAATTTCCAGCCAGGGTCAGGGGATGCTGATGTTGCTGGTCCAGGGATAACACTTTGAAAAGCACTGGGGTAAGGACCCCATCGCAAAATGAAGGAGATGGGGTGGCCAACATATTGTGAGTTGATTATTTCTAGTCAACATGCGGTTATTTACAAGACAGGTCTGAAATGATTATGGAGGCATATATGCAGGAGAGTTTGAAAAATCCATGAACTGATGAAGATCTCTTTTTTTTCAGAGATGGTCTTAAGTGCACAAAATCTTCATTTTGCTTTAAAACAACCTTTTCAAGAGTACAGCAATGAGGCACCCTACTGTGATATAGTCAAAACATAAAGTATATATTGAGGCTTAACTGCTGAACTGAAAGTAAAACCCCTCTGAGGTTGCCTGCGTCTCTGATATAGTTCACATAACTGCTCTTCTAAGCCAGATGCACTTTTAAATGGGTTACTTGTAATTGCCTCTGAGGGTCATAAAGAAATATAAGAGATATTTGAAAAACATCTTTCTGTTAAAAAAAAAAAAAAAACCTTGCTAATTATTATCAACAATAGAAGCATGTTCTTTCTTTCCAGGAAAGGTATCTTCTGGGGTGATTGTATTACATGTTAAGAGATAGATACATACTTGAGCTTGGGACTTTTTTTTTGATTGGCTTACAGCAACTCAGACATTAAAGGGACTTGACAATTATATACTAAGGGATAAAATGCCCAATTTTAGAGTTGAGAATCTCCTGAGAAGTCATCGGAGGGAGATGTATTTTAGAGAGGTGAAAACTGAGCCTTGGAGAATCCCCATGTTAACAGGCTCGTTTGGGTGGGGTTAGGACAGGAATCGAGGTCACTGGACCACGTTTCCCCACCCCCTCCAGCTGGCTCTTCCATATTCCTCACTAATTCAACACCCACCTAACCTAGCTCTCCCTTCAGACTTCTTCCACACTCTTCTATTTGTTCATTTTGAATTTTTCCTGCTCATTTCCACCCACACTCTGCAAGTCACCATGTCCAGCAGACGTTCCCTTTATAATTTCAGAGTGAGCTGTCTTCCTCTCCTGCTCCTAGTGGCAGAACCCCACATGACTGCCACATGACTCAGTGGCGTGCTGGACGTGGTGGATATTGGCTCTTGAGACCCACTGTTAAATTTTCAGCAGTTTGCTGAATTGTTAAACACACACAGCTATTAGTAAAGATTAAATTACATAAACTTATAAACAGCAAATGATATTATCAGTAAAGATAATAAAAGACTAAAATCCCATCTCATCCTAATTTTTTTTTTTTTTACCTCATTCACTGTTCTATTCACTATTACTTATAGTTTGGAGGTTATTCGTGTCCACTGGATACAGATGGTGGCATTGCCATAGAATGATGTGTTGTCCATATTGGCCCAAGTCTATGTTCAGTAACATCTTGTTGCTAACCTGAAGTCAGACATGATGGGAATATTTACAACATAGAATTTGGGCAGATGATACAATTAAGGATTTTCCTCCATAGAGAGATGTTTGTTAAAAATTTTTGAGCTCACTACTTGTCATGGGCTGAATTGAGCTCCCTTCAGCCCCAAATGGAAGTCCCAGGACCTCAGGATGTGACTGTGCTTGGAAATGGACCTTTAAAGAGATGATACAGCTTTTTGTAAAAACTGATATTTGTGTGCCTAATCCAATGTGACTGGTGCTCTGATAAGAGGAAATTTGGATGCATAAAAGGACACCAGGGACGTGTACATATGAAAAAGCCGTGTGGACACACAGCAAGAAGGCAGCTGTCTACAGGCTAAGGTCGGCGGTCTCAGAAGAAACCAGACCAGCCATCACCTTGACACTGGCCTTCTAACGTCTCAGACTGTGAGGAAATTCCTGTTGTTTAAGCCACATAGTCTGGCATTTGTTACAGTCTCCTGAGCAAACTCATACAGTACTGTACTTGGACCAGCTCACATCGTTGTTCAGCCATTAAGTTGTGTCCGACTCTTTGCAACCCCATGGACTGCAGCACACCGAGCCTCCCTGTCCTTCAGTGTATCCCAGAGTGTGCTCAGACTCATGTCCCCTGAGTTGATGATGCCATCCAACCATCTTTTATTCTTTGCTGCTCTGTTCCTCCTGCCCTCAGTCTTTCCCAGAGTCAGGATCTTCTCCAGTGAGTTGACTCTTGGCATCAGGTGGCCAGAGTATTGCAGCTTCAGCTTCAGTATCAGTTCTTCCAATGAATATTCAGGATTGATTTCCTTTAGGATTCAGTGGTTGGATCTCCTGGGAGTTCAAGGGACTCTCAAGAGTCTTCTCCAACACCACAGTTGAAAAGCAGCAATTCTTCGGTGTTCAGCCTTCCTTATGGTCCAAATCTCACACCCACACATGGCTACTGGAAAAAGCCACAGCTTTGATTATATGAACCTTTGTTGGCAAAGTCATGTCTCTGCTTTTTAATATGCTGTCTAGGTTGGTCATATGTTTTCTTCCAAGGAGCAAGTGTCTTTTAATTTCATGGCTGAAGTCACTGTCCACAGTAATTTCGGAGCCCAAGAAAATAAAATCTGCCACTGTTTCCATTTTCCTCCATCTATTTGTCATGAAGTGATGTGACCAGATGCCACGATCGTAGTGTTTTGAATGTTGAGTTTTAAGCCAGCTTTTTAACTCTCCTCTTTCACCTTCAGTCAAGAGGCTCTGCAGCTCCTCTTTGCTAGGCAGAAGCCCAGGTACCTCAGAAAGCCCACCGATTCAAAGGAATTTATCATGGAGTAGGCAGTGGGGATCAGTTCAGTTCAGTCGCTCAGTCGTGTCTGACTCTTTGAGACCCCATGGACTGCAGCATGTCAGGCCTCCCTGTCCATCACCAACTCCTGGAGTTTACCCAAACTCACGTCCATCGAGTTGGTGATGCCATCCAACCATCTCATCCTCGGTCGTCCCCTTCTCCTCCTGCCTTCAATCTTCCTCAGCATCAGGCTCTTTTCCAGTGACTCAGTTCTTCACCTCAGGTGGCCAACAGATTGGAGTTTCAGCTTCAGCATCAGTCCTTCCAATGAATATTCAGGACTGATTTCCTTTAGGATGAACTGGCTGGATCTCCTTGCAGTCCAAGGGACTCTCAAGTCTTCTCCAACACCACAGTTCAAAAGCATCAGTTCTTTGGCACTCAGCTTTCTTTATAGGCTAGCTCTCACATCCATACATGACTATTGGAAACACCATAACTTTGACTAAATGGACCTTTGTTGGAAAAGCAATGTCTCTGCTTTTTAATATGATGTCTACGTTGGTCATAACTTTTCTTCCAAGGAGCAAGTGTCTTTTAATTTCCTGGCTGCGTCACCATCTGCAGTGATTTTGGAGCCCCCAAAATAAAGACTGACACTGTTTCTACTGTCTCCCCAGTGACTTTCCATGGAGTGATGGGACCAGATGCCATCATCTTAGATGGGACCAGATGCCATGATCTTCGTTTTCTGAATGCTGAGCTTTAAGCCAACTTTTTCACTCTCCACTTTTACTTTCATCAAGAGGCTCTTTAGCTCTTCTTCACTTTCTGCCATAAGGGTGGTGTCATCTGCATATCTGAGGTTATAGATATTTTTCTTGGCAATCTTGATTCTAGCTTGTCCTTCAGCCAGCCCAGCGTTTCTCATGATGTACTCTGTGTATAAGTTAAATAAACAGGGTGACAATATACAGCCTTGACGGACTCCTTTTCCTATTTGGAACCAGTCTGTTGTTCCATATCCAGTTCTTACTGTTGCTTCCTGACCTGCATACAGATTTCTCAAGAGGCAGGTCAGATGGTCTGGTATTCCCATCTCTTTAAGAATTTTCCAGAGTTTGTTGTGATCCACACAATCAAAGGCTTTGACATAGTCAATAAGGCAGAAGTAGATATTTTTCTAGAACTCTCTTGCTTTTTCAATGATCCAACGGATGTTTGCAATTTGATCATGGTTCCTCTGCTTTTTCTAAATCAAGTTTGGACATCTGGAAGTCCACTATTCACATACTGTTGAAGCCTGGCTTGGAGAATTTTGAGCATTACTTTACTAGCATGTGAGATGAGTGCAACTGTGCCGTAGTCTGAGCATTCTTTGGCACTGCCGTTCTTTGGGTTTGGAATGAAAACTGACCCTTTCCAGTGCTGTCACCACCCACGATAACCTAAATCTCACTTTGCGTTATTCTATTTCATGTAACTTGCACATCAGTTCTGACAATGCAGACTATCATTGTCAATAGTTTGAAACTTCAAAATATTAGGTTGAACTGTAGGAAACTGCTGATATTTGACCACTCCTTGAGCTATAAAAATAGCAATATCCTAAGGTTCCATTTTATAGAATTTGACTATGTAGCTTAGGAACTGATTTCCGATTTTTTATTCTTAAACCTAGGCCCACATGGTACCCAGACAAGTGTTTGTTTGCAATTCAAATTAACTCCCAACATTCAAAAGCTGAGCAATGGCCTAAGAAGTTTGAGATTCTGGGCTCCAGGTTGCGTGGATGGTCAGGCAACATTGCACCCATGTCCCTCCTGGCAACTAATTACCCACAGTCGAACAGAGCCTCCAGATTGTCCCAGAGCCTTGTGCAAGCATGTTGCTTACTGTGATACCTGCCTGATTTTAGGCGTATCTGTGTGGGTAACTCTGAAACATACAATTCCTACTCTGACTTTTTACTTCTTTTTGGCTGGTTCACATCTCTTCTACCAATTGAGTATATACAAAGTGAGATAATGAGTCCTCTAGGGTCAAGAGTGAAGCGCAGAAAGGTAGGCTTCCTAGGGCCCAACTGGACACTATAGGGTCAAGTGTGATGTGATACAGACATTCCACCATATCTGTGCACAAGTCAAAAGGAGAAAGTCTCTGACATCCCAAACCAATGGGAACCAAAGTTATTAATCACATAATGTTCTGACAACTCCCATGAGTATTTGCTATCATCTGAATACAGTCAAATGGCACTTAAGGTTCATCTTCCCCTTCACGGATCACAGCCTTGTAGTGGTGAAGGGTCTTGGGTAATTTAAAGAAGCTATGAGCCATGCCTCACAGGGCCAACCAAGATAGATGGGTCAAGTGGAGAGGTCTGACAAAATTTGGTCTACTGGAGAAAGAGAGAACACCCCACTCCAGAATTCTTGCCACGAAAATCCTATAAATGGTATGAAAAGACAAAAAGACATGATACCAGAGGATAAGAACCCCGGGTTGAAAGTTGTCCAATATGCTACTGGGGAGGAGCAGAGAAATAGCTCTAGAAAGAATGAAGAGGCTGGACCAAAGCAGAAATGATGCTCACTGGTGGAGGTGTCTAGCAGTGATGTAAAGAACAATACTGCATAGGAGCCTGGAATGTTAGGTCAATGAACCAGGGTAAAGTGGACGTGGTCAAGCAGGAGACAGCGAGAGTAAGCATCAACACCTTAGGAATCCATGAATGAAAATGGACAGGCCTGGGAAATTTAATTCAGATGGCCACTATATCTACTACTGTGGGCAAAAATCCCTTTGAAGAAACGGAGTAGCCCTCATAGTCAACAAGAGTAAGAAGTGCAGTAGTTGGGTGCAGTCTCAGACACGACAGACTGATGTCAGTGCATTTCCAAGGCAAACCATTCAGCATCACAGTAATCCAAGCCTATGCCCCACCCACTAATGCCAAAGGAGGTGAGCTCGAATAGTTCTGTGAATATCTATAAGACCTTCTAGAACTAGCACCAAAAAAGAGATGCCCTTTTCATTACAGGGGACTAGAGAAAGTCACTCAGTTTTGTCCAACTTTTTGTGACCCTATGGACTACACAGTCCATGGAATTCTCCAGGCCAGAATATTGGAGTGGGTAGCCTTTCCCTTCTCCAGGGGATCTTCCTGACCCAGGGATCAAACCCAGGTCTCCTGCATTGCAGGCAGATTCTTTACCAGCGGAGCCACAAGGGGAGCCCAGGAATATTAGAGTGGGTAGCCTATGCCTTCTCCTGCAGATCTTCCCGACCCAGGAATTGAACTGGGGTCTCCTGCACTGCAGGCGATTCTTTACCAAGTGAGTTTCAGGGAAGCCCATCACAGGGGGCTAGAATGCAAAAGTAGGAAGTCAAGAGATACCTGGAGTAACAGGCAAGTTTGGCTTTAGAGAACAAAATGAAGCAGGGAAAAGGCTAGCAGAGTTTTTTTTAAGAGAACACACTGGTCATAGCAAACACCCTCCTCTAACAACACAAAAGAAGACTCTACACATGGCCGTCATCAGATGGTCAATACTGATTATGTTCTTTGCAGTTGAGGATGGAGAAGCTCTACATGGTCAGCAAAAACAAGACCTGGAGCCAATTGCAGTTCAGATTAAGAGCTCCTTATTACAAAATTCAGGTTTAAATTAAAGAAAGCAGGGAAAACCACTAGCCCATTCAGTATGACCTAAATCAAATTCCTTATGATTATACAGAAGAAGTGATGAATAGATTCAAGGGATTCGATCTGGTAGAGAGTGTCTAAAGAACTATGATGGAGGATCATAACATTATACAGAAGTCAGGGATCAAAACAATCCCAAAGAAGAAGAAATGCAAGAAGGCAAAGTGGTTGTCTGAGGGGTCTTTGCACAGCTGAGGAAAGAAGAAAAGCAAAAAGCAAAGGAGAAAGGGAAAGACATACCTAACTGAATGTAGAGTTCTAGAAAACAGCAAGGAGAGATAAGAAGGCCTTCTCCAATGAAAAATGAAAAGAAATAGAGGAAAATAATAGAATGGGAAAGACTGGAGATCTTTTAATGGAAGTGGAGATATCAAGGGAACACTTCACGCAAGGATGAACACACTAAAGGACAGAAACAGAACGGACCTAACAGAAGCAGAAGAAATCAAGAAGAGGCGGGAAGACTATACAGAACTATTAAAAAAGTTCTTAGTGACTGGGATAACCATGATGGTGTGGTCACTTACTTAGAGCCAGACATCCTTGAGTATGAAGTCAAGGGGGCCTTAGGAAGCATTGCTATGAACAAGCAAGGAGAGGGGATGGAATTCTAGCTGAGTGATTTCACATCTTAAAACTTTAAATGTTAAAGTCCTACACTCAATAGGTCAGCAAATTTGGAAAACTCAGCAGTGGTCACTGGATTGGAAAAGGTCAGTATTCGTTCCAACCCCAAAGAAGAGCAATGTAAAAGAATGTTCAAACTACCATACGACTGCACTCATCTCGCAGGCTAGGAAGGTTATGCTTAAAATCCTTCAAGCTAGGCTTCAGCAGTATGTGAACTGAGAACTTCCAGATGTATAAGCTGAATTAAGAAAAGGCAGAGGAACCAGGGATCAACTTGCCAGCAGTCATTGGATCATGGAGAAAGCAAGGGTTTTAATTTCACAAAAACATTGACTTCTGTTTCAGTGACTATGCTAAAGCCTCTGACTATGTGGATCACAGCAAACTGTGGAAAATTCTTAAAGAGATGTGGATACCAGATCACCTTACCTGTCTCCTGAGAAACCTGTATGCAAGTCAAGAAACAACAGTTAGAGTTGGACATAAAACAATGGACTGGTTCAAAACCGGGAAAGGAGTACATCAAGGCTTTATATTGTCACTCTGCTTATTTAATTTCTACACACAGTACATTCTGTGATATTCCAGGTTGGATGAATCAAAAGCTGGAATCAAGATCGCTGGGAGAAATATCAACAACCTCAGATATGCAGATGATATCACTCTAATGGCACAAAGTGAGGAAGAGCTAAAGAGCCTCTTGATGAATGTGAAAGAGGAGAGTGAAAAAGCTGGCTTAAAACTCAACATTCAAAATACTAAGATCATGGAATCCAGTCCCTTCACTTCATGGCAAGTAGAGGAATAAAAAAGTGGAAATAGTAACAGATTTTATTCTCTTGAACTTCAAAATCACTGTGGACAGTGACTGTAGCCATGAAATTAAAAGACGCTTGCCCTTTGGAAGAAAAGCTATGACAAACTTAGACAGTGTATTAAAAAGCAGAGACAGATCTTTGCCAACAAAGGTCCATATAGTCAAACTTAAGGTTTTTCCAGTAGTCAGGTATGGATGTGAGATTTGGACCATAAAGAAGGTTGAACCAAAGAGCTGATGCTTTCAAGCTGTTGTGCTGGGGGAGACTCTTGAGTGTCCCTGGGACAGCATGGAGATCAAACCACTCAGTTGTAGATTGAGCATGATCATAAACCACTCAATCAAAACAGGATGCTTGGGGCTGGTGCACAGGATGACCCAGAGAGATGGTATGGAGAGGGAGGTGGGAGGGGGGTTCAGGATTGGGAACACGTGTACACCTGTGGTGGATTCACGTTGACGTATGACAAAACCAGCACAGTACTGTAAAGTAAAATAAAGTAAAAAAAAAACAAACCCTGAATATTCATCAGAAGAACTGACGCTGAAGCTGAAGCTCCAATACTAAGACCACCTTATGCGAAGAGCTGACTCACTGGGAAAGACTCTGATGCTGGGCAACACTGAGGACATGAGAAGAGAGTGACAGCGGATGAGATGGTTGGATGGCATTATCGACTCAATGAACATGAGTTTAAGCAAGCGTTGGGATATAGTCAGGGACATGGAAGCCTGGTATACTGCAGTCCATGGGGTTGCAAAGAGTCTGACATGACTTAGCACCTAAACAACAACAAGAAAAGTTCACCTTGGAATTTCCATGTAAATGAAAATGTCAAAATTACTATATTTCAGAAGGACAACCTTTATTTGTCAAAATTATTATATTTCAGAAGGACAGTCTTTTTCCATATGATGCTTAGAAATTTTATTGGCAGATATGGTTTTCTCTAACCAATTTTTATTTTCCTTAATCTCCAGATTTCATTTAATTTCTTATCTTGCTGCAGCTAAATTCAGTCTAATGGCTTTTTACCCTATTAGGTTACTCCTGATACTTAAGGCCTAGTTTAGGTTGCTTTATTGATAAGAGGCCTAAGAGAATTTTCTTATCTGCAAAGAAGATAAATAAAAACTGATCTCAAAGCACAACGTGTTGCTTAATTAATGTTTATAATAGTCTCTATAATTACTAATGTTATTCCTTTTAAGCATGTCGTTTATATGGATTTAAAAGTAAAACACAGTGCAGCCCCATAGTCTCAATGTTAGAACAGCTCAAGTCAGAAAATTTTCCGAAGTATTCTTTGCTAGTTTTCTTGATTTTCCCCAATAAATGTGTGTGTGCTCAGTTGTGTCCAACTCTTGGCGACCCAGGCAGAATACTGGAGTGAGCTGCTGGGAATTTTTCTGACCCAGGGATTGAACTGGAGTCTCCTGTGTCTCCTGCATCGGCAGACGGATTCTTTACCACTGAGCCACCTGACAAGCCCAGTCAATAAATATTATTAACTAAATTGTTGCATTTTGGCTGCATCTACTAAATCACATGAGCATTTTATAAACTAATTTTAAAAAAGACAGAAGTATCTAGTTTTTCTGGGGCTTACCATGAAAAAAATCTACAAAACTCACACATTTCTATATGCTTTAATTATCCTACTTTTCTAATTTGTGAGTAAGGAATTCAGCTGTTGTGGAGGGCGCACTGGAGAGCATGTTATTACTGTTGATTAATAATGAAAATCTCAGACATTAGAGCTTAATAGTCCTTAAGGATTATCTAAGGCCAATTCCTTCATTTCACTGACAAAGAAACCAATGCCTAGAGAGAGGTAATGGATTGTTCACGAGTTCATGGTAAACTCTGGTCTGTGATAACGCCACACTCATGTGTGTGCAAGTCTGCACTCACACTCCCATGTCCTCCATTCCTCAATGTACCGCTAAAGAGATTTCTGCATATCACTTTCTAACGTACTCTAAATTAATTTCCCAGATCATTATGTTGTCATGTTAATGACTGTTTAGATAGCTAGTCTAATCTACTGAGGTTTCACTAGAGAAGCTCACGTAAACAACTCCCACTCTATTCTTCCACAGTTGCATGTACACATCAACGTACCACATTTCTGCATTCCATACTCCCATGACTAATCCCAGGTCCCTAGTGCTACTGATCCACAGCCGACAAACAGACTCTAGTTTGATTGGCAGGTACACAAACCCAGATTCGAGCTCCCTTTGTTACAAACCTGTGTCACCTACATTTCCTTTATATGAGAGGAAACCTTGGCTGTGTTGGCATTTTCTGTGAGTGCCCACAGACACACACTGAGCTATGAGCCCTAAAAAAGGGCAAAGCCAGTTATGATTTCAACTTCAGTAAATGAAGATGGGCAACAGAGCCCATCATTTTAACTGTGTTGGTCAATCTACTCAAGAGCTTGGGAATTATAAAATAGGTTTCTTGATTAACTAGATCAAGGCGAAGACTGGTCACACTGCAACAGAGTGTAGTCTATGGTTCTGAAAAATAGGTTTTACATTCCAAAAGGTCTGGGACTGTGATGAACAGCAGGTGGAGTGTGGGCTTCCAGGCCCAGGCTGACGACAAAGTCACAGGAAGAAGCCTCCTGCCTAGAGACCGGCGCTGTCCTTCCGGGTTTCTGTAGTAACTCTCTGCATATCCACTTCCTCTCTCCACACATCAGCCCCTCTAATTTGTTTTCCATGAAGCAGCTATACTGATCAGAGTCAAACGTAATTATGTCCTCGTTTAGAGTCTTATGAGGATTTCTGTTGCGCTGAGTATAAAGATAAGCCTCCAAGGTTCCCCCCATCAGATGCCCCAGATGTTTACAGCCATCCGCACCTCACCCCACTGCCTCAGCTCCAGCCACACCTGCTCCCTTCCCAGCCCTGGACGACGCCGCCTCCTGCCACTGGATCTGTGCACAGGGCCACTCTCTATCCATGGAATCTGCTCCCCTCCCACCCTAATTAGCTGCAGCGCATCGTTTCAAGTCTCAGCTCTGCTGTCAGTTCCTCAGGGGAGCCATTCCTGCCCTCCCTTTTTAGAAATGTGATCAGAATGACAGCAAGAGGCTGTTGGCAATGCCAAGGGCTGTAAGGATGCGCAGGAGCTGGAGCTCTTGTGCGTTGCTCTCAGAGACGCAAACTGGTACAGCCACTTTGGAAAAGAGCTTGGCCCTCCTACTAGCAATGAACATAGACACCCTTTGATCCAACAATTCCATTTCTGCCAATTTCATATACCTACCAAAAGGGAGTACAGATTTTCATTAAAACGTATGGACTAGAACATTAATAGAAGCTCTATTGATATATAAGTATGAATGAAGTTTCAATTTGTATCATTTCTCACGTTTTAAGTAAGTTTGTATTAGTCTGCTACCAAAGGATGAAAATTAAAAACAGACGTTACGTGGACTTCCCTGATGGCTCACTGGTTAAGACTCTGAGCTCCCAGGGCAGGACAGCTAAGATCCTACATGCTGTGTGGTGTAGCCAATTCATCAATAAAACTTAAAAAAAAAAAAACAGACAAAAATTAGAAACAACCCCCATTGCCTATTAATAGCAAAAGGAATAAACTGAAGTCTCCACATAGAATGGGACACTATGAAATTCATGCACAACACCACAGATGAGTCTGACAAAGGTAATGTTGAAAAGGAAGTTGATACTAAAAACCTCACAACAAGCAACACAAATTCCTTTTACATAAAGTTCAGCAATAGAGCAAGTAAGCCATGCTTCCCGGATCAGGATATGGTCATCCTTAGGGTAAGTGGTGACAGAGGGGGCACAAGTGAGCCTTTGAGATGGCTGGTTACTCTCTGCTTCTTTGTGAACACTCACTGAGGTGAACACCTACGATTTGTTCACTTTTCTACACGTATAGTACACATCGATTAAAAACACAAAAGTCTCATTTAGGTTCTGGAAATAACAAAGACTTATTCATTGTGGCACCTGTCCCTCAAAATGTTACCCTTGATTTGGGTCATTATCTGATCAATGCTTCCGTTGCCCTTGAGTTTCTTCTGAAGCTCCATGAGTTTTGAATAATCAGTCATTACTCTCTAGCGCCTAACTCATTATTTACCAAATATCTGATAAATTAAGGACAAATGCAGCAACGCACACTTTCACAAACAGATGCCAATCACTGATTATTTGCATATACAGTCCTGCTTCAGTGATTCAGACCACGAGGCAGCCTGGGGCCCGGGAGCCAGCACTGCCTGTGCCACCTGCCTCTTTGGTTGAGGCAGGGAGAGACCTGTCTCTGTCTGGCTGACAGCTCTTTCTCTGGAACTCAGCACAGTGTTTGGAACATGACCGGTTCTCAGCTCTGTGCTTTACTAAGGGAATGGAAGACTGAATATACATTAAATTGGATTAAATATCTTTCCAGTGTACGACACCCTCAAGTGAATGAAAAACAAGATGAATCAATCTGTTTTGCTTCTCGCATCCTGGTTGCAACAACCTGGGTATATAAGTTCATTTCTAAACTCTTAAGATCACAACCCTGCCAAACTCTGGCTCCTAACCTCTCCTGTCTCTTGGGCTCAGATCCCGTAGGACCTGGTTGCTCTGGTGAGCCTACAGCTCGTGAGGTAGGTTCTTGGCTGAGTTATAAGAAAACACTTTAGAATGCCTTTGAAGAAATAGGTAATAAACTATGGCTTCCAAATGATAAGATTGTAAATAAATCAAGCTTCTACTTCCTCGGGTTGAAACAAGTTCTCCACTAACCTCAACACAGAACCTTTAGGAGAGGAGATCAAGTGATTAAATATAGATCAAGGATGTTTAATTTCTTTAGAATGTAAAATTATATCACATTAGTAATACAGGTAGTGCTGGTGGTAAAGAGCCTGCCTGCCAACGCAGGAGACATAAGAGATGCGGGTTCCATCCCTGGATCGGGAAGGTCCCCTGGAGAAGGAAATGGCAACCCACTCCACTGTTCTTGCCTGGAGAATCCCAAGGAGAGAGAAGCCTGGAGGGCTACAGTCTACGGGGTCACACAGAGTCGGACACGACTGAAGCGACGTAGCATACACACACTTTCAGAAATCCTACTCTCTCACTGTTTCAAGCAATGTTACGAAAACTCCACAGGCATCTTTTAAAACTGCCTTCACTATCAAGAGAGTCATAGTTTAAGATTTTTCCAGTGCATAACTTCATTTTCATTTGAGATACTGACTTTTTGAGTCCATGTAAAATGATTCCAGCTGGAAAGTTTAAGTCAAGCCTTAAGCACTCATTTGCACAACCTTGGGATTCATTACTCGTTTATTCATCCTGGAAGAGTTTGTGATCTCCACAACACAAGAACTTGCTCTGGTGCTTTTGAGTTATTGTTTTTCAGTTGCTAAGTCGTGTCTGACTCTTTGCAACCTTATGGACTGTAGCCCACCAGGCTCCTCTGTCCATGCGTTTTCCAGGCAAGAATACTAGAGCGGGCTGCCATTTCCTCCTCCAGGGGCCGGCAAACCAACCCATGTCCCCTGCATTGGCAGGCAAACTCTTCAATACTGAGCCACCAGGGAAGCCCAAATGGTCTTCAAAAGCCTTTCAGCTAATTAATCCAGCCTCATTTTAAGTTTGCCTACCTTTGAAAGAATGATTCTTTTCTCATGGCCACTCAGTTCAGTCGCTCAGTCGTGTCCAACTCTGCGACCCCATGAATCGCAGCACGCCAGGCCTCCCTGTCCATCACCATCTCCCGGAGTTCACTCAGACTCACGTCCATCGAGTCAGTGATACCATCCAACCATCTCATCCTC
>SJYF01000263.1:4419973-4437317 GCA_006410515.1 Procapra przewalskii | reverse complement strand
CCATGTCCAGATATTCAAAACCAGGAACGATGGAGGATATATTGTGCTAACCTGTTTTAACCAAACAAGTCTTGGTTGTTCAACATAAAGGGTCAGTGACACTGTCTCTGACATGAGATGCTTTATAAAGACTAGAGTGTAATTCACACCTTTTGTTCTGAGGGCTTGAGTAAAATTTCCATCTTATGTTCAGTCAAGTATACACACGCACATGCTCTGTGGAGGCTGGAAAAAGTGGTCTGTTCCCCAGGGTACAGCAGGTGCGAGGTGGACTGAGCAATGGGTAAATAGCTTCTCTGGAGAAGCTTTCTCAGAATTTACAGTGACCTGGAGTCTCTCTGCTTCCCAGGTAGTGCAGTGGCAAAGAATTCACCTGCCAATGCAGCAGACTCAGGAGACGTGAGTTGGATCCTTGGGTTGGGAAGATCCCCTGAAAGAGGAAATGGCAACCCTCTCCAGTATTCTAACCTGAAAAATCCCATGCACAATGGAACCCGGCAGGCTAAGGTCCATGGGATTGCAAAGAGCCAGACATGACTGAGCACACACACACAGCGTCTCCCTAATCTACAAGTCCTAACCCTGTGTTCATTCTGCCCTGCTGCCTGTGAGGCAAAGTTCCTCATGGAAGACTTCACAACTCAGAGCCAAACCTCAGCCAAACCATTTGGCATGGGCCGACCTGAGCTGGAGAGGGCTGCTCTCCCGAGTCTCCCATCATTTTCCATGAGTACCTGGCTGGGTATCTTTCTAAGAAGCAAGGGAATAACTGTGCTCTGTTGCAGCCTCCTCCACCCCAGTCCCTCCCCTGCAGCAAAAGAGAATGGAAATGAACAGCCTGTCTATCTTTTGAGCTAGTTACAAGGTTTGGTTATTGTCTCTGCTCCCTTCTAAGAGGTACAGATAAAAAAAAGTCTGATATTCACATTCACTGCACATTATGTATTAATGCAAATTAAGCTTTCTGAACCTTGAGCTACAAAGAATTATTTTTAGAAACTTCTAAACCTATGAGGAGAAAAGTGACGGAGACCTGGCATCACTGGCATCCTATACATAAACTGGATTTCGTGTGCCAATCCCTACCCAACACGCCCACAACTGTGGCTGGTGTACTTCAGCTCACTTTGTTTTCCTTCATTCTTCTGAGGATCTCTAACAATCATGCTGGCCTTTCCTGGTGGCTCAGTTGTAAAGAATCCGCCTGCCAATGCAAAAGACAGGGGTTCGATCCCTGGATTAGGAAGATCCCCTAGAGAAGGAAATGGCAACCTGCTCCAATATGCTTGCCTGGGAAAATCTCATGGACAGAGGAGCCTGGTGAGCTACAGTCCATGGGGTCACAAAGAGGTGGACCCGACTTAGCGACAAGACAACCACCACCACGCTGGCTTTTTCTGCCTTATTTTTATTTCTTGAATTTGTTACACTCAAATACAGTTTTAAATCTGAGTCAACATTTTTAGGGCATAAAAAAATCATTCAACAATACCAAGGCATAAAATTCTCTGCTCAGTACAGCCCAGTGGATGCTGTCGTGAAATGTTCAAATGAGGTGTGACACGAGAACCCAGAGGCTGTAATGAAAAAGTGATTCCCTGAGAGTCATCTCTTAGTTGAAGGCATTTAATTTTCAAAGGAGCTCAGTATTTGAACAAGTTCTGTTTTTCCTTCTTTCCATGGTTTCAATGAGCTGTACTTTTATGCCAATCATAAAAGAGAACAGGTTTCATTTAAAGTCTTTGGGTATTTTAGTGGCCCTTGTGCATCAGTCCCTGAGCTAGGATGGCAAGGGGGAAGCGGCTGAAAGCAAAGCTTGTGAAAGTATGCGCCCCCACTTGCAGCGCTGGTAAACGTCTCTTACAGCATCAATCACCAGAAAACTTGCTATTTTCAGGTAACTTAAGGGAGTAGAACTCAAGAGCTGGAAGGAGTCATGAGGTTTTATTAGCAACTTCAGCCTGGGTGGGACAGGTGCTTACCCGAGATGAGTGAGTCATGACTCAAAGCCAGAATTTCTAACATTTCTGACTTCACTCACACTGGCTTTTCTAACTTCATGGAATAACACCATCTGAACTTCTTAAATGAATGGGATTTGTGCATATGTTCTAGCTTTCAAGATAAAGGAGTGAATGTCCTCATAATGACCTGTCCATAGTGACGGCCTTCAAAAACAGAACCAAACCAGTGTGATAAAGGAGGTGCCCTTCGGTTATGAAGACTTCGAGGCATATTGTCAAGATACTAAAATTCCTGGCAACTTTCTAAAATAATCTCTCTAAACTGACTTCTATTTCTTCCACCAACTGCCATATTTGATTCCCATCTCTGATTACCAGTTCAACAACTGGAATTCCAGGTTAGGAGAAACCAGAATGGGAAAAACGACTATACTTTTTGTAACAATGCACTTACCTATCTATAATGGCCTACAGGTTCAGGAAATATGATTTGACTGTATTTGTTCTACTAAAAAACAACTGTGCCCATGGTAATTATGCCATCCATCCAGTTAGGCACTAGAAAACAGGTCTAATAAAACTTAAAATCTACCTATACATTAAGGGTTGAGACTATTCTTTGTGACCTCTCCTTTAACAAGGAAATGACTGGCCCTGACTTGGAGGCAGTAAGTTTAGTAGCATTTATTAAAATTACCTTCTATTCTACCTTAACAAAAAAAGAACCACAGTTGACACATTTTTTTGACATCATCTTTCAGTTTATTGACACAGTATTAACAAGCTGTATTTCTGTTTCTATCTTATCTCCTGTCATATAGATATTCATCTTTAAATAGAAAGGTGCTTGATCAAAGAGCTGAATTCAAGATAGTCATTAAGTACACTGCTTTCCTAGGATATTATATTAAAAAATGCTTCAGATAAGCCAATGCTCTAGGGGAAGTCTGACCTTCAGATTTCTTCTAAATTTTATATTTGAATTAATGTTGATGGTAGATTTATCAAAAGGGCAGAATTTTTCTTTCCTTTATTTTTCTCTAGTGAACGACTTGTATAAACTTTGGGAACACAAAGTGTAGGCTATGTGGGGTCTATGCAGAAAGAACTTGTTATTAATAGTCAGAAGAGAAATTAATCACATCTGAAGTTAACTTTCATCTTAGAATGTTGAAAGCTAGACCTTGAGACAGTAAAACCAAAACAAAACAGTCAACTGGTAAGCAACAGGACCAGCATCCAAACGTGGACGTGGTAAACTGTGCTTTCCGGAGATGGTGGTGGTCACGTCCATCACCCCGTGTGGTCTTCCGCTCTGTGGCCTGCCACTCACCAGCAAGTTGTGAAGTCTAACTGTCCTCTCTACAAACTCGGCAGGCTTTCGTGACTCATGTGTAACCAATACAACGTGTGGAAAGTGATGCTGTGTGGCTTCTAAGGTTAGGTCAGAGAATCCTTGCAACCTCTGCCTTGGTCTTTTGAAATGGATGCTCTTTCTCAGGACTCAGAGATGTTAAGGATATCATGAGATAATATAAATAAAATACCAGTGCTTGGCTAGTCTAATCAGTATTTATCACACATCAATGCTGCCAAGAAGAGTCAGGAATGGCAAGAATAGTTCCAACAAGGGAATTTAGGATATAGATTAAGTGTCAGAAGGGAGAAGGAATTCAAGAAAGGGAGGCAAAGGAGAAGCAGGGAGAGGGAAGAGAAGCACAGAGAGAAGAAAAGGAGGCAGAAGGAGCAGGAGGAGGAAAAGCACGGCACAGAAATATTCAAATAGATAAGACCGAAGGGTTACTAAACTAGCCATCATTCGACAGAAAGTAGAGACGGCAACTTACTGCAGATACTTGCTGGAATGGAAACGGATTGCAAACTGGAAACAACCCAGTGTGGAAAAAAAAAATCATACAGAGTATGATGCTAGTCCATTCTAACCAAAGGGTTGTAGTGAGACAAAGATGGCCTCTGACTGTGGGCAGCAAAGATAACACTCACCTTTATTCCAACCCTCACAATTATTTAGACAGCCTGTGGAATTTCTCATCTCTTAGGAGGGTGTAGGAGCAGCAGAAAAACTTCCTTGTGTCTAAGAAGAGCACAGACACAGCAGAGGGAGCTACCAGACCTGGAGGACCTGGGATGGGAGAGAATGATTTAGCACCAGCCAACGAGCACCACGGCTGACGTCCACGTGGAATGAATGATGAGCATCTCAAAGGATGTGAGTGCGGGCAACTGTCACTGGAGTCCCACCTTGGACTCCTGCACGCTATGCCCCTGAAGCCCGGTAAGCTATGAAGAAAAGAAATATAATATTGACTGTGATTAAATTTCTGGCACCCTGGTGGAATGGGATTGGAGAGGGCATTGCAATAGAAATTAAGTANNCCCGCCCCTGCCAGTAAATACTTCTTTCCAGGTGGCACCATGGTAAAGAATGTGCCTGCCAATGCTGGAGGCACAGGAGACTCGGGTCCGATCCCTGGGTCAGGAAAATCCCCCGAGGGAAAAAATGGCAACCCACTCCAGTATTCTTGCCTGGAGAATCCCATGGACAGAGGAGCCTGGGGGGCTACACTTCATGGGTTCGCAAAGAACTGGACATGATTGAGGGACTGAGCAGCCACACTTTCCCCCAGAATAAAGCTGCATTTTCAGCACACCCAAGACTATGGTCAGACAGTTGTGGTCAACACACTAACTTTCTTCTGAGCACAACCTTGCAGAATAAATGCTGGTTTTGCTCATGTTCTAGTTAGAGTATTTCATGGCAGGTGATTGAAAACTTCACTCCCAGTATCTGTGAACGTTCCAAACCAATGGTTCTCAACCTAGGACTGATTTCTCTCTCCCATCCTGCTCCAGGAGAAAGTGGTTAAGTCCAAAGAATTGGTTATCACAATGGGAGGGGGAGGGTGCTGCTGACATCTAGTGGGCCAAAGGTCAAAGATGATATTTAACCTCCAGCACTCCTCAGGACAGCCTCCCATAGTGAGGAATTCTCCAGTCTTGAGTGTCAGTACCACTGAGGTTGAGAAACACTGCTTAACGCTAATGGCCCAGTGGCACCCCTTGGATATGACTTAATACAAGAGAGACTTAAGTGCACAAATAAAAACATCCATGCAATTGCTTCATCCCAGACTTCCACTTCATTTCTTTCATATTCCAATGTGTAAATACACTGTGCTCTACATATCACTTAACAATGCTAGCATTTCCAAACACTGTTACAAACTGCCAATCCATGACTCCTGTCTCACCCAGACTGAATTTGCCCTCGTTCACCTGCAAGCATGTCTCCACTTAGTCATTTAACCAACGTAACACACCTCTATTTTCTTTCTTTTTAAATTTATTTTTATTTGGTGGATACTTGCTTCACGATATTACATTGGCTCCTTCCCTGCAACAACACGAATCAGCCGTAAGCATACACAGGTCCTCTCCTCTGGAGCCGCCTTTCCTCCCACCCACCCCTCCCATCTAGGTCAGTACGGAGCACCGAGCTGAGCTCCCTGTGTCAGACAGCGCCTTCCAAATAGCCATCTATTCTACATATGGTGATGTATATGTTTAACGCTATTCTCTCGGTTCTTCCCAACCTCTCCTTCCCCTTGCTGTGCCCGAAGTCTGTTCTCTATGAAAGTCTCCTAAGTAGATCACTGAAGAAATGAATATATTCCAAGTTTCAATAGAAGGCCTTTCCATAAACAGAGTTAAAGCAAAATCTGAAAGAATAATCCATTCGGACCACTTGAGCTGTGGTGGGAGAGCAAACCTGGGAAAGCGGGCTTTACTTACAAGGAGTCAGCCTTGGGCTCGTCATCAGTTATAATATTTACAATCTGCTGTTCATTACTCTGTGTGCTGGTCCACTGACTTCCTGAAATGCCTTGAGTTCATATTCACGTGCGTTTAGTCCAACATGAAGTCTATTTCATCTATGACCGGAAATAGAAAACACCTCCCTTCTTGAAATAACTAAGAATGTACAAAGGAATAAATGGCTTTTAAAAACTGCTTACTCTATCAAGAGGAAAGTCATAGAAACCAGGCTCATTTTGTTGGTAATGTCTAAAGATTACAGTAGATGAATTCTTCGTATCAGTAGAGTTATCTACAAATCTTATTAAGAAATCTTCCATATGTCTGGTTTGGGAAAAAAAAAAAGAAACCTTTTAAGACAAATGAGGGAAGGTGTCAACCAGCCCTTCCACTCTGAAGACAAAAAGATTCAGTTTATTTCACAGCTGCTTTAACAAATTGTAAAGATAATATTCTCTCTCCATGAAAGATACAATTTCTGGAAAATACAAAGTATTTCTCACACCTCTTCATGAAACACACTGTAAAATGATAAGAAATGTAGAATGAACTTAAAATATATGAATATTAAATTTCTTGTGCTTAACACATTCCAACCCATAAGCATTTTTCACTCCCTCCTGTGCTTTTTCATTTATTTTGATAGTATTAAATGGGTATTTTTGAGGTAAAGTCCCATCACATATATGGTTTTTCTTTTTCTTTTCTGATTTTTGCTGCAGAACTGAAACTCTTTAGCATGCTATGTATAGGAAGCCATCTGCTTATATATATATTCTCAAAGCCAGATTTTCAAGACAACAGAATACAAAATGTGGAAAGGTCCTGATTATAAGCTCTTAAAATCTGTTTGTATATAAACAAAGCTCTTTCCCTGAATGTGTCATACTCACAGAGAAATGTAAAAAGGAAGGAGAAGTGGTCTTACTCTTTAGGTACTCCGTAAATACACATGGAAACAGCAGTACAGACAATATAAGGCAAATATAACCAAAGGAGATGGGGAGGTGAGCATCTGAGGATTTTGTCTGCGTAATTATTCCTATATTAATATCCTAGTTTCCCTTGGGGCCACACAGCCCCTACTCCCAGTCTACATGTTTCTAGTACGGTTCATCTTACTCCCATCTCCATGAATGTGTAGAAGGATATTCTAACATGATTCTAAGACAAAAAAAATCTGTGATGGTCGGGGGGAGGGTGGCAGGGGAGTAAAAGGTAGCATTTTAGAATGTGTTCACACTTATATTGTTATCAACATAAACTGTTAAATATATACACACATTTTTATATGTAAGCCTCCTGGTAACCAAAAAGCAAGAACCTACAGTACATTCACAAAAGAAAAGCAGAAGGGAGTCTAAACATAATAAAGAAACACATCAAACCACAAAGGAAGAGAGTAAGAGAAAACAGGAATAGAGGGAGCACAAAACAACCCACCAGCAATCAAAATGGCAATAGCACAGGCATCAACTGCTTTACATGGAAACAAATAATTTCTTCAATCAAAGGACTCAGTGTCTAAATGGACTATAAAGCAAGGCCATCTATATGCAGACTACAGGAGATTCACTTCAGATGTAAGCATACACACAGGCTGAGAGTGAAGAGATGAAGAAAGATGTTCTGTGCAAGTGGAACCAAAGAAAGCTGAAGCAGTAATACTCATATCAGATGAAACAGACTTTAATATAAAGACTATAAAAGCAAATACTAACAGACCCAAGGAGAGAGATATACAGAAATACAGTAATAGTAGGGGAATTTAATGCGTCACTTACATTAATGGATAGATCATTCAAAATGAAATTAACAATGACGCTTCTACCTTAGAGGGCATATTATACTAAAAAAAATACATATATATATATATATATATATATATATATGTATATATACACGTGTGTGTGCATGCTTAGCTGGAGAAGGAAACAGCAGCCCACTCCAGTGTCCTTGCCTGGAGAATCCCAGGGATGCCGGAGCCTGGTGGGCTGCCATCTACGGGGTCACACAGAGTTGGACATGACTGAAGCGACTCAGCAGCAGCAGCAGCAGCCGCGCATGCTTAGCAGCGTCAGTCGTGCTGACTCTGCAACCCTGTGGACTATCACCTGCCAGGTTCCTCTGTCCATGGGAGTCTCCAGGCAACAGGCAAGAATACTGAAGTGGTTTTCCACACCCTCCTCCAAGGGATCTTTTCAACCCAGGGACTGAACCTGAGTCTGCTGCTTCACAGTGGACACCTATTGAGCCACTTGGGAAGCCTACACACACACACACACACACACACACACACACACACACACACACAATTATGGCACACACTTGATGAACATAGATGTAAAAATCCTCATCAAAATGTAACCAAACTGAATTCAGTAATGTATTAACATGATCACATACCATGATCAAGTGGAATTTATTTCCGGGATGCAAGGATGGTTCAACATCTGCAAATCAAACAACATGATACACCATATTAACAAAATTTAGGATAAAATTATAGGATCTCAACAGAAGCAATTTGATAAAATTCAGCATACATTTATGACAAAATCTCTCAGCAAACTAAGTATAGAGGGAATACGTCTCAGTGTAATAAAGGCAATACATAACAAGCCCTCAGCTAACATTGCTCAGAGGAAAAAAACTTTCAGCTTCTCCTCATTAAAATCAGGAAGAAGAAAATGATGTCCCTCTTGCCACTTCTACTCATTGGATCTTTGGAAGTCTGAGTCAGAGAAATAAGCAAGAAAAAGAAACAAAAGCTATCCAAGTCAGAAAGGAAAAAATGAAACTGCCCGTATTTGATTTTGAGGGTGTGTGTGTGTGTGTGTGTGTGTGTGTGTGTATGCCTTCAGTCATTTCTAACTCTTTATTAACCCATGGGCTGTAGCCCGCCAGGCTCCTCTGTCCATGGGAGTTTCCAGGCAAGAATACTGGAGTGAGTTGCTATGCCATCCTCCCAGGGGATCTTCCTGACCCAGGGATCAAACCAGCATCCCCTGTATCTCCTGCATTGGCAAGGAGATTCTTTTGCCATTGTGCCACTTGGGAAGCCCCATTTGAGGATGACATAATTTTATATACAGAAAACCCTGAAGATGCTACTCAAAAATATTAGAGCTAATAAACATATTCATTGTTTGCAGGATACAAAATCAATACATAAAAATCTGTTGCATTCAAAAAACAACTATGAGACAAAGAACTTAAAAAATTCCATTTATACTTGTATCAAAGAGAATAAAATGACTAAGAATAAATTTTTCCAAAGAGGTGAAAGATCATTACCTTGAAAACTATAAAACACTGATGAAAGAAATTGAACAAAACACAAATAAATGGAAAGATATTCTGTGCTCATAGACTAGAAGAATTGTTAAAACATCTATGCTGCCCAAAGCAATCTGCACATGCAATGTAATCACTATAAAAATCACAGCAGCAGTTTTCACAGAAATAGAACTAACAATGCTAAAATTTGTGTGTAATCACAGAAGACCCTGAACAGCCAAAGCAATATTGAGAAAGAAAAGAGCTACAGCCATCACACTCTCTAATATCAAACTACACTGCAAGTTACAACAGGAATTTTAAAAAGTTATGGTATTGGCAAAATCAGATACACAGAATATAACATCCAGAAATAAACCTACATACAGATAATTGATCTATGACAAAGAGGCAAGAATATATGACACGGAAAGCAGTTTCCTTCAATGGTGCTGTGAAAGCTGGACAGCCACATGAAAAGAATGAACCTGAGCCCCTATCTAACCCCATACAAAAAATTAACTCAAAATGGATTAAAGATTTCAATGTGAGATTTGATAACATAAAAGTCCTAGAAGAAAATTAGGCAGTAAATTTCTTGATATTGGTTTTGGCACCAAATTTTTGGATCTGACTCCAAAAGCAAAAATAAACAAATGAAACTATATTAAACTAAAAAGTTTCTGCATAGCAAGAGAGTTCATCAAGAAACTGAAGACAAGCTACTGAATGGAAGAAAATATCTGCAAATCATACATCTGATAATGAGTTGATATAAAATCACATAAGGAAGCCACACAACTCAATAGCAAGGAAATGATCCAGTTAAAAATGGGCAGAGGACTTGGACAGTCATTTTTCCAAAGAAGACATAGAGATGGGCAACTGACTCATGAAAAGACGCTAGATGTCACTAATCCCTAGAGACATACAAGTCAAAACCGCAGTGAGGGATCATCTCATGTCTTTCACAATGGCTATTTGCCAAAAGATAAGTGTTGGCAAGGATGTGGAGAAAACTGAAACTTGTGCACTGTTGGTGGGAATGGAAATTGCTGCAATCACTATGGAAACCAACCAAAAAATTAAAATAGGACTGCCATATGACCCACCAATTTTACTTCTGGGTATTATCTGAAGAAAATGAAACACTAATTCAGAAAGATATGTGCACCCCTGCGTTCACTGCAGCATTATTTCCGATAGCCAAGATACAGGAGCAGCCTAAGTGACCTTTGATGAATAAAGGCATAAAGAAGGTGTAGAAGACACACACACCCACCACAGAATATTACTCAGCCATTAGAAGAACGGAGTCTCGACATCTGTGACAACATGGACGGACCGTGAGGGCATTATGCCGGTACAATAAGCCAGACAGAGAAAAGAAAAGACACGCAATTTTACCTATACGTAGAATCTTAAAAACAGAATAAAGCAAAAACTGTCAAGCTCATAGATACAGAGGACAGACTGGCGGCTCCCACAGGAAGGAGAGTGGGAGTCCAGAGGAGCACACTTCCCATTAGAGAGTGGGACACGTTAGAGAGTGGGACACAAAGGAGCACACTTCCCGTTAGAGTGCAGACACACCACGCCGACGTGACACGCAGCCTGGTGACTACAGGAGCAACACTCGATCAGATGTTTGGAAGTTGCTAAAGTGTCCATCTTTACAGAGTTCTTTATCTTTATACAAACAACAACAACAGCAACAAACAAGACTGCACCTGTTTGGTGACGGTGGTAGCTAGACACACTGCGGAAATGACTTCACAGTGTGTGCAAATGCTGAGTCACGGTGCTGACCACCTGAAACTAACATGCGGTATGCCAGTTATGCTCCGGGAGTCTTTTAAAAAACAAAAAAATAAAAGACTCTCCCAATCTTCTGTTAATGACTGACAAATTACCCCACAACACAGTAGCATAAAATGATAACTATCAGTTGCAGATCTGTGGATCAGGAATCTGGGCAAGGCTCATTGGGGCTGGACCATCTCCACTCCACGTGGCATTGGCTGGACTGACTTATTCAGCTGCACGCTGGCATCTGGCTCAACTGGCCACTGTCATACCTGGCCCTTCGTGCTGGCTGGATCTTCCCTGAAACTGCTCTATTTACATTTCCTCAGCCTCCAGGGCCTCTCCCGGGTGGCCTCCCTTTCCACAAGGACAGCCTTCATTTCCTGACTCGAAGAGCCAAGGAAGAAAAATGAATGAGAGCAGAAACTCTTACGACTATGCTCAGAACTGGCACAGCCAAACTCTGGTATGTACTGTTGGTCCAAACAGTGAAATGATTTGCCCTGTCTTCAGGAGTGGGGAAAGAGAACCCATGCACCAATGAGAGAAGAGACATTTTGTTACCACAGTTATGATGATACAGCACCAAAGATGCCCTGGCATGAGAAGGCATCTTTGGCGGGTGGGGGTAGCATGCCACATGGAGGCCTGACTATACAGCCTACGCAGCAACTAGGGAGAGAGTGTCCTGTTTCTGCTTGAAGTGATAAGGGCGTAAATTATGTCTATGCCACATGAGTAGGGGCCTGCCTGAAAGTGGAGAGAATCCAAAGTTGAGAGAGGCATAAAGTTCTAACAATAATATTTAAACATCTAAAGAAGACCACTCCTGAACACTATCCTGGACTTTCTAATTTTGGGGGTCAAAAAATTCTCTTTTATGTGTAAGTTTTAATTGTGTTATTGCTTGTAGTAGGAATGATCCTGTTTAACACAGATGGCTCTGTCCATGCAGAGAGGAGGAACTCACTCAGCTCCTTCTCCCACACCCTAAGGTTTGGGGCTCTGGATAAGAGAGAAAGCTATTTGATAAGCAGTTAGTCCCTCTTTTTTTCAGCCCTCACTTCTCCATCTTTCTGAGGAACTATGGATGGAAGTTTGTGACACTGTACAGGAGGCAGGAATCAAGACCATCCCCCAAAAAAAAGAAATGCAAAAAGGCAAAATGGTTGTCTGAGGAGAACTTACAAATAGCTGAGGGGTGGGAGGTGGGAAGGGGCTTCGGCATTGGAAGGTTGGGTACACCTGTGGCCAATGCATGTCAATGTATGGCAAAACAAATACAGTATTGTAATGTAGGGAAATAACAATAATAATAAAAATTATTAAAAAAAAAGAAAAGAAGGGAAGCTAAAGGCAAAGGAGAAAAGGAAAAATATACCCATTTGAATGCAGAGTTCCAAAGAACAGAAAGGAGAGATAAGAAAGCCTTCCTCAGCGATTAATGCAAAGAAATAGAGAAAATCAATAGAAAGGCAAAGACTAGATATCTCTTCATGAAAATTAGAGATACTAAGGGAAAATTTCATGCAGAGACGGGCACAATAAAGGACAAAAATGGTATGGACCCAACAGAAGCAGAAAATATTAAGAAGTGGCAAAAATACACAGAAGAACTTTGTAAAAAAGATCTCATGACCCAGATAACCATGATGGCGTAATCACTCACCTAGAGCCAGATATCCTGGAATGAGAAGTCAAGTGGGCCATACAAAGCATCACTATGAACAAAGACAATGGAGGTGACGGAATTCCAGCTGAGCTATTTCAAATCCTGAAAGATGATGGGGTGGCAGTGCTGAACTCAATATGCCAGCAAATTTGGAAAACTCAGCAGTGGCCACAGGACTGGAAAAGGTCCATTTTCATTCCAAGCCTAAAGAAAGGCAATGCCAAAGAATATTCAAACTACCACACAATTGCACTCATCTCACATGCTAGCAAAGTAATGCTCAAAATTCTAAAGCCAGGCTTCAGCTATACGTGAACCGTGAACTTCCAGATGTTCAAGCTGGATTTAGAAAAGGCAGAGGAGCCAGAGACCAAATTGCCAGCATCTGCTGGATTATCAATTAAGCAAGACAGTTCCAGAAAAACATCTACTTCTGCTTTATTGATTATGCCAAAGCCATTGACTGTGTGGATCACAGCAAACTGTGGATAATTCTTAAAGAGATGGGAATATCAGACCACCTGACCTGCCTCCTGAGAAATGTGTATGCAGGTCAAGAAGCAACAGTTAGAATTGGACATGGAACAACAGACTGGTTCCAAACTGGGAAAGAAGTATGTCAAGGCTGTATATTGTCACCCTGTTTATTTAATTTATATGCAGAGTACATCATGCAGAATGCCAGGCTGGATGAAGCACAAGCTGGAATCAAGATTGCTGGGAGAAATGTCAATAATCTCAGATATGCAGATGACACCACCCTTACGGCAGAAAGTGAAGAAGAACTAAAGAGCCTCTTGATGAAACTGAAAGAGGGGAGTGAAAAAGTTGGCTTAAAACTCCACATTCAGAAAACTAAGATTATGGCATCAGGTCCCATCACTTCATGGCAAATTGATGAAACAGTGGAAACAGTGACAGACTTTATTTTCTTGGGCTCTAAAATTGCTGCAGATTGTAACTGTAGCCATGAAATTAAAAGACACTGTTTCTTGGAAGAAAGGCTATGACCAACCTAGAAAGCATACTAAAGAGCAGAGACATTACTTTGCCAACAAAGGTCCATCTAGTCAAAGCTATAGTGTTTCCAGTAGTCATGTGTGGATGTGAGAGTTGGACTACAAAGAAAGCTGAGCACCAAAGAACTGAAGCTTTTGAACTGTGGTGTTGGAGAAGACTCTTGAGAGTCCCTTGGACTGCAAGGAGATCCAACCAGTCAAAGGAAATTAGTCCCAAGTATTCATTGGAAGGACTGATGCTGAAGCTGAAACTCTAATGCTTTGGCCACCGGATGCAAAGAACTGACTCACTGGGAAAGATCCTGATGCTGGGAAAGATTGAAGATGGTAGGAGAAGGGGATGACAGAGGATGAGATGGTTGGATGGCATCACTGACTCGAGGGACATGAGTTTGAGTAAGCTCTGGGAGTTGGTGATGGACAGGGAAGCCTGGCATGCTGCAGTCCATCGGGTTGTAAAGAGTCAGACACAACTGACTGAACTGATTTCTCCATCAGCACCATTCAGCAAAACTATTTTCAGGCTCTGGGTAATACTGTGCTTGATTCTCCTGCTAGAACTGGTTGAGGGTTTGTTGACCTATGAGGGGAGGGTGAATATGGTTAGAGAACCAAGTCAGAGCCTACAGATTATCAATCAGCCCCAAGCGTGAGGAAAGAAACATGAAATCTAATGACAGAGTCAGAAGATGAGAGGGTCAGGAATAAGGAGGAAAATGGAACACACAGGACAACGGCTCAAAATGAATTCAATGAAATGAAAAGCAGGTTCTAGAGACATCTGTCACAGCAGCAGATGTGGCGGAGTGATGTGCCTGCTAGGCCACAGGAACCGCAGAGGACTGGGTGACTATTTCCTCTGGGCCATTTCAGGAAGCCAAAATCAGTCCCCACACTGGTCTAAGGGTGTGAGACAGTTCTGAGATTCTTAAGCAGAATTAAATTCTGATCTTCATGTCAAACTTTTTCTTAAACTCTGACTTGATTTCAGATCTAACGTAGCTACTCGGTCCTCACGTAAGAGAACGCTATTTGCAACGAGCTGCCTAAGTCTTTGCTGGCGCGTGTGGACTAGGACTTGAGCAGAACTAATCAGGTCTGCAGCAACAGAAGAGTGAACAGATAGTATTCACGGAGATCTCTTACACACCCAGTTGTGCTTCCTCCATACACATCAACCATTTTATGTGTTCAATCTACTTAGGATTTGACCTGTGGAAGGCATAGAGATCTATAAAACAAATAATAGTACCCATTATTACTTAGGAATCCTAACTACATACCAGAAACCATACTAGTTTGATCAATGGAACTGGTCATTATCACCATTTATCAGGAATGCCGATGATATTGTTCATGTACATTTCTGTTCATTTTAAAAATAGAATAATCAAATTATTCTGATAATAAAGCAGGGCTTGAAAAACTCAAATTTGACAAAGCAGGCTTCAAAACAAAGGCTATCAAGAAAGATAAAGAAGGACACTATGTAATGATAAAAGGATCACTACAGGATGAGGATGTTGCGTGCCTCAACATATATGCACCAATACAGGAGCACACAAACAGATACAACAAATGACAACAGATACAAAGGGAGAAATGGATACGAATATAATAGGAGGAGACTTTAATCCCCCACTGTACAAACAACGTATAAATGGACAGATCTTCAGAACAGAAAACAAGGCAACCAAGATTCTAAATGATACAACGGAACGGTTAGACTGAACCGGTATCTTCAGGATATTACATCCAAAAAAAGCAGAAAACACATTCTTTTCAACTGCACATGAGTCATCGTCTAGGACTGACGACATACTAGGGCACAAAACAAGCCCCAACAAATGTAAGAGCACAGACATTATTTCAGGTATCTTTTCTGATCATAATGGCATGAACCTCGGAATCAACCAACCACAGGAAAAAAAAAATGAGAAGAGAAAAAAAAAAACAACACATCGACCTGGAGACTAAAAACCGATGGGTCAAAAAAGAAATCAAAGAAGAGATTAATCAGCTGATTCCATTACCTGAGCATGAACTCTTTACATTATGTGTACAGATTACTTCTCCTCTAGAAATATGACAAAGTATCTCATTGTTCCTACAATGCAAGGAAAAAGAAATCTGAATCACCTCAAACAACATTTAGAAGTTCATTCATTAGAAAGTCAAAATATGTCAACCTGTGGAAACAATGATAAATGACCTTTTCCTCTTCAGGCCTTTTATGTGTAATAAGACAATTAAAATTGAAATCAATATATCATTCAAGTTTCTAACATGTGGATGAGAGAAGCAAACAGTCCACGCAATGCTGAGCCCGCCATATTGCACATTTCTGAAGCTGGCTGATTATCTAAAGTCATGTGGCGCTTGTTAAAAATACTCATTTTGCTGCCCTTCTCAAGACCTCCTGAATCAAAACATGTGGGTCCAAGGAACAGTTTTTTTAAACACTTCCCAGGTGATTTAGCTTGTCAGCTAGATTTGTGAACCAGTTTCTTATCCATAAGAAACAAACTACCTTAAAAATCAAAGTAGATTTCCTACATATTAATAATCTTTTAGGATGTTAGTATCAGCTTGGAATATTTAACATATGTGTCAAGGCATTTTTGAAGTGCCTTCGACTTCCTGTTCCGTGTTTAGCTGGGTTGATATAATCCAGAGCCATAAGACATGCAGCCGCTTACTCTGCTCAAGTTGGAAACTAAATGAAGCTTAATTACGACTTTCTCCACTGACGTTAAATTTATATGGTATATTGGAATTGTTTGTCACTATCTCACTGTGGGAGACTTCCAGGGAAGCTTGGGTTATGTCAGTCCTCCCTGCCCTCTTAGCTTTGCAGCTTCCCGTGTCCTTTGCTTGAAATGAATGACCTTCTCTTTCCCCTAAAGGGCGCATCTTTTCTCTAGTGCTGGATCAAGACTCAGCTCTCTTACCAACTCCATGCCTCAGTGATTACATTTTAAGGTGAATTCACATTGCTGTTCACACTTGGCCTCAGCAGCCTCCGATTCCTAGATACGCAGCTGGACTTCCACGTGGATTATAAAGCACACGGGGGACACACTTGTTTCTCTGACATTGTTTCAAGCTCGCCTTACGCCACAGAATCAATGTAAAACAGAGGCCTGCTGCGGAGAAGGCAACGGCACCCCACTCCAGTGCTCTTGCCTGGAGAATCCCATGGACGGGGGAGCCTGGTGGGCTGCAGCCCATGGTGTCACTAGGAGTTGGACACGACTGAGCGACTTCCCTTTCACTTTTCACTTTCATTGCATTGGAGAAGGAAACGGCGACCCACTCCAGTGTTCTTGCCTGGAGAATCCCAGGGGCAGGGGAGCCTGGTGGGCTGTTGTCTATGGGGTCACACAGAGTTGGACACGAATGACGCAACTCAGCAGCAGCAGCAGCAGCAGCAGCAGAGGCCTGCTGGGCAAGCAGACGGATGGAAGAGTAACGGATCTGAACAGCACAACTGGGTTTTCAGTGAGCTCTACAATCTCAGTGGTCGCTCTAAGGCCAAGTTAAAGTCATACACTTGGCTTCTTGGAGCCTCAGTTTCCTCATCTACAAACCACAAAAAGGAGAAGAAGGACAAGATAATTTCTAAGGCCCTTCTAGTCTAAGATCAACACAATGGATCTAAAACCCAAGGGAAAAATCACCCAATGCTTTGCTTTTCTGTTAAAAACATTTTAAATTCACATCGAGTTTTTAAAATATCAGTGGTGCACATGCACGGCCCCCCCTCC
>SJYF01000263.1:4394771-4404792 GCA_006410515.1 Procapra przewalskii | reverse complement strand
TCCCTCTGGCTCGTCTCAGTGCACCAGCCCCAAGCATCCAGTATCATGCATTGGACCTGGACTGGCTATTCATTTCATATATGATATTATACATGTTTCAATGCCATTCTCCCAAATGATCCCACCCTCACCATCTCCCACAGAGTCCAAAAGACTGTTCTATACATCTGTGTCTCTTTTATTGTCTGGCATACAGGGTTATCATTACCATCTTTCTAAATTCCATATATATGCTTTAGTATACTGTATTGGTATTTTTCTTTCTGGCTTACTTCACTCTGCATAATAGGCTCCAGTCAAAAAAGCCAGGGGAAGTTTGATTTTAAAACTTAGCCTTGCAGGTCAAGAGAGAACTTACTTCCAAAATGGGGAAAAAAAAAAAAAAAGAAAGAAAAAAAAAGTAATCCACATAAAAGAAACTGCAAAAAAGAATTTTTCTCTTTAAGTAAGTAAGAAGGCTGTAAGTAATAAAATCACCATGGTCCATAATTAATTGAATCCAAGAGGTATCTGGGTATTTCCCATGGTATTGTTGGACATGACGCTTTCTTATTTTCCCCTGAATTTGCAATGTCTATAAAAATAATTACTTTTACTCAGCTTAGATGGGGCTGGTCTAAAATTTACATTCTAGAAATAATTAAAGCAACAGTACCTTAAATTTACAAAATGATGAGTCTCCCTAAGTCATCGCACCCATGAGAAAGCAGAAAATTTTGTAGTTGGCATCTGTTGTTTTGACTTCTCAGCACCCTGCCTCTCTTCTGGAAATGTGACACCTTCTTCCTTGTATAAATTGCCCATCTGCCCTTCTAGCGTTTGAAGCCTGATCTCCATTGCCACTAACTGGGTGTATGACCCTGGCTAGCCGATATAACTCTTTTCCCTAGTCATGGACCTCAGGGGTGAGTTCAAGACTCAAGCAGAGCAAAGCTAGTCAAAATATTTTCTTGGATGGAGGTGGCTGTTGAGGGGAAAGGGGTCTGCCTCTGTGTCTCTTTTTCTTACACCCAAGGCTGTAAAGGAGTAATCCTGGAGCTTTCTGGGGCCACCTTTGTTATTTGGGAGGATAATTTCTCTGAAATTAAAATTCACACAACATATGAAAAAGATGGAGAAAGACAAAGAGCATATTGCCATGACTGCAGACCTATCTACTTCTTTAGAGCTCAACTAGGAGCTAAGAAAGTCCATTGAGCTTCAGCAAGTCTAAGCTGTATTTTGAGTTCATACAACCAAGAGAGTCTTGAATATGAGCAGTCTTGTCTTGCCATTTTTTTGTTGGTCCTTGATTTGCACACACCAGTCCAAGAAATACCAATCTCTTTTTTTCAAGTAGCACATTCTATTTTTTCTAAGCTCAGAAATAACTGGAGACTGGACTATCCAAACAATGAATTAGGATGCACATTACCATGAGTCTCAGGAAAGTGATTTGAATGAAAATATTTAGTTACAGGACAAACTTGAAAATGTCAGGCAGCTGGGAGAAAGCAAAAGCAAGACAAAATCAGAACAGACTTTGCTAGACTGGTGATTTATATAAATGGTGGTGACATTTTTTACGAGTGCTTTTTGCAAGCCAGGCATGTGGTAACTAATTTCATCCTTACAAAAATCCAATGAGAAGATTTGTCTTATTGGATCACTTTAACAGATGAGGAAGTCAAGACTAGAAAGTGGCAAGGCTTGAACTGAAACTCAAATCAGTCTCTGCCTTTGAAAGCCAGTGCCCCTTCCCCACCTGCTCCCAGGACTGAGGGCAAAGGCATGGAATCCACACTAGTGAGTTTCTGATTGTCGTTGCAGATTTGGGAAAGCTTCACTTTCTGCCACAGTGGAATGTTGTCAGTTACCTTCATTGTTTCATCTTAGATATAAGACCTCAGGTACAGAATGCTCAAAAGCAGGCAAAGACAAGCAGACCTTTGCTCATTTGGAGGAAGCATGTTGACCTCAGAGAAAATTTATTTTTTTAATTTTTCTTCTCTCTCTGGGTCTGACCAATTGATGTCATCAGACACTGATTCTAAACGAGTTGAAGCAGACACGCACAAAAGCACACACTGTGGGCTCTGACGCCTCATAGCACCATGCTCACGGGAGTGGGGGCCATACGCAATGAGAAGCTGCCTCCCCTGCTATCCCAAAAGCCATCTGAAGATTTCTCCTCCAACTTGACATGCTCACCCGCAGGATCTGATGCCTCATGGGAATAAATGACTTTTGCAAAGTAAAGGGCAGACATGGAATAAATTTGTACAGTATGGCTGGCTGTATTCTCAAGATTATACAATCATGTAAGATATATCTAATTGCATATCACAAGATGAACATTCAGCAAAACACATGAGGACTTGTGTCTCTAAGACAGTGTATCATTCTAAGTCACGTTAGAGGCTATTTATCAACACAACAGAAAAAGAGGATATAAAGAAACTAGTCACACAGGAAAATGTATGGAACACTTGAGTTCATCTGAGAAAGATTCCACTCCTCCTGGGCTTGTTTAACCTCTTTGAATCCAAGTTTCTCACTTATAATGTAAACATACTCCTTCACAGGTGACCTCTAGAATATAATGAACTCAGACGTATGGAAGTGCCTAGCAGACTGTCAGCTTGTAGTACATATGTATAAATATTACTTTTCAAGGATATGGTATGGAATTGATACCCAACAAGTTATTTAGAAACATTAAAACAACAGCCGCAGGAACTGGAATTTTTGTAAAGAGTACTGGGATTTAAATAAGTTTAAGTAGATATGTGCAAACAAGTTGAGTTTCTAAGAAGTATAAAAAAAGGAACCCCCCCCCCACAAAGACAGAAGTAAAGGAGGAATGTAAAAATAGAGATATCACCCCCAGAAGACTGTAGAAACAGCAGACACTGCTGCACTAGACGTAAATCCTTAGGATAAAAGGCAAGGAGCAGACGTGTGGCTGAAAGTCCATTCAAGTCTAGGCTTTCAGCTGGCTGTCCTCCTGGACACTAAAAGGAATACTATAAAGACTCCACTTTCGCTTTTATTTATTTCATTATTATTATTATTATTATTTTTGATGTGGGCCATTTCTAGTCTTTATTGGATTTGTTGAAATTCTGCTTCTGTTCTATTTTGGCAGCAGGCATGTGGGCTCTCAGCTCCCCAGTGAGGGATCAAACCTGCAAAGCCTTAACCACTGCACCACCAGGGAAGTCCCATAAAAACCCCACAGTTAAACGCAGCAAGGAAAGTTACCTTCAGTCAAAGGTCTCAGAAACAAAAAAAATATCTTGAAGGAAAAATGCAAAAACCATAATTGTGTGACAGACATATGGTGCATGTGGTGTAAGATCCAAGATTAACAAAATGAACCTAAGAACTCCTCTAGAAGGCAAATTCTAGGGCCCCAGAGTACACAGGACGCCACTGTTTTAGATGAAGAGTCAATTGAATGAAGCCACAGAGAGAATCAGTCATCATCCAACTAAAATTATCTGTGAGCATTTTTAAGAATGCTTATAATTCTTGAAAGGCTGAAAATGAAGGTAAAAACCATTCTCAAAGAACAAATAACTAAGAAAAAAAATACACTTGTTTGAAAAGAAAGGAAAACTTCCAAAATTAAAGGTGCGTGAAGACCAAAAGAATGTTTAACTACTCATGTTGTATAAAATAAACCCATTCATTGATAAAGATTAATATAACCTAGAACTTACATGTACTTTTTAGCGCACATTCACAGTGAGAATGAGGATTTTAACAACTCAAAAAGTTAGATGTAGTGAATATATGTAGAACATTATATCAATATACTTAGAAAAATCTACATTTTACACGAGTACACAGACTACTTAAAAATTTTACACTGACTAGTCTGCTGCTGCTGCTGCCGAGTCGCTTCAGTCGTGTCCGACTCTGTGCGGCCCCATAGACGGCAGCCCACCAGGCTCCCCCGTCCCTGGGATTCTCCAGGCAAGAACACTGGAGTGGGTTGCCATTTCCTTCTCCAGTGCATGAAAGTGGAAAGCGAAAGTGAAGTTACTCAGTCATGTCCGACTCTTTGTGACCCCATGGACTGCAGCCCACCAGGCTCCTCTGTTCATGGGATTTTCCAGGCAAGAGTACTGGAGTGGGGTGCCACTGAAGTTCCCACAATTACCCATATAGGAAGAATATATAGTCCAATAAATTTAGCACTCAATTCAAAGTGCAATGTAATTAGACATAAGTATCAAAAGAGCAAAAATATCCTTATGTTTAAACATTTTAAGGTATAGTTAACTTTTTTATTTGCAAATGATGTAAATGACAGGGGCTTAATTCCAAAAATACATGAACCACGCATGCAAGTCACCACCAACAACAAAAATAACAAACCAACTGAAAAATGGGCAGAAGACCTAAATATAGATGGCCAATAGAGACGTGAAAAGATGCTCAACATCACTGACTATTAGAGAAATGCAAATCAAAATTCCAGTGAGGCATCACGTCACAGCAGTCAGGCTGGCCATGATCCAGTAAGCGCTGGAGAAGGCATGGAGAGAAGGGGACCCTCCTGCACTGCTGGTGAGAATGTAAACTGGCGCAGCCACCGTGGAGAGCAGCACGGAGGCTCCTCAGCAAACGAGAAAGAGAACCACCATAGGGCCCAGCAAGCCCACTCTTGGGCATACATCCAGACAAAACTATGAATTGAAAGCACGCATGTACCCCAATGTCCACAGCAGCACTGCTCACGATAACCAGCTCATGGGGACAGCCACAGAGGAGGGATCGGGAAGACGCAGCCCATAGTGACACACACGGTGGGATGCTAGCCGCCCGTGAAGAAGACGGGATGATGCCCCCCGCAGCGACGCGGAGGCTACTGGAGACTCTCGGACTAAGTGCAGGAGGTCAAAAGCAGCCAAATACCGCACGGTATCCCTCACGCGCAGAAGCCAAAGTATGGCCAAAAGCCCCATTTGAAACAAAGTCATGGACAGAGAGAATAGACCAGTGGTTGCCAAGGGGCTGAGGGTTAGAGGAGGGATGGTCGGATATTTGGGTTAGCAGATGTAAGCTTTTACACATAGAATGGACAAATAACAAGATCCTGCTGTACAGCACGGAGAATTGCATTCAATATCCTAAGATTAAACCATAATGGAACATAATATTAAAAAACAGAATGTATATATAATTAAATCACTTTGCTATACAGCAGAAATACAACATTGTAAATCAACTATACATCAGTTTTAAAAAAGTGATTAAACAAAGAAAAAACAATGCCAAAAAGTAAAAAAAAAAAAAAAGTTACATTTTATAGACCAATGCATCATTCTAGAAATTTCATCTAAGTAAGAATGAAAAATACTACATGTAATAATTCACAGGTATTCAGAGGGAAATTTGAAGCTTTAAATGTATATAATAGTAATAAACACTGAAAAACCAATGAGCTTGGTTTTCAACTCAGAAATTTAGGGAAAAGAAATAATGGAATAAATTAAAGAAAGTGCAAAGAAATACAGACATAAGCAGAAATTAATAGAAAAATAGGAAAAAAGGTGTACAACAGAACTGTCTAGGTCCAATCCATTCATGGGGGCTCCACCCTCATGACCTAATTGGCTTCCAAAGGGGTCCCTTTCTAATGTCCTCATGTTGAGGGTTAGGATTTCATCATATAAATTTAGGGGTGAGGCACAAACATTGAGTCCATGGCAGTAACATTCTAAATTCAAATATTCAAGAAAATTTGCAGACAGACTGTTAGAAATAAGATAATTCAGCAAGGCTGCTGATTACAACACCAACATATAAACAATAAAATCCCCATACCCCAGACAGTTTCAATTAGAAAATATAACATTTTAAGTATCCCTATTTACAACAGCAACAAAAATCCATCTAACAAAATACCCACGACCTCTAAAGAGCAAATTATAAAAGTCTGCTAAATGACATAAAAACATCCTAAATAAATAGAAAAGATACACTACATCATAGACGAAAGGGTTTGATATTTAAAGATATCAATTTATTTTAAATTGGTCTATAATTCAATGTGGTTACACACCAAAATCCTATCAGCTACTTCTTGGGTGCTTGTCAAATTAATTTGGAATTCATATGAAACTCTTCACATATTAAGAGTTAAGTATGTAGAAAAAGTTAGAAAATTCTGGAAATGAGTTAATAGGAAAGTTGCTGTTGTTCACTTGCTAAGTCATGTCAGACTGCAACTCTATGGGCTGCAGCAAGCCAGGCTCCCTATCCTTCACTATCTCTTGGAGTTTGCTGATAGTAAAGTGGCTAACACAGTATTACAAATCAATTATATTTCAATTAAAAAATAGTTAATAGCAAAGTGTTGCCAAACTGAACAAAGAGCAACATGCAATGTAAAGTTAACAAAACTTGAGACAAAGTGGTGGTACTGACGGCAAGCTACATAAATAGATAGAATGGAGCCAAATCTCGGAGGCAGAGAAGCCTCACGTATGTCTTTAAACTTGGCTCCCACTTGCATAAAGACAGCAATCAGATTCCTCTCAGATGTCATATTGGAAAACTCCAATGGATTAAAATAATTATAAAAACAAAAGTTTACAATTTCAGAAGTATAACTAAGTATATTTATGATGTTGGACTAAGCAAGATTTTTTTTAAACAAGATATAAAAAATTCAACTATATTGAAATGCAAAACTTGTATATGACAATAAGCAACATAATAAAAGTTGGAAATCGAATTGTGGATTGGCAGCTGTATTTGCTTTACATATAATTCGTAAAGCATTAATATTGAACACAATAATAAAATAACTAATGCTTACATAAAAAATAAAATGAACAATCCAAAAGTGGTATAACCTGAATGGTTAGTAAATATATGATGAAATGATGGTCAGCCATACTGATAATCAGCAAAATATCTATTAAAAATCAAGGAGCGATATTTCAAATCCATCAGGTAATCATTAAAATGTTAACATTTTGCAGTATCAAGAATTAGTGAGGATGTAGGGAAGTGGGAACTCTCACAGAGCCAGGGGACTATTGACACTACAGTGTTGGAGAAGATGAAAGCGATTTTGCAACCCCATGGAACAGTCCACGAAATTCTCCAGGCCAGAATACCGGAGTGGGTAGCCTTTCCCTTCTCCAGTGGATCTTCCCAACCCAAGGATTGAACTCAGGTCTCCCACATTGCAGGCAGGTTCTTTACCAGCGGAGCTACCAGGGAAGCCCAAGAATACTGGAGTGGGTGGCCTTTTCCTTTCTCCAGGGGATCTTCCCGACCCAGGAATCGAACTGGGGTCTCCTGCATTGCAGGCAGGTTCTTTACCACCTGAACTCTGAGCAGGTTCTACCTGAGAAGATGAGAGTTTCCCTACCACACAACCATCAGTGTTTCGACACGCTCGCCTGGAGGCACCCTGGACCCGGGGATGTTTAGCAGGCATCGACCCCTGCTGCTCAGAATCCTAATCTCATGAGCTGGTGCTCATGCTGCACAGATTGCTAAATAGTCTAAATATCACGATTAGATAGCAGTTAAACTGATTTACAAGATCTGCACCTAACAATAACTTAATATTGCTAAGTATATAGCACAAAATTTTAAAAAATCAAGTTGTAAAAGGCAAGGACAGTGTGATAGTATTAAGGTAAAACATCCAAACAGCAAGCTCAAAACTACAAAAGGTTTAAGGAAACAAGCAAATATGGCCAACGCACAAACACATGAGCCAGAAGCACAGCCACCGGCTTCACAGGCGTGACGACCCGCCTGTGGCCCAGGAAGGGCGCAGGGCTGAGCAGTCTATCAGCTACCTGTGGGGTATTTCATTTCAGTGTTTCCAGTGACATTTACAAAGTCTGATGGAAAGGAACATGATGCTAAATTTTTATTCATGTTATCTAGTATATTTGAAACATTTTATTATTTGAGAAAAAAACATAGGAAACATTAAAAAAAAAAAAAGAATGGCAACCCAAGAACTGATTTTTTTTTTTTAACCTTGAATGAAAGAGATCTACTTGAGGGCCTCAAAGGATGGGCTCAAAGGATAATTGATTTTTGAAATTTGTTTTATTGAAGGGTAGTTGATTTACAATGTTGCATTAGTTTCTGCTGTACAGCAAAGTTGTTTAGTTAAACACACATGTGTGTACATGTATATATAATATTCTTTTCCATGATGGTTTATCATCAGGTATGGAATATAGTTCCCTGTGCTCTACAGCAGGGCCTTGCTGCTTATCCATTCTATTTATAAAATAGTTTGCATCTGCTAAAAGGGATGCCAGATTTTAAATTCAATCATCCCATATGGTAAACCAGTAGTCATATTAATCACAGTATTAACATACATGGTAACCATGGACAATCCCAAGACATGAGTGATCCAGAAAGCAGTATCATATTTGAAATGCCTTGGTTAAAGGTCTCCTTTGGAACAATTACACCCAGCATCTCAACCAAGTTCATTCCAAAACAGAGACAAGTTCTCTAATATTTCACTGTAAGATGTTCCAATTAAGACTGAGAGTGATATTTAGAGGGACATGCAGCAGAAGTTCTTACTGCTAAAAGCAGAGAGGTTGTGTGAGTGTGTGTGTTGTGTGTTTTATGTGTGTGGGGTGTGTGTGTGTGTGTGTGTGTGTGTGTGTGTGAGAGAGAGAGAGAGAGAGAGAGACCTCTGGGTCTGCATGTGTTGGGGGAACAGGAGAGCCCAGATTAGGGGCAGGAAGAGAGCCCTGTGGCTAAAATTCAAATCTATTCCCTCACTTTCAGCTTACCCATTTAAAAGTATTTGAAGGCAAATTTGAAAATTCTCTCTCATTTTCCACTAGACCTAAATGTTTTCCGCATGTATTTTTCTTTCAAAACCTGGTTTTTCTTTAGCTGTGCTGTACGTTCCCTCAGGAGGGATATATGTCTCTTGTCTTAAAAATGGAGTATATTTCTTACGTGGCCCCAAGGCAAGTGAACAGTGTGACGGCTTTGCATCAGAGCAGCTCCCTCCCTCCTTGCTCCAGTCCCCTGCAGTGTGTATTTAAGATCAGGGCTGCATCTGCCCCCGGGACTCATCGTTTTTCACACTTCCTCTTTTCTCCTTCTGAAGCCCTTTCTTCCTTGCTGGTCCCCTTTTCACAGCCACTAAACAACTGTACTGCTACACTTCCCACCCCGCTCACCTTCCACAATGCTTTATAAAAGGAGGGAGGAGGCCTAAAGGTCCAGAGGCTGCTTTTGAGATACACGTGGCTGCCCCATAGAAACAGCAGATGACGAAGGGCTATCTTTCAAACAAATTCTTCTTCTGAGTTTTGTGCTATGAATGTACGTTCGACTCGTCGCCCAAAGATTTAGTCAAGTAACTCCCTGAAGGCTGATACAAAGGACAGCACTAGAAGCTGTGGGATTATAGGAAAGTTTCCTGGGGAGAAAGCATTTCGTTTTCAAACTTGCATTTTTCTGAATGAGCATCAGATTTCTGAAAACAGAAAGATGACCCCGGTTGACTTCTGAATGTTCTGAGGCTTCGATGGGCTACTTTTGGTTCCTTCCGCCAGACGAGGTGGAGCACAGAGCCCCAGAGAGGGGAGGCTGTTGAAGTCTGCTTCTCTGCTCTTCGGGCAGAAGGGGCGGGAGTCCGGGGCACAGCTCTGCGGAGGGCCCAGGACAGGGCTGCCATGAGACCCACCACGCTGGGCGCCAGTGACGTCTCAGTGCTGCTCGGCTTCTCTGAAACATCTGCCACTTTAACCATAAAACACACACACTGCAATCTTCCAGAAATTAGCTACCAATTGTTTCCATTCTCTTGTTTAATGATCTTTTTGAATCAATTAGAACAAAAAATACCATTATGCAAGCAGAATCCAGAGGAGACAAATTAAATTTCAGCGATACAGCGTTAACTACTATTAATATTTCTTTAACTAAAGCCACAAAAATCATTTGGAGGTTAATCCCAAAGTAATCAGCAAATGGCCAAGACTCATTTGGGGGAAAAAAGCAAAACTCTGGCAAA
>SJYF01000263.1:4380977-4394751 GCA_006410515.1 Procapra przewalskii | reverse complement strand
AAACACCCCACTGCAGAACCTGATTTTTAAAAATATCTCAAAAATAATTTTTATATCCTATATCTTTGATCTTTATTTTCATGATAAACATTTTTTTCTTGAAGAAGAGGTGGTACAAGTTGGACACATGGCTAGTTGTATTGAATAATTACAATATGCACAATATGTTTGGGATTTTTACTAGTGAAAATATTTATTAGAATTGAACATGTTCTGTGTCGTCATCAAGTTCTACGTTCTTCACCTCTGTATTTTCAGCCCCAACAAGGAGCGGGAACACCCAGACATTCAGTGAATACTTCCTGAGTCAACGAACTCTGCACCGTGTTCCGAGTCACACGATTTACAGTCTAGCACTTAAAATCAGCTTGTCACCGCTCTAGGTGATCTTACCCAGGGTTCTTAAGAGTTATATTCAAATATTCCAAGTGTGTGGCGAAAAGTGCGCTCATATTTAACCCCATAAATATTTTATGGGATATTTAATGTGGCCACAGATGAGCGCTAAGTCTCCGCTGCCCGTCTGTTGTCTTCCGCTTTGCACCCGCTGCCCCTTCAGCGAGCGCCGGCTCTGTCTGCGGCCCACTGCCATGCGCACAGGCTCCTGGCTGCCAGCGTGGCGCAGACGCTGGCCTCAGCACTGTGACATATCTATTTAATTAACACAGCTGTTGTAGCTACTGTGCGAAGTACAAAAGGGTGGAACTGCCTTGGAAAAGGCATGGGTATAAAATGGGAAAAAAGGAACAAAATTTCTGGAAACAAAAGGCCCACACATCTCCCCTTTCTCCAAAAGGCAAACCTTAACTCTCCGTATTTTACCAGCCTAGAGGTTCAAACCAAAGGGCACTTTGCCATGCATTTTGTGACTTTTTGAATCACAAGCCTTGTTTAAATTTTTCCCATAGAAAAACATGTAAGATAAAATTGCCCTGTGTAAAATTACTCATCAACTGAGCGAAGGTTTGTCTGTTGTTTGTTTATCCTTTCAGATTTAATAGAGGAGTCACATCAACTGTCTCCTTAGCTTCATCCAAATATAATATTGTTCAGCTGGGAAATATTCACATCAAAAATAACCACGGGCAAAATGTGATAGTGCTGAGGAAGCAGAGTAACCCATTGTGGTGTCAAAGGTCTCGAGATGTTCACATGCAATTTCAGTGCCCCAAAATTCCATGGTGAGGAAGCCCTATTCTTAGGATCTGTTACAACATGTAATAATCCATAGTAACTGCTAAGTTAGAATCTGAATAACATATTAACGGCTAATATTTGGGGAGGAAAAAAAACACGAAAAACAAAAAAAACCCTGATCATTTCACACTAGTGGCATTGGTAACTAACTGGCTAGGGCCATCTACAGTGATGGAGAAGAAAGAATCAAGTAACTATTTAAGGCACTGGCAGAATCAGCAAATGAGATGACCCCTGAACTCTAGAAGTCAAACTCTCCACCTTACAGATGAGAACACAGCCTGAGGAGGAAGCAGTGACTTGCCCAGGTGGTTTGCCAGAGTTCAGATTAGAACGGGTTATAGGCTGTTCTTCGTGAACTCACATTTACTGAGCTGAAGGTGTTCTGTGAATTCTTGAAAGCCTACTCCCCCTGATACACATGTTACTTCCTTTCCTTTCTCTTGTATTTTCCTCAAAACATTCCCAGCACCTAATAAATACAATGCTTTTCACTAGTATGTACTAAATAAATATCGGCTGAATGTATGAAGAACAAATGAGCACACTGTTGCAAGCTTATTTCTATACTATATATGACTGCGTTATGCTTGTTTCCCGATTGTTATCCCTTTACATTTATTAACATTTCCACCTGTTCTTTGCTATTTCGGTCACTTTTACAGTGCAAGGAACACCATTTGTCTAGTTTATTTCTTCCCTTTTGCTTGGCTTAGCTTAAATTTTCAGGAAAAGAATTACCAGATCAATAAGAATGCACACTGTAATGATTCTAGATTATATAGCTAAATTGCTTTCCCAAATAATTTTATTAATCTATAATGATACTAACAGAGTAGAGGCAGAATGATTTCATCACAACCTAAATTGGAGTTAGTGAGAATCATGAGAAATGAAAACTAAGTAAAAATTAATTGGAAATTACTTGTGCTTTTCATTTGGTTTATTTTATTGCATTGTCTATTTCTACGTATCTTTTTTTCCCTGTAATTGCATTTATCCTGTTTTGAGCTATATTTCATACTCCTTAGTATCTTATGTGAAGACTTAGGTGAAGACCTCCCTCCTCCTCATATTTTATAAGATAATCACTTTCTTCCACACTCAGGATTGAGTCATGAGGCAGAGGTCACGGAAAAGCAGCAGGATAGACTGAAGGTACACTTTTAAAAAAATTGCATAAATAGCCTGAAGTGAGAGTCCCAGAAAATATAATCTATCTACAAACAGAAGTTTAAAAATCAATAATAATTCTCTAACAGTAAGGTAAAGGATAAGCAAAAGTAAATGATAAAGACGTAATACATGTTTTCACATGGAAGTGCTCAGACACAATTCCACTAGAAGGCATAACGAGGTAGGCAGATGTGTACACTGATATGCAATATCATCAGGGATGCGACAGCTACAAATTCTGACAAGCACCTGTGTGTTTACTGGCAACTGAAATGCCAGCAGGGGCATTACTATCGGTGATGTGTGCAGATTTACAAACAAAGAAAAATTCTTTCCATTTGTTTGGTTGTTACATTTTTGGACAACTGAGTTCAGATACTTATTATATATGTGAGTGTGTGTGTGTGTCTGTGTATGTGTAAGAAAGTTATAATGTAGGCTCAGATAATTTTAAACAGGCTTCTTATGACAATTTCTGGAAGGACATTTGAAGGTCATACAGACACAGGAGGTGTATATTACAGGATCAGGTTCTCATGCTTTGAAAGATGTTCAGCATCCCTGATTAAATGCTCACAGAGTCCCCCAAACATCATGGTATCCCAACCACAAAATACCCCCGACGCATTTCTAACCCTTCCTACTCCCCAGGATGGTGTAACTACTATTGAGAAACTCAGACAGAGAAGAAGCTGGGGCTGGGTAGAGGGAGGGAGTTTTTAAAAAAAAAGAAACAGCCACTGCTACAACTCCAGGGAATGATAGGAAAAGACATTAAAGTGCTAAAGCTCTCTTCTATTCTTTATTTTTTTTCCCAGAAGAGAAAATACTACATAAATGGAAAGAAAAGTCAAAGACAGAGGGACCCAGTGGACCCAGGACTGTGAGAGGAGGTGGGCTTCTGACCCCACATGGACAATGACAACCTGAAGCTAATGAGCAGCTCGGGGCGGGCAGGGAGAGGAGATGCTGGGTTGAGCTCTCCTAGCCAGCTGGGGTTCCCCTGTGGCTTGGAAGAGAAGCTGAGAGGGTGCGCAGGTTGGGGAAGAGAAGCTGAGAGGGTGCGCAGGTTGGGGAAGAGAAGCTGAGAGGGGCGCAGGCTGGGGAAGAGCAGCTGAGAGGGTGCGCAGGCTGGGGAGAGAAGGATTAGACTAGCAGGAGTGACCGTGTGGAGGACAGAGCAGCCCTGGGCAGCTGGTCCAGCCCTGCTCATCTCAGGGAGGTTATGAGACCCAGCAGCAGAAGCAGAGCCAGGTTAGGAGAGATAGTAGCTGGACCCCGACCAAGCTGCGGGAGCGCCGGGCCGCCAGGCCCACCAGCTGCAGACACCGTCTGGGCACACAGACCAGCAGGACACGCGGTGACCGGGCAACCACGAGACACCCCTGCAACAGAGGCCGGCTCCAGCCAGAGAACAGCACGGGGGGCTGAAGGCAGAGCCCAGACCCCACTGCTGCCCAGCATCTCAGGTCCCACCGGCCAGCCTGCTCCCCAGGCAGGCAGAGCCCATCTCAGAGAGCTCAGGAGCCAAAGGACAGAAGCATAAAATCGCTCGACATCCTTACCTAAAGAAGTTCGGTTTGTCTCCTCCTTCACAAAAATACTCAAAAATCTATTGGACTAAGACAAAATTGCTGGGTAGAATGCAATTAAGTACTTAAATCCGTCCTCTCCCCCATCTTCTCAGATGGGGGCTTAGGGGGAAACATAAGACCAAACAACAGAAAGATTAAACATACATACCTTCTGTGTACACGTCAGTGTGTCATGAGCAAACTTCCACCTCATGAAATCATCTAGCTAGAATTTAATTCAATAATTCTTCACTAGAAGCTTAGCTCCACGAAGGGAAGGATTTTATCTGATTATATCCCCAACACCAAGAACAAAATCTGGCATGTAGTCAGTGCTCAAAAAATTATTGAATAATTTTTTTTCAAAACTCAGCTGTCATTTATTAAAAGGCAGTTTCTTTTTCACATTTTCATATAAAATATATTTTTTTAATTTTCTTTTTACTTTATTCTACTTTACAATACTGTATTGGTTTTGCCATACATTGATATGAATCAGCCACAGGTTGTTAACTGTAATAATATTTATAATAATAGCAACTCTCATTTACTGAGCAACTCACATTAAGGATGTAGAATTGGAATAACCTACCCATGTCACCTCTCACCATGAAACCTAGGTTTTAACTTCAACAGTTCAACTGATATTCATCAGATTCTAACCCAAAGTCCTTAAGCTGTCCACTATGAGTAGAGTACCAGCGCATCCTTGACTCATTTCAGAAATGCATTTCAATTCAAGTGATTAATTAAAATTAAATGGCATTTAAGATGCATTTCCTGAGTCACACTAGCCCCGTGCTAAGGGGCCATTCAGTAGCCATCCATGACTGGGGCCTCCCAGAGTGGGCACAGAGCTTAGGAAAATGCGCGATCAGCACAGACCGTTTCCATCAGTGTTTCACTCTACAGGTCGGTGCTGGCTAGAGTGTTGGCAGCTTTTAGCTGTCTCTAAGGAGGACCTCTCCAAAGCTTCCTCCTCTTCAAAATATTGATGGCTGGTTGAGAGAAAGTGATCCTCTAGTATCTTTCAGTGTCTGAGAAAAGCTACAAGATTTACATCTGCTGACACATATTTGCAGGCTTCCCAGCTGATGCGAGTGGTAAAGAACCTGCCTGCCAATGCAGGAGACGTAAGAGACCTGGGTTTGATCCCTGGGTTGGGACGACCCCCTGGAGGAGGGCATGGCAACCCACTCCAGTATCCTTGCCTGGAGAATCCCATGGGCAGAGGAGCCTGGCAGGACATAGTCCATAGGGCTGCAGAGTCAGACATGACTGAAGTGACTCAGCACAGCACAGCACACTTTTGCAACTTCTGATGCATTTCTTTCTATAGGAAGACCTAGGGATACTATGCAGTTGTTCTTGGATGCATAAACTTACATGAATAAAGAGCCTAATGATTGTACAGAGCCTTATTGGGAGGGAACACTGTTATTTAATGGGGATGATGAAAGTGATGGTGAATAAAATAAGGAGACCTCTCCATCTTTCCTCCAGAGCCTATGCTGAGTCAGGTCACTCATCCCATCCATCACATACTGTCCACAGAACAGGGCACAAACAGCGAAAGCACTGGACAGCAACTGCTGAGTGCTCCCTCTCCGTGTGGACTTCTCTCCAAAGGCGAGACATATTTTTTCATGATATTGAAAATACATCAATGTTTGACATGAAATCATGAAAATATTTTTGATCCTCTGGATATAGAAGCTTTCTGGGATAAAGTAACATATTCTGTACACCAAACAGTCAAACTGTACCAAGCCCAAGTTATACGGTTTTAAAAGCTCATGAAAAGTCAGAAAATTAATATCCTTACTTCTCCATTTATGGGAGCCACTGCCCTGCTCTGATGTCCACCTCCCGCATCAATACCTCCCTAGATAGGTATGTGCTACCGATTTACAAAGACAGCTTTCTAAACAGCACTTAAATTAAAATATATATATATATGTTTTGGCACTTAAAAAGAGAAAGCTTTAATTATCTATAAATATCACTTACAAGAAACACGCCACAATGTCAGATGCATAGGAGCTACTAAATTAGTATATTTCTGATGCAAAACACAAATGTTATTCTAAATCTATTATTAGAATTATATGTGTGTTCAAAAGCTAAGGATCCTTCTCATCTAAAGCAAGATTTAGCTTCTCGCCTTTTTGTTGTCAAAGAAAGACAGGCTCGAGTCCAAACAAGCTCCTTCCCGCTCCACTGGCCCCCCAAAAAGATGAAATGACTAAACTTCTAACTTCAGTTTCCTCATCTGTTGAATGAGAATTGTATCTCCCTCAGAGATTTGTTGGGAAGAATAAATGACATCAAGCATGAAGATGACTGCCGTGGTGCTTAGCATATCATAAGCTCTCAGAAGACATCGGAAGTGCTGCCATTTATACATGACCTCATCTGCTGATACGACCCTCACGCCACCGAGGACAGCACGGCCGTGAGCTGCCCGGACAAGAGCGGCAGGGGCCAAAGAAACACAGTTGATATCAGAGGCGCGGGTTCAAATCCCAGCCTAGCCTGGTGGAATACAGGAAGCAAAGAGTCAGGCCAGTTCCTCAGTTCCGCTCTGAGTCCCAGTTTCCTACTGTGTCACTTAGTTTAATGAATGCTTAGCTCACCGGATTTTTAATAAGATTCAATCACCATCGTCAAGAAAGCAATTAGCTGTTAAGCGAGAGAAGGGCAGCTCTCATGCATATCTTTAAAAGGGAGGCATTCACTAGAGAAAATGGTTTGCGCGTCCAGGAGCAAGTGATTCAGTTGACATTAAAGTCACGAAACTCCTTCGAAGTGTTTCTATGCTGACATGGACGCAAAATAGACGAAGGGGCAGTCTTGATGGAACCATCTGAAATATGAGCTTGTGAACTAAAATCATTCCATGACAAAGTATTTACGAGCAATGAGGAAAATATAGACTGCGTGTTTTCCCAACTTGAAGGACTATCCTTTAAAGCCCTCTACTCCAGCACTAAAAGAAATGCCTTTCTTACAGGTGTTAAAGTAGATGATGACAAAGAAGCTGTGTGTGTATGTGTGTGTTTAAAGACTTTGCCAGAATTTATTTTAATCAGAAACTGTGTTGCTTGAATGCTTTTATTTAAATTTACTGGCCTGTGAAATTCAAAAGTCCAGCCAAATACGCCATTATCAATAGCCATTTTCAAACATAAAAGACATTCAGGATGACGAAATGGAAGCACTAGAAAGAAAACAGAATCATCTTCTGGCTTGGTTATCTTAAGTGTTTATGAATGACACCACACGCCCAAAGGAAACGGAGGTAGTGGGGTTAACTGCAGCTCTCAGCATCAGAAACAATTGTCTGAAACTTAGAAAATAGCTCCTGGAGCTGGTGATGGACAGGGAGGCCTGGTGTGCTGCAGTCCATGGGGTCGCAAAGAGTCGGACACAACTGAGTGACTGAACTGACTACAAAATAGACATTCTTTTCTCTCTGTTAATTGCTTGAAAGAGTTAGAATTCCTTTTAGGTCAAAGGTCCATTAACTATGGTCACCGACCAAAGCTGACTCACTGTTATTTTGGTAAATAAAGTTTTATTGGAAAAGAGCTACACCCATTTACCTTTGTCTGTGGCTGTTTTTGCTACAAAAGCAGATTTGAGTAGTTGCCACAGAGACCTTATATGCTACAAAGCTTGGACTTTTTGCTCTCTGGCCCTTTGTGGAAAAAATTTGCTGTCTTCTGTTTGGGGTAATAGTTTTATCTTTCCCTTTAAAATCAGGTCATAGTATACAATGTCCTGTCCAATATGAGATTTAGTGAAAGGTTTGAACATTGTATGGTAGACAGGGCTCTTCAGCTACATATAAGCTTTGCTTGGGAAGCAAATGCATTGCTAAAACTATATTTAACAATGAAAACGTCATGCTCTAAATGGACACAGAGCTCTCCAAGGAAACATCCCCACGTCTCCTATTACCCAAAGCTCTGAAGCAGAACTGTGTGTCTCATCAGAGTCATCGGGAATTACGGAGGGCTTAGTGAGAAAACAGTAATTGAAACTCAACCCACTTTCTCTTCTTCTTCTTAAAACAAAATTAGCTGGGAACTTGATGTATTGAGAAAACCATAATGAGTATCTATGCTCTGGAATGGTGAAATGAAATAGCACATAAATATGAAAGAGCTGGGAAAATGTATACACAGTCATGCAAAGAGTGGCTGCTGCATCTGAAAGGTCGGTGCACTGCAGCAAAACAGTGGCTGGCCCAAATGGACTTCCGGCTTTTGTAGGATGAAAATCTCACTTCTCAAGGAGATGCTGTGACCGATACTATTACTGCATAACAGAACAGCAGCAGCAGAGGCCCCAAGGTTGCTCCATGTCACCCCTTGCGGACAACACTCATGGGGTGCTTACTGCGTGTTCAGCACTATATGGAGCTTTTAATTCAATCTTCACAACAGTTCTATAGGGCAGGTACTTCTCAGCACGTTCTTTTTATAAAAGGAAAATTAAGGGTGCAAGGGAAATAAACATGCAAAAAAATGTGACACCTGTTTTTATATCTGTGTAATATTTGTATGTATAAAAAGACATAGGTTGACACAACTTCAAAAGACTTATATTTATCATGTATACGTTATTTTCTATATCATGCAAAATGAATACTGTATCAAAATTAAAAACCATTTGTTCTGTCCTTGTGTCTAAGCAGGTAATTTATTGATTATAGGAAGCCTAATTTATTTTCCCAGTGGCCAAATATAGTTAAAAAAACTGCAAACTTGCTTTGGCCAGTTGTTCAACAGTAATTGTGAGGCAGGATTTAAAATGTGCTTGCATAATGGCACCTGCCCTCATTTACTGTTTGTGAGAATAAGCCCAGACTTAGCCTGTGGGTGGATGGAAAACATGTCAGCCAGGCCCAAGCCAACAGGCAGCCAGTCGCTGGAGATCTGAGTGAGGCCCTGGCCAGCGCTGCCCACCACTCCCCACCCGTTAGCGGACCACAGGAGGGGGCAGCCCATATAAAACCAGCCAGACTCAGCCCCACTCAGAAGAGCTCGTCCAGCAGAACCATGGGCTAAAAGAGCTGTTGTTAGTTGAATTTATTATTCTAAGGTGGCTTATTGCATGGCAAAGTTACCCCACAAAACAAAGTACAGAAGTACATTATTTTTGTCATGAAAATAATGAGAACTATAGTCTTAGCAAAAGAATGAAGACCTTACTACCCACTCATTCCTGGGAACATTGCTTCAGGGAACCTTTTAAATCTGATTTATGAGGTTGGTGTATAAAGACAACTAGTCAAATTGGACAATGTGGCAGATGGTATTGGATTTATACATATTTATGGAGCACATGTTTAATTGTCTACTTTGCTGTCCATCTATTTTGCCTCTCAAATAGATGATTATTTATAATAATGGTGAAACTATAACTGGCTGACACTCAAAACCTAGTTTCTTCCTTTGGATGCACTAGGGGAAAAAAAAAAAAAAACACAACCCAAAACCAAACCAAACAAAAAAGGCCACCAAAGCTCCAAAGAGCTGTTCTAATTGCTTTACAGTTTCATTAGAAAACATCCTGTCTATTATGCTTGCTTCCGGAAATTCTAATGATAATAGTGTTTGTTGCTACTGCTTAATCCCCCTCAGGGTGTCTGCCTTTCACAGTTACAATTACAATTGGAAAGTCATTCAACCACATGTTCACATCAATTTACCCATTAATTTATTTGACCTGTTAATCCATTCTTGCCCGGTAATCCATTAAACTGCTTAAAATAATATTTGCAGTCTCTGGAGTGGGATGCCTTTGGGTCAAAGATGATGAACTCAAATTATTAATGATGACGCTATTTTATTCATTGTGGGAACTTTGATAGTGCCATAAAGCAAACTGTGAATGCCTTCTTAATTACATGACTGCAGAGGAGCACATAATGGCCAGCGATAGGGCAATAACTCATTCCTAGGTTGCTACTATCACTCAGCCGGCTCCTTCTGTACCCAGGAAAATACGCTGCAAGACACATGTATGTTGGGGAAACCCTATCCCTATCCTTGCCGCCTTCAGAGACAAGTGAGAAGGGACTGGATTCTGCCTTTAAAAGAGAACCATGGGAGAAGTTGAGACAAATTTACAAAGCAGCTACTTAAAATTCAAAGCAAGAAGGACCTCAAATCCTGTTCCCGACTTGCTACAGGAAACCTAGGGGCTCAAGCTGATCCAGGAAGCCTTGAGGGATGATCCAGCCTCCATCCCAAGGTCTTAACATGCTTAGATCTTAGAGAACAGAGACAGATACTTAAGGGAATGAACCCAGCCAGGGAAAGAAGGTGGATGGGCGTGGAGGCAGCCATGAAGGACCAGAGGGTTTACACCCACCAGTAGGGGCAGCCACCACGCAGTTCTGGCCACTGCTACGGAAGATCATGAGCAGAGTCCCTTCCGATTTTTCCAGATAATGTGGAAATCCATGACTGCAAAATATGAAAATCCATACATGCAAAACCATTTCCTTCTGAAGTATTTGCAACTAACTCAATATTTTAAAACTTATACAAAGCAAATAAACTGCATCAGTGGATGTATTCTTGAAGAAAGGTAGCTGGTTTGTCTCTTCCATGACAGAATACATTCATGAACAAAGTATGGGAGAATGAAAAAGTACAGGGAATTCAGAGAAGAGTGTGGATCAAAAGAGTTGAAAGGGGCAAGGTGTGATCAATTAATGTAACAACCATATAAACTATATTAACACATTAAGATTATCTAAGGAATATTTTAAGCATTTATAACCAAAACAGCTTGTTGCTATTGTTCTTTAAAATGACTTAGCTCTGACTTTAGCATTCCCTGGCCTGTTAAACATCTGCGCGGTATCTTTCCTGCTCTGCTTTCTGTTAGGGACTTCAGAGAGAGACGAGGTGACGAGCGTAAACCGAGGTCAGACGCGGAGGATGGTAAGGTGACCCCGGACATTCCTGTACTTAATCAGACCAAGGCGTGTGCTAAGAAAAACACACACTGAGGTGTGGAAACCATAAAATATCACCAGGGAAATGAGAGTGGAGTTGGTTAGAAACGCAAGCCCCCCGCTGACACTGCACCCGCGAGAGTAGGAGATACGCATGAACAGAAACCCCCGGGTCTTGAACCAGTGCCCATTTCCCTTCTGTCATTTCCCCAAACTGTCTCTGCTAAGTGTCGGATACTGCCTCCTGCCTCCCCACCTCAGCCACCTTGCGTCTCACTCCTGGGTGACCCGAGTCTCCCCTTCCCTAGTGTTCCCCAACTCGATCAAAGACGTTCGTTCGTCTTTTGCAATTAAGTATTAAAAATGCCGGAGGTCAGTGCTAAGGAAAAACACTTGAATGATATTATGAACCAACAAAGGGAGTGTTCCAAGGAGGAGATGCTACCTTAGCTGCATCCTTCACCTCCTTGAGAGAGTTTCCCAACTCACCCGCCGTAATGAAGCCAGCCAGCTCTAAGTGTCTTTCAATGGTAAGCGGCACATTTTTTTTTTCCAAACGCAAAGCTAAGACATGCACTAAGAAGGCAACATTAATACTATGTCACTTTTCTTCAGGGCTTTGCAACTACAGATTGTTTCACAGTTATCTCCCTTAATCTTCACAAGAGGATTAGAACATGATATTATTATTGGTGGGAGGAAGAGTGAGGAAGCTGGGATTCAGCTAGCATGGCAAGTCAACAAAAGCGACAGAATCAGATAACTGCCCCAGTAACAAAAGGACTTACTGAGGTTTTATTATGTCGCAGGCCCCTTCTCAGATCTGACATGTATTATTTCAATTAGCTCTTACAGCCCAGTAAGGCAGGTACTGAATGTCCTTCTTCTTTTTTTTTTTTCCCCACAGTTGACACAGATGAGGCACAGAGAAGAAAAGTTAACTAGGCAAGGTCATCCAGTGACCTCTGGGGCAGTGTTGGGATTCAAGTGGACCATCTGACCCAAAGCCGAACCCCCTCTCAGCCATAAAATACTGCCACGCCACAATGCAGACTCTGGTTCGCTGATTTCAAGTCTTTCCTTTTAATTCCACTGCAACTGTTTCACTCACAAACCTGAAAGACAAAACCTATTGCTTTTTCCATTGATGAAGAGAGGGTAGGCCATTAGCCTTCCTCAGAATGACTCTAGCGAAAATCTCTCTCACTTTAAACATTAGGAAATTGTGTTATGCTTTGGCGTGGCCATTCTACTCCAGGATTGGGAATTTCTATATTTATTTTCATACTCTCCTGAGTACTCCAAATTTGCAAACACCTAACGAAAATATATTCAATAATAGAAAGTGGGAACACACAGATACTGATGTCATGAGACCTGCACCCTCACTGGAGACGAGTCTTGTCAGCAAGCCCATGAGAGATCCAGCAGCCGACGTGGAGAGGATGATAATTCATCACACGAGATATACTTTCTTTAAGCCAGAACTTAGTTCCAGTTCTGTCTTTCGAGTCCAAGGACGTCACCTTCACAGGACCTTTCCTGGGCAATATTTCCTATCACTACAAACAGCTCGGAAGTGAGAGCAGTGCACAGGACCACCTGCCCACGCTGTTAGCCAAGCAAGCGCTCGCAGCCTCCCCGCCGGGCGAAGGCTGCCTGAAGCACCTGCCGTCACAATGCTCACTTGAACACCAAGGCTGCCCAGCAGAGAGAGGATTCTAGAGTATTTCTCTACACATCTCCACATTTGCAGAGTTCACCAGATTAGTCAGTGACCACTCCCAGCTTCACCAGCTTGTGGGCACTGTCTCACGGGGAGGGTGCACAGAGTACTGGTGTAGCCCCAGGCATCAACTTACCAGCAAGCCTCAATGTACCCACATACACGCGTGTATCCACACGATGTGCCCCATACATCAGTGTATTCACAAGCCTCAATGTATCCCCCTCAGCATATGCACATGCATTAACGGATTGACATGCCTCCATGTAGCCACATGCGACAATGTAACCCACACATATCAATGTAATCCACACCCATCAATGTATCCACACACATCAGTGTATCTACATGCCTCAGTGTAGCCACATGTCTCAGTGTAGCCACTTGCATCAAAGTAATCCACACCCATCAACGTATCCACACACATCAAGGTATCCACATGCCTCAGTGTATCCATACACCATGCACATCTACTTTCTCTCATGTGTTCAGAATACCCGTGTGCCCAGAAATGGCAGCCCACTCCAGTGTTCTTGCCTAGAGAATCCCGGGGACGGGGGAGCCTAGTGGGCTGCCATCTATGGGGTCGCGCTGAGTCGGACACGACTGAAGCAACTTAGCAGCAACAGCAGCAGCAGCCCTCACCAGTCTTGGGTGCCCTTTCAAAATCTAAACTTTTCTAAACGTTAAAAAGGACTAGAATGTAAAAGGGGGATCAGAGAGAAACTGTCTGATAAACGTGGTTTTCTGGCAGCCAGGAACCAAATGCAAGGTTCAAAAACAATTGCCAGAGATAAGCAAATTTGGAAAACTCAGCAGTGGCCACAGGACTGGAAAAGGTCAGGTTTCATTCCAATCCCAAAGAATGCTCAAACCACTGCACAATTGCACTCATCTCACACAATAGTAAAGTATTGCTCAAAATTCTCCAAGCCAGGCTTCAGCAATATGTGAACCGTGAACTTCCAGATGTTCAAGCTGGTTTTAGAAAAGGCAGAGGAACCAGGGATCAAATTGCCAGCATCTGCTGGATCATGGAAAAAGCAAGAGAGTTCCAGAAAAACATCCATTTCTGCTTTATTGACTATGCCAAAGCCTTTGACTGTGTGGATCACAATAAACTGT
>SJYF01000263.1:4364217-4378883 GCA_006410515.1 Procapra przewalskii | reverse complement strand
TTTGGGCCAGGTGTCTAGAATTCTCCAAGGCAACTATGTTTTTCAGGATTTGGAGGGTTTAGTTCTAAAAGTTATTCTGCTTCCTGAATTTGGTTCATTAAGCAAATAATAGTCATAGTGTAATGGAAAATAATCTCATTGTCAGAGGAGGCTAAAGTCAGGCCAAAGCAGGCACAGAAGGCAAACAAGATCAAGAAGCTGTGACCGTGACCACACGGAGGGGGAGCCATTAGCCCCCAATGTCCTGGACACAGCACAGCTGACCAAGGGCAGAAACAGACCAGTTTCCCGGGCTCTGCCCCTGTGAGAGCCTCCTTAATTAATTCATTGGCTTTTATATTAACGTGCTTCTTTGCTTCATGTTGCAAAAGAACTCCATTTCAAACAGCCAGGGGGTCACAGAGAGAGCCACCAGGCCTTGTGGAATAAGACATAACTTTCCTTTGTTAGAAAAAATAATAACAATGGGAAATAAAAGATTTAAGGTATCTATAAGAGAAATTCACAGGGTATTAAAAAGCATGGTTCATCAGCAGGTACATATTACTTAGCAGAACAAAAAAGGATAAATGGTGAAGGCTGTAGAGCTCCACAGCCAGGCTGAGGGGATGAAGTTACAACTGCAAGTTACTCAACCTTCTGTGAATCGGTTTCTCACATTATAAGGCAGCTATGAGAATCAGTGAGTTAACACATGTGAAAGGCTCAGAAGAGGACTTTCACATGACAGCAATTGTGTATAACATTTAGCACCATGGGAGGGGGTGGCTTTGAACCAGAGGTGATTTTGTCCCTAGCAGACATTTGGCAATATCCAGAGACATTTTTGATTATCATGACTCCGGGGTGCTACTGATATCTGGAGGGCAGACACCGGGAGTGTTGTTAAATATCCTACAATACACAGGACAGTCCCCCAACAATAAACAGTTATCTGGCCCCAAATGTTGATGGTGCCAAGGTCAGGAAACACTAACAGAAAGATCTGATATAAGTGACTCTACACAGGAATTAATGCCATTTTCAGCAACATGGATGGACCTAGAGATTACCATACTAGGCAACGTAAGTCAGAGAAAGACAAATATTATATATTACTTATATGTGGAAACTAAAATTATACAAATGAACTTATTTACAAAACAGAAATAGACTCACAGATATAGAAAACAAACTTATAGTTACCAAGGGGGAAGAGAGGGGAGGGATAAATTTGGGATTAATATATACATACTACTCTATCTTCCCTGGTGGCTCAGATGGTAAAGCATCTGCTTGCAGTGCAGGGGACCGCAGTTCTATCCCTGGGTCAGGAAGATCCCCTGGAGAATGGAATGGCTACCCCCTACAGTATTCTTGCCTGCAGAATCCCATGGACAGAGGAGTCTGGTGGGCTACAGTCCATGGGGTCGCAAAGAGTCAGGCACGACTGAATGACTAACATACACATGCACAAACATATATGAAATGGATATAACAAGGAACTACTATATAGCCCAAGGAACTTTATCCAGTATTCTATGATGACCTGTAATGGAAAAGAATCTGAGAAAGAATAGACATATAAACACACGTGTAACTGAGCTACTCTGTTGCACACCCGAGACACCGTAAGGCATCTGTGTGCGGTGCTGGGTCTCTCAGGCATGTCTGACTCTTTGTGACCTCATGGACTGTAGCCCACCAGGCTCCTCCTCTGTCCATGGGGATTCTCCAGGCAAGAATACTGGAATGGGTTGCCGTGCCCTCCGCCACAGGATCTTTCCAACCCAGGAATTGAACCCGGGTCTCCTCCATTCAGGTGGATCTTTGCCATCTGAGTCACCAGGGAACTATACGATATTTAAAAAAAAAAAATTAAAAAAGACTCTGCATGGAACACAAACCCTGTTATATGTCTCTTTCTCATATAAACACACATTTAACATTGCTTTTGTAAACATTATTAAGTGCACAGTGTCCTGAAGCCTAGGTAGCTCTGATCTGATGGAATCCACCGTGGGCTTTGCTGGTGGCCGGATGGCTGCTGGGAGCCCCTTTCCTGGCCGCTCCGTTGTCCGTGCTCTACACTGGTCCCTCCTTTCCAGCTCTCTGGGGCCTCTGAGGCATCAGAAGCACTCGGGCCCTACCTCCTCCTCCTCACAGCTTGGCAAGCTTCACTGAATCCCTCTAGCCAAATGCCCTGAGACGCCCTAGATGATGCTTCTTACAGAAATGAGTTACTACGTTGATTAGCAGAGGGCTACTTAACATAAAAAATTAACCTACTTTTACAAACTCTCTTAGAATCAGAAAATGGCCAATTGCAGTGTGATTTATCAAGTTCATCATCAGTCAATATCCACAAAGCTGAGTGATGAAGCCCTGAGTCGTCTTAGGACGATTTCAGTGAGAATGTGGTTCTTTCCAAGTTATTCATAGCACAATATTTGCACAAAATTTATTTTTGGTTTGGAAAAGAGAGGGAAAATTAGAGCTGTTTTATAACTATCCTAGCAGGGTGCCTTGCACAGTAGATGTTCAATAAATATTTACTTATTGAACAGCAATCCTAGGTTCTTATTTATCATTAATATTTATAATAGCAGAGCAGCTTACAAACATGGAAGAAAACTGTTTCACAGTTTCCAAAATGCTTTCTAAGTTCCCTCCTCATTTAATAGTTTTAACAAGACATATTGCATTGACTAAGTTTGACAAATAAGGACAGAGCATGTGAGCGAAGCTCAGTTCTACCCTTCCCCGCAGAGCCTACCACTTGCTCCTGTCAGGATGCCAGAAGCCATTCTTTCCCGTTTCGCCTCTTCTGCTCAGCGTTCCAATACCACCAACACATCTGATGTTGATGTCAAGAACCCTTCTCCTATAACCATATTTTATTACATGTTTTAGTAAAAAGTGAACATAGAGTCAGATTAAAAAGAATTTTATACTGTTAACCTCCAAATATGTAGAAATGAAAAGTGTTATATGACACACCAATGTGAAAAAAAAATTGAAAGCCCTTATTCTCAGCAGGAAGTTGCAATTTTCTATTCTTTTCTACAGTCTATGGTTATAGCTACAGTGTCAAAAACTGTTTCATCCACAGCATTTTATATTGGGTTTGTTTCAATAAAGAGCAGGAGGTTGCATTTTCAAATTTAGCATCCCCAAAAGGATGCCAGTTTTCCATCTCATCCCCTCTGACTTGCTCTGCACCTCAGCCCAAATGTGTGGATTATAAGAGCATAGGGTTCACAATATGTGCACAAACACAAACACACACACACAATTTGATGGAAAGTCTGATCAGCTGAAAAGAAAGAATGGAGCTCTTCACAGATAGGGAGAAAATCTTTTTAGGGATTTTTGTGTGTGGAATGCACACGATTTTTCCTGGGAGCACATATCAACATTTATAAAAGCCATTGTGACGCTTAACTTAGTCTAGCAGATTGTACTAACACTGATGAGTGTGTGTGTGAGTCGCTCAGTCATGTCTGACTCTGCGACTCCATGGATCTTCCTGACCCAGGGACTGAACCCTGGTCTCCCGCATTGTAGGCAGACGCTTTACTCTCTGAGCCACCAGGGAAGCCCAGTAAGACTGATAGGTTCCTATTAATAGAATAGGTCAATGCCCTAAGAGACATCTTGGGCAATAACATTTGAAGGCAACCTTCAGATAGTCAAAGATCTGTGCGCTAAAAATTTCAGTGAAAGTACTAGATGAATTTTCCTCCCTCAAAATAGGGAGCCCAAATGCCATTATAGGGCTTCCCTGGTGACTCAGTGGGAAAGAATCCCCCTGACGATGTAGAAGATGTGGGTTCCATCCCTGGGTGGGGAAGATCCCCTGGAGAAGGAAATGGCAACCCACTCCAGTATTCTCGCCTGGGAAATCCCATGGACAGAGGAGCCTGGCGGGCTGCAGTCCACAAAGGAGCCAGACACGACTTGGCAACTAAATAACAAGGTCACTGCAACCACCAGCGAGCGTTCAGGTGCAGAGGACCCGTAACGAGGAGGACAGCGGAGGATGGAATGCAGGAAGCCGTCTCCACGCGCTCCGCACCGCCTTCTTCTCGCTGCAACCCACTGAGCATTGAGAGTGGGCACTCTGATTTGGGGTTCAGCCTCTGTCTTGGGGCCTAAGGACAGACTATGACCTGAACCCCAAATCTGATTATCAAATGCTGGTATTTGGGTAAGCCTTCTAAATTATCCAAAAATTCATTTTTTTTTCAACTGTAGAAGTAAAGATAATAGTGCTGGTTTTATAGGATTTGCGGGGATGAAATAATACAAATGAAGGGCTTGGGTAAAAAAAGGAGCAGAATATTTTCATTTGCAGCAACATGGATGGACTGAGAGATTGTCATACTGGGTGAAATAATTCAGAGAGAGAAAGACAATTACGATTGTTTGTATGTGGAATCTAAAAAAAAATGGTACAAATGAATTTATCTACAAAACAGAAATAGAGACACAGATATAGAAAACAAGCTTATGGTTACTAAGGGGGAAAGAGGGAGGGCTAAATCGGGAGATTGGGACCGACACATGCACGCTGCCGTTCGTAAGACAGATACCAACAAGGACCGGCTGCACAGCCTCAGGCACGCTCCTCAGCACTCCATAACTACCTAGAGCAGGGAGAATCCAGACAAGACTGGACACATAAGCATATTAAACAGATTCTCTTTTCTGTGCACGTGCAACTAACACAACATTGCAAATCAACACACCCCACTAAAAATTAAAAAAAAAAAGAAACGAACGAAAGGCTTGGGACACAGTGGTGCACCCTCCTCTCGGCCTTGGGCCCCTTGCTCCTTGCTCCTTACGCCCCTTTTTCTGATGGGAAAACCCACAGGGCTCACTGTCAAATGTTCTCTGTTTCCTGTTTTAATCCCAGTCACCTTTTTGACTTAAAGGACTCCTAGAAAAGACGTGAAAAAGCTCCAGTGCAAAACCCAGCGTCAGTCTAAGGGAGCAACTGTCTGTGGGCCATGGCCCAGCGGCCTTATCTCACCAAGTAGTAAACACATATTGCTAAAACACCCTCAACTTTATAAAACCAAGACTCTGTAAATCCTCTTAACTTAGACACACACTGGGTGTCTTTACAGATCGGCAGTCTCCATGAGGCTTACCCCTCCCCATGTCAGGCATATGTCCCCGACTACGGTCATTCCAGAAGAAATGCCAGGAAAACTTGCAACCAGTGAAAAGAAAAAGAAGGCCTAAAAGGAGCTGCGTGCAGTTCTAGGAATGAGAATGAGAGGACTTCAATGACTCTGTTCAATTAAACTGCCATTAGGGTTGCTTCAGTAGACGTCCGGAAACCAGATAACTCATTGAGAACACAAAGAACAATTTTTTTCCATGCCTTTATTAGAGGACATACAAGAATGAGCTGTGAGTAAGTTATTAATTCTCAAGTTGACTGCTTCCGGATGGTTGAAGAAAACTTCTAACTGGCTGGGGAAGGCCTCTTCCTTCTCTGTGTGTTTTTAATGAGTCTAGCATCTGATACAGTTTACTGTGAACATCAGAGGTCAAATATTTGACTATCAAAAACTCAGGAGTCAGAGCTGCCATGGTCCTGCTGGTGGTGTGCTGAAGTTGGCAGAAAATTACATAAACTTACAATAAAACTGTATTAAGACAAAGGTAATAAGTTCTCAAAATTCACCACATGCTAAACTTTAGATTACATTTTACTATTTTCTTGTGTTTATTTGTATCTATTTTAACCATATGGGCTTCCCTGGTGGCTCAGAGGTTAAAGTGTCTGCCTGCAATGCGGGAGACCTGGGTTCGATCCCTGGGTTGGGAAGATCCCCTGGAGGAGGAAATGGCAGCCCACTCCAGTATTCTTGCCTGGAGAATCCCATGGACAGAGGAGCCTGGCGGGCTACAGTCCACGGGGTCGCAAAGAGTCGGACATGACTGAGCAGCTTCACTTTAACCATGTGGTGTGAACTTACATGATGGCATAAAGACTGCTATGATTATGCTGGAGACACGAGTCATGTTTTGCCCGCCTGATTGCTCTTTCTAAGGCAGTCTGTTCTGCCCACATTGGGGGTGGCCTACTGGTAACTGGACTCTCCCCCAGATCACTGCCTGAGCCTCAGATAGGCACCAGACACAAGGGTGCCAACCCACTGAGGGCTGCGGCCCTGAGTCATGCCAGTGGCCAGGCACGAGAGGGTCCTGGAGCCACCTAGGGCCCTAAACTGTCCTCAGCTTCACACTCCCTGGGCCTGCAAGGCCCAGTGGCTTAGTCTGGGGTGGCTGTCCTCCTAATTTCCCCACATACTCCTACGACTAAATACCCTTATCTGAGATATGCTGAGTGGCTTTCCTTTTCATACAGCCAGATACAAATTGAGGCAGTGACTGTAAAGATTTCAGGAGAATAGCAAGAGCAATCCTGAGAAAGAAAAATGGTACTGGAAGAGTCAGACTCCTTGACGTCACACTCTATTACAACGCTGCAGTAGTCAAAACAGTATCACAGTGACACAGAAACAGACATACAGATCAATGGAACCAGACAGAAACCCCAGAAATAAACCCACACCTATGGTCAATTAACCTTTGACAAAGAAGCCGAGAAGACAGTCTCTTCAACAAAAGGTGCTGGGAAAACTGGACAGCTATATGTAAAAGAACGAAATTAGAACGTTATCTAACATCATATACAAAAATAAACTGAAAATGGATCAAAGACCTAAATGTGAGGCTGGACACTATAAAGCTCTCAGAAGAAATCAGGCAGAACATTTTCTGACGTAAATCACATGAATATCATTTTAGATCCGCCTCCTAACGTAATGGGAATAAAAGCAAAAATAAACAAATGGACCTAATCAGACTTAAAAGATTTTGAACAGCAAAGGAAACCATAAACAGAAATAAACTACAACCCACAGAATGGGAGAAGATATTTACAAATGAAGCTGCTGATAAGGGATGAATTCCTCAAAATATATAAACAGCCCATGCAGTTCTCTGTCAAAAAAAACCAAACCGATAAAAATGTGCATTAGACCTAAATAGATATTTCTCCTAAGAAGATATACAGACGGTCAAGAGGCATACGAAAAAATGCTCAACATCACTAATTATTAGAGAAATGCAAATCAAAATACAGTGAGGTGTGGCATGGCTTGGAAAGAAAGTTATGGCCAACCTAGAGAGCATATTCAAAAGCAGAGACATTACTTTGCCAACAAACGTCCGTCTAGTCAAGGCTATGGTTTTTCCTGTGGTCATGTACAGATGTGAGAGTTGGACTGTGAAGAAAGCTGAGCGCCAAAGAATTGATGTTTTTGAACTGTGGTGTTGCGAGAAGACTCTTGAAAGTCCCTTGGACTGCAAGGAGTTCCAGCCAGTCCATTGTGAAGGAGATCAGCCCTGGGTGTTCTTTGGAAGGAATGATGCTAAAGCTGAAATTCCAGTACTTTGGCCACCTCATGCGAAGAGTTGACTCACTGGAAAAGACTCTGATGCTGGGAGGGATTGGGGGCAGGAGGAAAAGGGGACGACAGAGGATGAGATGGCTGGATGGCATCACGGACTCGATGGACGTGAGTCTGAGTGAACTCCAGGAGCTGGTGATGGACAGGGAGGCCTGGCATGCTGCGATTCATGGGGTTGCAAAGAGTCGGATACAACTGAGCTACTGAATTGAACTGATGGCTTCACACCAGTTAAAATGGCCATCATCAAAAAGTCTACAAACAAGAAATGCTAAAGAGCATGTGGAGAGAAATGCGAACTCTCCTAGGGCAGGAATGTACAGCCCCTATAAAGAAGAGTATATAGGTTCCTTAAAAAAAATAGAGCTACATACGGTCCAGTAACCCAGCTGCTGGGTGTGTGTGCAGAGACAATCATAATTTGAAAAGATCTTTGCACTCAGGTGTTCACTGCAGCACTGTTTAAAATAGTCAAGAGATGGAAGCAACCTAAATCTCCATGGATAGAGGGATGAATATAAAGAAGATATGGTATCTATATCTGTGTGTGTGCATATACAGATATACAATGGAATACTACTCGACAATACAAAAACTATATTAAGGCCATTTGCAGCAACATGGATGGACCTCGAGATGATCACACTAAGTCAGAGAAAGAAAAAATATCATATGATATCACTCACATGTGTAATCTAATCTTTAAAAAATAATGTAAATGAACTTATTTATAACAAACTTACAGTTACCAAACTGGAAACATTCAGGGGATGGGGGGATGAATTAGGAGTTTGGGATTAACATGCACACCCTATAGATATAAAAAATAGGTAAGCAATAAGGGCCTACTGTAACCCAGGAACCACAGTCAATATTCTGTAGTAACCTAGATGGGAAAAGAGTCTGAAAAAGAATGAATATATGTATATGTATAATGGAATCACTTTGCCATACACCTGAAACTAATACAACATTGTAAATCACCTGTAATAAAATTTTTAAATTAAATTTGAAAAAATATTTTTTTGGGAAATAGACCTAACAGAATCATCCAGAGAGTAAATTTTTAAATTGTATTAAATTATAGAGTGAACCAAATATGGGATTATTTTGATAGATTGCTCTTTCTGCAGGGCCTAGAAGGAAAAACTCACTATAGTTCTGAGAACTCCAAGCATTTAATTAACCTGATCAAAAAGTAATTTGTATCTTATGCTGTATTTGACTCAAGAATTATTACTTTATAATTAAAAGCCAAATTTCCCTGTTGTTAAGAGCTAAAAGCACTATGTATAACATTCTCATCTATTAAAAGGCTAAAAACATAAGAGCACTTTCTGGACCTGTATTATGTGCCAAGCCCTGTTCAAGACTTCATAAATCCAGAGGGAAGGATAATCCTGCCCTTGCCATTATTTCCCTTCTAATTGGAGATAAAGACATGTATGTAGACGACCATATTTCTGGGAAGTCTGAATGTCTTGACATATATGGACGCGCAGAGCAGGCAGGCAACCTGGCAGGGAAGGAGCAGGGGGTGGGTCCTCAGAGGAACACTTCACGGCAGAGATGATGCTTGAGCTGAGTCTTGGGTGCTAAAGAGTTACTGGGGATGAAGGACGTGTCCAGCCACGGAAAGGGTCATGGGATGACAGGGAAAATAGTTCGGGTTAAGCGGGACAGGATTCCACGAGAGCAAGGAAGAGCTAGTGAAATGAGGCACCTTGTCTAACATTCACAGGGATCTCACCTTTATCCTGAGGGTGTCAAGAGAGAAGGCAGGGCAGATTTGTTTGAGATCATCCTTACGTTCTGGAAGGTGACTGGAAGGAGCCAGGCCAGCTTTAGAGAATCCCTGGGAACTATAACCAGGTAAGAGACAGCCTCAAGAGATAACTGTCCAGAGTAGGGCAGTGGGGGCAGAAATCGGAAGACACAGATGAGGCATCCAGAAGATGGGGCAGGCAGCATTTGGCGATGCATTAAATACACAAGGTACAAAAGAAAATTACGTTGAATATGATTTCTACATTTCTGTCTTTGGCAACTGAGGGAAAGAGGATGCTATTTTCTGAGAAATGGGATTTATTACTGTTTCAAGGAGTGTTTACTGCCAGCCACAGGCAACAGCAGGGCCAGATGAGCAGACAGGGAGGAGAGGAAGAAGACCTAGCTCTGCTTCAGCCCTGTTCAGCTTTGCTTCCTAAAAGAGTGGTTTTGGGAAAACCAATCACCAATGGGGGGGGGGGCGAATATTGATTATTAATAACATTTCTGGTAAAAAAAAAATTTTGGTCTCAAGAGCAGGGTTAAGGCTGAATTATCTAAATTGTCTTTGGATGTAAGCACATCAGTTTATACATGCTTTGACTTATCCATACTAAAGGCTTTACTATGATTTCACTTTGCTCAGGCAACAGGTGGATCAGTTGGACTATGCCCATAAAACTGATGTGGAAATTGCTAACATGAAGAAATGAAGACATAATAAAAAAACTCTTAGTGGAGTATAAACTCTTGGCAACTAAATGAAAAGAATACAGCTTAGTTTAGAATCGTAAAAATAGAGCAACGGTGGTTTATCTCTGTGTACAAAACAGGCCACATTTGAACAAACTATCTGGAAAATTCTAGCAAGTAGCAAATAGTTTTGCTTGAAAGCTCCAAGGTGTGAGGCTAACCTCTGGCTTCATAATATCTGGATAATAATTCTGTTCTCTCTCATTCTGTGAGCAATCATAGCTTTCCGCAGGGCCAGCCATTCTTCTTCACAGTTGTGATGTGATGAGTACACTGGACCTTCCTCTTGGCGTGTGCTCACTCTCCAGTAGAGTGAGGAAGCAGACTAGGCGAACATTTGAGGTGCTCTCTCTGGGCGCATGGGCTTCCCAGGCAGCTCAGTGGTAAAGAAGTCGCCTGCAAAGCAGGAGACGCGGGCTGGACCCCGCGTCAGGAAGATCCCACGCAGAAGGAAATGGCAACCCACTCCAGGATTCTTGCCTGGAGATTCCCATGGACAGGGGCCCCTGATGGCTACAGTCCAGGGGTCTCGAGTAAGACACAACTCAGTGACTAAGCAAGAACTCTGGTTCCGCAGGCCGACAACTTGGACAGACCTGTTTTCAGCCACAGTTTCTTTAGTAACATTTATAAAACAATGGAAGGGGCGTCTGGCTTTAGACTTCTTAAGCAGGGACAAATGGCATGTTGCCTTGTGTTCCCAGGGCCTGCAGTCCCCTTCCTGTTCTAATGGGAAGAACAAATCCGACCCTGTGTTAGCTCTGCCTCTCTTATAACATGCTAACCTTTGCAAGCCTATTGCTTTTCTCCAACTTAAGAATGCCGCCTGGGATATGCAGGAGAGCCCATTCTCAAGGCTCGGAACTTTAAGGGGGATGACACATTTTTCCACTTATATAGAGATGAGACGTTGCAGGCCAGAGGATAACATCTGTCCTGCTGGAGGTTTACAGGAACGTCGTGACCTGACTTCTGTGGACAGCTGCAAGAACAAAGGATTCCTGCACCAAGGAGTTTCTAACAAGCCCCCTCCCTCACCTTGCGTTTAAAACAGTTTGCTGAAACCCTTCGAGGAATTCGGGGTTGTGGGGGTGCACAGACCATCTGTTTCCTTGCATCGTCCTGCAACAAGCCTTTCTCTGCTCCCAACTCGGACAGTTCAGTTTGCTTGGTTTCACTGTGTGTTGGGGCCACAAATTTGCATTCAGTAACACTCTGATTCAGGGTCCCTAGAACACAACCCAATATCTCCCAAGCTGCTCTGCTCCACATATGAGATTGTGTGGACTTCCGTGCTGGCTTCTAGAGTGCTCTGTCTATAGACTCCTCTTCAGGAGAGGCCCTCACCACGCCTGCTGCCTTAAGTCCCCTGCTGACCATCACTCCTCCTCCACAGGGCAGCCAGCATCTAATAGCCTACTGATATGGGGCAGGAAGACCAGCCCTTTTGCCTCAGTTCTGGACAGTTCAAGAGAACCATCCCAATGGCATGACCCATCAAGGGTTTCACTGAGAACCATCAGCTATTGCAACTGCATTGAATTCTTTTTCCCGTCTGATCCAGCTTTCCTCATTTTCTCACAGGTATGGATCTGAAGGGCACTTTGCCATAAGCCTCCTGTGTGCAAATATCCAGCTAATAGCCTGTTTCCTCGGGAAGTAAACTAAGTCTACTCTCAAAACGTTGTACAACTTGTAACCATGATCAGCCACTGTAACTTAAGATCATTAACATTAATTGATCAGCCTTCATCAGAACTGAGACAGTTACAGACATTTTCACACATGTGGCACCTGTTAATCATTTTTGACAAACATTTATTCTATCTGTCTGTCCTATTCTGGGTACATTTGCAACCCAACAACTGCAACTGATTTTACAACAAACAGCTTAGAGCCAGATTTTCAGATTCTGATTTCAGAGGTGGATGGACTTAGCTTGCACTTCAGCAACCTTTGGGTTTCCCTGGTGGCTGAGATGGTAAAGAATGCGCCTGCAATGAAGGAGACCTGGGTTCGATTCCTGGGTTGGGAAGATACCTGAAGTGGGAAATGGCAACTCACTCCAGTATTCTTGCCTGGAGAATCCCATGGACAGAGGAGCCCGGAGGGCTACAGTACATGGGGTCGCAGAGAGTCGGACACGACTGAGCGACTAACACTTCAGGAAACTTCAGCTTGTTGAGAACCAGCGTCAGGAACTCCAGACCATTAAGCTATGAGTGCCAACTCTTCTTCATAGGAGGACGGTTAGAAAGAAAGCCTAGTCACAAATCCAAGAACCAACAGTTCCTGTCTGAGTGCCTTCTGTGCACCAAGCCCTCTACATTTTTCTCATTTAACCAGGACAACAGACTTACAATGAAAATACTGTTATCTCCACTTGACAGATGAGAAGGCTGAGATCGAGAGGTGTTTCTAATTATTATCTTCATGGTCCTCCCTCTTCCTTCATCTTCAGAAGAAATATGAGTCTCGGTCTTTTATCCTGAAAATGTTTCCTTTTGCCACTTTCCCCCAACTTGAAGAAGGGCCCCGAGTTCCCCTCCATTAGCAGTAATGACTCTCCGTCCTCTCTCACACGGCCTTTCTGTAACAGGGGGGACCAGGAAAGCCACTTGATGAAATGCAGGCATCTCCATCTAGAGTCTTGGAGCTGTCACAGTTACAAAACTTTGAGCAAATCACAACCTCTCTGCACCCCATTTTTAATCTGCAAAATGAAGGAACTGAATTTGTTCCATGACCTTCTAAAGTGGCCCCAAAAAGCACATCTCGACTTCTGATTTCTTCATGATTTCCTGTGGCTTCCAGCACAGTTTAGGACTCAGTTGCTGTTTAACAGCCCATAAAACAGGGGCTGATGTTTCAGGCTGACAGAGGTGACGCTGCAGAGGAGATAACAGCTTGGAGCCCACATGCGAACCTACTTATCCTACAAGGTCCTCTCCGGGATCCACACCAGTGGGATATGCCATGTTTCAGGGTGAGCGTCAAGATCTCATCTCATTACTGTTTTATAAAATGCATAGATCTGTCTGCGGAAATTGCCCACGGCCATTTTAAAAATCAAGTGGACTCAATGTGTTAGCATATCTGGAATTGGAAAAATATACACAGATGCCCACAGAAAGAACAGAGACAGAAAGCAGAGAGGTACGAAAGCCTGGGGACACAGAGATGGGATAAAGAAGGAAAGGAAGGAATGAACAAGTCAAAAGTAAGGAACAAGAGGGAGTTCCCTGGTGGTCCTGTGGTTTAGATCCAGCCTTCCCAATCCAGGGGGCATGAGTTTGATCCCTGGTCAGGGAACTAAGATCTGATATGCTGTGAAGTGTATAAAAAGTAAAAAAAAAAAAAGAAGAAGAAGAAGAAGAAGAAAAGGAAAAAACTGGTCTGAATACAAAAAATAAAGACAAAACAGGAACAAATGAAGCCCTAATTTGCTGTGAAATAAAGAAGCCCGAATGGCCAGCTGCCTTTGCCCCCAGCGCTGGTAGCGCATTTAACCTCTGAGGAAAGTTAATCTCCTTGAGGAGAAGTCAAGCAAGAATCAAATGGGTGGGACCCATCACGAATGTGATAATAAGAAAAAAGCCTTGCAAAAGTAGCAGAATGCATATAGAGTGGGAGTAAAGCAAGAGAGTTCTATTTTTGATTTTGACAGAAGAATTGTTTTTCAAAAAAAAACTTCTGTAATTTCCTAGGCACAAAGGGCTCTTCTGACATATGGGCTCATTTACCTACTATCTCTTCAGTGTCTGTCTATCATCTAGCTATCCATCATCCAGTTATCTCTATGGCAACGACTACCACTGCTTAGAGGTGTTTTGACACCCCAGAACGCAGCTTCCAGAGCAAGGATCTGCCACCTGAGGTGAACACCACCAGAGGAAGTGCTCTGGATTCCTTTCTTAAATGCACTGGCATTTTCAAGGTTGTGTTTCCCAAAGAATGCATTGCTTAAGCATTGTCAAGGGAGGCCCTGGTCCTTTAAAGCAATTGTCACTGAGATGGTTCCCCTTGTTTTAGAAAATAAATCAGGTATAGATTGCTTCTGCAGGTTTGCTTCTGCATTTTCCCTCTCCCTTTTTTCTCTTCTCCTTTTGAATATGCATTTCTTCCTCCCACCATGCCTGCTGGCAAACTTCCAAGGATTTTTATCAAATGTTCTGGGGAGTGAATTACTCATTTTAGGTTATTTAAATGAGAGAGATGCATAATACCACTTTACATTCAAATTTCATGAAACCTTGCCCATGACCTCTTTCTATCTACTTGCATCTACGTGCTCTCAGACCCCACCTCATCCTTTCTATGAACATCTCCCTAAAGGGGCCACACTTACAGTCCATTTGACACTAAACGATCAAAAAGATGTTTCTGGCCACAATTTGTAGTTTCAATATTATATATTCTTTCATAATTAATGTGCACTGTGAGCTACATTATGTCTCTAAATTACACAGCTTCTGATGCAAAAAAAAAATAGTTTTACTATGGGCCTTTGTTACCTTTCAACATAATTTAATGAGTTGCATAGACAATTTAGAGAAACTGAGGACTGGGTTTAATGTCTTTGTAATGAACCCATCAGGGAGAAGGGGGAGAAAGAGACCAAGAGGAGATAATGGGAGAGGGAACAGTTTCAGAAACAGGTATGCAGAGCAG
>SJYF01000263.1:4351667-4363898 GCA_006410515.1 Procapra przewalskii | reverse complement strand
CTGGGGAAAAAATGAAAGTGAACTCATTCAGTCGTGTCTGACTCTTTGTGACCCATGGACTATAGTCAGTCAGGCTCCTCCATTCATGGGATTTTCCAGCCACGAATACCGGAATGGGTTGCCATTTCCTTCTCCAGGGGATCTTCTGACCCAGGGGTCGAACCTGGGTCTCCCTCATTACAGGCAGACTCTTTACTGTCTGAGCCACTAGGGAATCCCAAAAAGTTGGGGGAAAACTCATCCAAAGAATACATAATGAAAACATTATTTATAATACATTTCCCTAATCATTTTTAGAGGACTTTTTATAAGGACCATCCTTTTAAAGTCTTTATTGAATTTTGCTGTAACATTGCTTCTGTTTTATGCTTTGGTTTCTTGGCCCAGAGGCATGTGGGGCAAGGCATGTGTGTACCCACTGGCTTGGAAGGCCAAGTCCTAACCACTAGATCATTAGGAAAGCCCCCTAATCATTGTTTAAAGCACTGAAAGAAGCAATGCTAGTTTTTAATAAAGGACGCTTATGGAAAAGGCTGAATGAGTTGTTTCTATCTAGCTAAAGAGAAAATATTTTGAAAATCACCCCAAAATACAAGGCCAACTTCAATGCACTGCATACAGCAAGAGTATTACCATGTTTCCCGTATTCCAAATTTCTAAAATTAATTCTCTCTAGGAAACCAAACACGAGTCAAATTGCTCTTGGCTAAGATTAAATGATAAGTCGTTTGTCCTGAATATTTTCATGAACATGAAACAGAGGAGCGAATGCCCTAAGGAAGAGAATCACTCCTCTTGCATCTTCTGCTCTTTGTGGGGGTTGCTGGCATCCGTTTCTTATTGACTAGATGATTTTCATTCTCTCAAACATCCAAACAAGTCCCTTGGGCCAGACTGAAGGCAGGTGTTTCAGAGTGAATGTACCAGAGATGGTCCTCTCGTAGTGGATAATAATAAGGTACTGACCCTATTCACTGTGGGGCCCAAAACTTTGTTGCTGGGGACACTGATCTCACAAAACTTCCACAGGCATTTTAATTCTCACAGGACCCAAATAACATCATTGTCTATCTCGGGTGTCCAATGACTCCTAAGCCTTGCACACATGGCCACGTCTCTGACATTACCCCCTCATCACTTGTGTGCAGGCTCCCCTGTCTCCCTCCCAGTCCCCCAGGACACTATGTCCCTCTACTCTGCCTGGATCCTCCTTTCTGCGGCTCCTCCTAAAGAAGTGGCTGACACCAAGAACTTGAGGCTGGGGCGGAGGTGGGGGATGCATCACGAGACAGGACCAGCCCTCACTGAGTGGTACAGTGAACACCTGTTCTCCCCCTCTCCCACCCCTTGGACTCCATGTCTCACCTGGTTCCTCCAGGTGTCTTAACTCTGTCATAACACAGTTACCTTAGAAGTCACCAGAAAGGCACTGCTTTTGAGACATTAGCTCTGCAGAGAGCAACTCTCCCCTGGACCTCCACCAGCTGGGGTCTGCTCTCCACCCTCAGGTCCTGAGGGTCCCCGACTCCCCATCCTGCCGCTGGGCTTTGTGTCCTTCCACATGGCTACACAGCCTCTCAAGCACCCAGCATGCTGTGCAGAAGCTGCTGGGACCTTCCAGGAGACTGGTCGTCTGCAAACGAAAGTGCACATCAGAATCAGCTGGAAGGCTTGGCCACCTCCCCGGGCCCCTTACACACGGACCGATTCAGGATGGGGACAGGGAATGGCACCGGGAGCATCTGCACTTCTAACAAGTTTCTGACTCATGCTGGTGCTGAGGATCCAGGGGCCGTACTTGAAAACCACTTTGCTTTCTTTGCCCAGTGGAGCTTGTGTGCACAAGCTCTCTTTTATATAATGCGATTCTTTTCTTCTCTTCCTCTTGCCTGACTGCCTGCTCCTTTCAGTGTATATTTCCTTTCTCAGCTTCCTCCACTCATGTCTGTGCCTGGGGTCTTCCAGTGACCCTGCTGGGCCTCGCTCTGCTCACAGCAGACAGGACACAGTGGTTCCCATCTCTGGCTCCATTATGTTCGCTTCTAAAATATCAGATGTAGCTGCGCATTCTGCCAGGCAAACTAATCTGTGATATTTCAAATGTATTTCACGGACCAGAATAAACTGGCATATTTGAGCAAAGCCGTGTTCCAGCTATATTAGAGTATAAAAACTGGCATGAAAATCAGGTCTCATGTAAACAGGAGATTATTATTACTTAGAATCCTATAATGTGCCCATCATATGGATCTCTAGGGCATTTGCAAACCCATTTTTACATAATTATGTGAAGAACATGTATTTTATATGAGATGGTGAAATTAAATACAAAATAGGGCATTTTGAAATGGCTGTAATGTTTTAAATGAAGAAATGAAACTGTTTCGAGACATATGTAGGAGAGAAAATTTATAGACAGCAGTTTTTAAGAGGCTCTATTAATTCCAAAGAAAACACAGGATGAAAATGAAATACGCAAAGAATAAAATAAGAGGTCTCCCATAAAAATCAGGCTATGTGATTCAAGTGGTTCGTCTGCCTCCTAACAATGTGAATCTTACAAAGCGATGCTCACCCGCATTAGCATTTCAATGGCACAACACTTCCGTTACACACTGTTGGACTGCTGTGATCAGCCCCTTCCCTCTGCCCTCCAATCTTGAGAGGCTCCCAAAGCGGGGAGGATGTGACTGGCTGGTGAATCTCCTATCTACACCTGTGCCAACCAAGCCTGGTATTTTCTAAACAGTTGCTGGATATTGGTAGAAAAATTAAAGACACAAATCAAATTCATCTCGTATCCATTCCATTCAGGAAGCATCCAATTTATAAAGCAGCTTTTGGAATTACAGACCACTTTATTCCATCCCAGAATGTCCCACACAGAGGCTATTCCCAACAATGCTTACACAGGTCTAAACAATTTTTAGATCAAATGGAAATATTCAAGAAACATATTATCATTTTCAAATTTGATAGTAATATTTTGCTTTTATTTTCCTGTAACATGTCCTTGTAAAAAGTGAAAACGTGTTAGTAACTCAGTCATGTCTGACTCTTTGTGAACCCATGAACCGTAGCCCACCAGGCTCCTCTGTCCATGGGATTCTCCGGGCAAGAATACTGGAGTAGGTTGCCATTTCCTTCTCCAGAGGATCTTCTCAACCCAGGGATGGAACCCAGGTCTCCTGCACTGCAGGCGGATTCTTTACTGCTGAACCAGACAGCACGGTCCTTATATAAGCATAAAATGCATGAAACTGTTCTATACAAACAATTTCATAAATTGCTATTAGTTAGACAATTTGCCTTTCACCCAGGTAGAGCCTCACCTGTACTATGCACCTTCATCTTAGCAGGTGAGTGGGAGCTCCACCCATGTGTACAATCTGTTCTAGGGGAGAAAGAGAATTACATTATCCCCAGTCCTTGAGGAAGTTCTCTGGGTGTGTTCTGTGACAGCTCCCTTAAGTGGTTCCCTCTGCAGCCTGGCGTTGGGAGAATGCTGACTGTCCCGTCTCAAGGACCAAACAGCCGGGGGTCAACATCAGCTCCAGCGGAAGCAGCCATGCTGCTCTGACACAGGAGCGGCAGATCCGAGGCCAGATGGAGGCCTCCCGAGTTTATAGGTGGCTGTGCCATGAGCCAGGCAGTAAAGTGGGCTGGCAAGATCGCAGTCCTTTGGCAGTAGCAGGGAGCATCCTCTGCTCTATAAACTGAGGACAACTGAGAGTGTTTCCCACTGGGGACCAGGCAAAGCCGCTGATCAGCAACGTGCACGGAGCGCTCAACAGCACTGAGACGCAGCGCCAGAGCACTTTCGCCTCGAGCATCCTTCAGCCTTGATCACACAAACAGAAGAGAAGCTCCGAGGTTTCCCAGCATAAGATCAAGGAAGCCAACGGCAAGGAGGGGCATAAACGCACGTCTTCTCGGCTTCTTCTCACCCACAGTCCCCACGGTTGGCTGTCCACACCCTGCAGAGGAAGAGGCTGCTCCTCTGGAGGTGCAGAGCTGGGACAGGAACCCGGAGCCCTGCTGCTGCCTGCACTTCTTGCCCCATCTCTTCTGACTCCCCTTCTGCCTGGCACAGTCTGTGCACAGGCTGGAAAATAGTTTCTGAACACAAGGCAGAGTGAGAGAAGAGAGTTTATTAGAGCAGGAGAGGCTGTTAGAATAGCGGGCAGGTTCAAGGGAGAGCCGATGCTTTCATGGTGGGCTACTTGCCCATTTTTAGAGCTTCTGAACAAAGAAAATTCCTGCTGGAAGGATGGTATTAGGTGGTGAGTTAGGGTGATATAGGGTGGGTCATAGGGTGGGTATTTTTGCCTAATATGGGGTCAGGGTGCTAGCTGGTTTAGGTCAGGGGGCGCTCATGGCAACAGTTGCTATGGGGCTTGGTCAGTTCCGGAGATGACCCTGGGTTGCATGGCTGTGACCTTGGGACAAGGCCTTGCAGCTGTGACCTTGCTGTTGGGCTCCGCACTGCCCAGACTCTCCAGCACCGTGGACTGAAACGTCTGCTTCTATGACTGATGCTACTCCAACGAGCACATGGAGATGTAAGGCCTGAGGATGCCACTGCTTCCTCCTCACAGACCTCTGCAACCACCGCTGATGATCTGGGGCCCCTCCTCCGGTCCACTGGCCTGAGGCACGAGCACTGAGTCGCGGAGCAAAGAGGGAGCTGAGGAGACGTCCATGTGTGTGACTCACATAGCCACCTTTTGAAAAAATGTTGTAACCTTATTGCTGTGGTTAAGGACTAGGCTTTACTAGGGTAATGAAACCAACCAAGCTGCTCAAACCCCACCCGCCTCAGTGGACCGCAGGCTATCTGCACACGTGAGCCTCCCCCGCAGCCATGGAGTGGTCCATAAATGAAGATGCGGATGTTTCCACGCAGGAGGAGCTGTCTGTTTCTAGCCTGGGGCTCCCTAAGCCTGACTTTGGAATTTACGTGTGTTCTATTTCTCAGCATGAAGCCACAATTTTCTTCAAACGTAACATGTCCGAGATTCAATCAAATGAATTATCCTCCCAATATCCTGATCTACTCAGTCTTTCTACTTTATTTATTTTTTTTTTTTGCTACAAAATATGCATCTGTAACACAAATTAGCACTATGGGACTGGTCGGCGGGGGCATGGTGTCATCTTAAGGAGGAATTTACGCAGGTTTGTATATGGCTTTCCTCAGTACATTTATATTTTCAGTCAGTTACAGCAGTTGAACTCAAGACATGACAGTACAGGGAGCTGTGGGAGAATACCACACTAGAGACAATTCACCCAGGTCCCTCAGCTCACACTGGCCGTGGGCTTTATCTTAGGAAGACTAACCACACAGGTCTCCGCACTTGACCGGAGCTCTGTAACTCTACAGCCTGAGCCCTACCATCAGGTAACTCTCACTTTTCTTCATAGCAACATCTTGTATGGAAAGCACTCCTTTATGAGGAATCAAGCATGTCTTTTCAATGGCACTAGTAATTGTAATTAGGCATTTCCAGGCTGAGATTACCAAGTCGCGTATCTTCTGAGTTGTCTGTTCTAACACTGTTTTCCCATGAGCCTTGCCATTACCCAGGTCATTTTTCAGAACCCCAGGTTTTTCCAAGACTGCATATACTGTACTATAGCAGAAACACCTGAAATCTAGTTAGTTTGGTAACTTCCTCTGAAACAAAGAAGGCAGAGTGCAGAATTTGGTTGAAAATGAGGTTACCAAGCTAACTGGCACTCTTGCCTACCCAGTCTCTCCCCAGCTTCCCACACCCTCTCAGTTTCTGTGGACTTGGTTGTTAATTATCACTCTGAACTGGCTGAGTTTTAGTAAAAATAAGGTTGAATTGATAAAAATATTGTCCACTACCTACAAAACCATTTGAATTACTGCTGCTGTTCAGTTGCTAAGTCAGGACCCACTCTTTCGACCCCGTGGACTGCAGCACAGCAGGACTGCCTGTCTTTCACTCATCTCCCAGAGTTTGCTCAGATTCATGTCCACTGCGTCAGGGATGCCATCGAATCACCTCATCCTCTGCCACCCACTTCTTCTTTTGCCCTCAGTCTTTCCCAGCATCAGGTGGCCAAGGTGTTGAAGCTTCAGCATCAACCCTTCTAATGAATGTTCAGGGTTGATTTCCTTTAAGATTGACTGGTTTGATCTCGTTACAGTACAAGGGATGCTCAAGAGTCTTCTCTAACACCACAATTTGAAAGCGCCAATTCTTCGGCACTCAGCCTTCTTTATGGTCCAGCTCTCACATCCATACATGATTACTGGAAAAACCACAGCTTTGTCCATATGTACCTTTGTCAGCAAAGTGATGTCTCTGCTTTTTAATAATACACTGTCTAGGTTTGGCATAGTTTCCTTCCAAGGAGCAAGCTTCTCCTAATTTCACTTCTCCAGTCACCATATGCAGTGATTTTGGAGCCCGAGAAAATAAAATCTGCCACTGTTTCTACTTTTTCCCCTTCTATTTGCCATGAAGTGATTGGAACAGATGACATGATCTTAGTTTTTTGAATGTTGAATTTTAAGCCAACTTTTTCACTCTCCTCTTTCACCCTCATCAAGAAGCGCTTTAGCTCCTCTTTACTTTCTGCCATTAGAGTGGTATCACCTACATATCTGAGGCTGTTGATATTTCTCCCGGAAATCTTGATTCCAGCTTGTGATTCATCCAGCCCAGTATTTCACGTGATGTATTCTGCATATAAGTTAAATAAGCAGGGTGACATTGAATCACTCTTTTCCCAATTTAAAACCAGTCTGTTGTTCCATGTCTGGTTCTAACTGTTGCTTCTTGACTTCCATACAGGTTTCTCAGGAAACAGGTATGGGTTTGGTATTCCCATCTCTTTAAGAATTTTCCACAGTTTGTTGTGATCCACACGGTCAAAGGCTTTGGCATAGTCAATAAAGTAGTACATGTTTTGCTGGAATTCCCTTGCTTTCTCTACAGCCCAAAGAATGTTGGCAATTTGACCTCTGGTTCCTCTGTTAAGTTCTTGGTTCACGTACTGCTGAAGCCTAGCTTGAAGGGTTTTGAGCATTACTTTGCTAGTGTGTGAGATGAGTGCAATTGTGCAGTAGTTTGGACATTCTTTGGCATTGCCTTTCTTTGGGACTGGAATGAAACCTGACCTTTTCTAGTCCTGTGGCCACTGCTGAGTTTTCTGAATTTGTTGGCATATTGAGTTCAGCATTTTAACAGGATCATCTTTCAGGATTTGAAATAGCTCAGCTGGAATTCCATCATGTCCACTAACTTTGTTCATAGTAATGCTTCCTAAGGCCCACTTGACGTCCAGGACGTCTGACTCTAGGTGAATGACCATGCCACCATGATTGTCTAGGTCACTAAGACTTTTCTTGTAACTTCTGTGCATTCTTGCCACCTCTTCTTAATCTCTTTGCTTCTGTTAGGGCCATATCATTTCTGTCCTTTATCATGCCCATCCTTGCATGAAACATTCCCTTGATAATCTCCAATTTGCTCAAAGAGATTTCTAGTCTTTCCCATTCTATTGTTTTTCTCTTATAATTCTATTGAATTATAAGTATACTTAAATAAACATTTTGAGATTTTTGGCATAACTTGAAGCATTATTGGGCTTCCCTTGTGGCTCAGCTGGTAAAGAATTTGCTTGCAATGCAGGAGACCTGGTTTTGATCCCTGGGTTGGGAAGATCCCCTGAAGAAGGGAAACGGCTACCCACTCCAGTATTCTGGCCTGGAGGCATTACAGTTTGGGTTTATATGAATAACAGTGGCAGGTAAACTTCCAGGTATGAATTAGTGTCCACTTAAAAGCAGAATATTAACTACTATGAACTGTTCCCATTGCTCATTATCCCTAAGCCCATGGATGCCTTACTGACTTCAGAGAGAAGTAATGTCACATGGAATTATGGCATCAAGGAGGACAAGAAATATATCTTGTTCAGGTTTGCAGTTCAGTGGCTGGAGGCCCACATATAAAGATATTACAGTGGCCAAACACGCCAAGCGAATGTCCTTTCACTTTCTGGCAAAAGAGAGTCATGAAGAATAAGATTCCGGAAATACATTGGTTCAAAGAAGCCATATTTCTTTGGTGCAATAGTAATTGAGAACACAAGAAATGCACTGAAAAACCATGTGGTTCAGCAAAGCTGCATCAGGCACTGTCGCTTGTGTCAAGAGTAATAGCTGGGCCGCAGAAGAAGCTAGCCAACACTGCTCCAAACTCCCACTGTCCCCATCTATGTTTCATGGATTTAAGTGCAAGTGAGCATGCACGTACACACACACACACACACATACACACTCACACAAGCATTACACTGACCTAGTTCCAGTTTTATCCCTGGGGCTCATATGATGCCCACAGGCTGATGTAGATACTCACACCTCAAAGAGCATACAGATTCCTTCAAGAAGGAAAAAATCTGAAAAGAACCAAAAAATATTATGCCCCCCCAATCTTCACAGATGCAGTTTATTATTACATATATATGCACAAACATGAACGTGTAAATTCCTTATGTCTGAAGAGCTCTATACCCATAACAAAATAAGGTTATAAAGGAAAAAGATATGTAAGATTACAAAAGAAATTAAAAATCACCTCTCTTCGATATAATGGTTAATATTAGTTTATCGAAACTGTACCAGTTCCCTGCGTGAACACGGCCCACTGCCTGGCCAGGCACAGCTTCTATGGCACTGCCACCTCGCCACTGCTTTCTGCTCTGTAGAGAAGAATTTCATCCTCTCTAGTTCTGAATTTAAACCACTCCACAACCCTTTATGTTGTGGAAACCTCATTGGCAGAAACACATTATTATCTCCATATTTCGTCTGCCTCTGCTGCTCCCTGAATAATGTCCTACAATTAAAGGAATACTGGTTGGCACCAACACAATGGTAAAACACCATCACAATACAGTCATCCAGATGATTGAGAACACACACAGACCCATTCTCACCATCACAATACGGTCACCCAGATGATCGAGAAGACGCTGAGACCCATACTCACCATCACAATACGGTCACCCAGATGATGGAGAACCCGCTCAGACCCATTCTTCTAGATTAGCACTGCAATGAAAAACACCCAGAACACAGAACATCTCACCCGAGGAAACACCAGCCCTCAAGAATATACTCAGAGATGAGGATGTAAGGACAATGAACTCAGAAATGAGGTATCTAAAAGACAGAATCCATGCCCTACAGATGGACATGGGTCACTCAAATGTTTTTACATTCAAATTCCACCTGTATTGCTTTTATTTTTGTGATTTAGGCAAGCCATTTAAACTTTATTGAGCTTCCCTACTTTGGCCACCTCATGCGAAGAGTTGACTCACTGGAAAAGACTCTGATGCTGGGAGGGATTGGGGGCAGGAGGAGAAGGGCACGACCGAGGATGAGATGGCTGGATGGCATCACTGACTCGATGGACATGAGTCTGAGTGAACTCCGAGAGATGGTAATGAATAGGGAGGCCTGGCGTGCTGCGATTCATGGGGTCGCAAAAGAATCGGACACGACTGAGTGACTGAACTGAACTGAACTGAACTGGTGGCTCTGAGAGAAAAGAATCCCCCACAATGCAGGGTTGGATCCCTGGGTCAGGAAGATCCCCTGGAGAAGGAAATGGCAGCCCACTCCAGCATTCTCGCCTGGAGAATCCCATGGTCAGAGGAGCCTGGCAGGCTACAGTCTGCGGGGTCACAAAGAGTTGGACACGACTGAGCAACTAACAGTTTTAATCTTTTTTAGCCTCAGTTTCCTCATCTGCAAAGCCATGAGAGTAGCACCCTTCTAAGAACACAGCAGTGTGGATTAAAAATGAGATGATATGAGACGATGCTGGCCAAATATTTAGTGCAGTAGGTCCTCAATGCATGTTAGCTATTTCTATGGTTTCAGCAATACTTATTCAACAAACATTTGTTGTGTGTCAAGCACTGGACTTTATGTTGGGGGCTAAAAAAGAAAAGGCAGAGTTGACATCCTCAAGGGGATCAAAGTTTATGGAAAACACGTGAGAAGACAAGACCCTGGGACATAAATGCCATGCTAAAGAGATGCTGTAAGTGTGCTTATTGATTGGGGATTGGTTGCCAATCAGCTGCTTTCTTGCCAATTTTAAATCATAATCTCAAGAAGCCTGTAAGAAGAGAGACAAGGATATAAGTAAGGTTTTCCACAGCCATTGTTGACACATTTGAAAGTTCATGATTTCCAGGTAAAGGAGGTGAGCTGAAGTCCCCTCCTGACATGATTTAGGACCTGAACGCTCCCCATGCATAGATGCTAAGTCACTTCAGTTGTGTCTGACTCTGCAACTCTATGGACTGTAGCCTGCCAGGCTCCTCTGTCCAAGGGATTCTCTAGGCAAGAATAGTAGAGTTGCCATGCCCTTCTCCAGGGGATCTTCCCCACCCAAGGATCAAACGCACGCCTCTTAAGTCTCCTGCATTGGCAGGTGGGTTCTTTACCACTAGCGTCACTTGGGGAGCCTCCTAAAGTTCCCCAGACCTCTACAGTCAACGCATGCCACGGCACTAGCTTATTTGTCATACTCAAGGAGAAAACATACGTCACAATTTTGCAATTAAATTTTTGCTTTGAATCAGAGCCATTCTTTTTCTCTCTCACTTGAATTTTGAAAATTAAAATTTAGGAGTGCCGGATATTGGCGTGAAATGTCCTTCTAGAAAGTCCCCAGCCTCAGTGCCATAATGACATCAGCAACTGGCCCCAATGAATGCTAAATTCTCAAACTCACAGCAAGACTGCAGATTCTAATCTTTGATATTCTGTCATTCCACTCTGCTTACTCAGAAAATGGATCCATCTGTAGGTGCAAAATGCAAATTTTAGGGAAATGGCACCTTAAAATATTCTGACATAATGCTCCATCAGCAGTCCTTATAGTTAGACAAATAAAGACGATGAGGAGCCACGCAGACCTGTTAACATCTGCTCGAAACCTGTACCCGCGCTTCCTTGCCTCTGCTTGCACTAACTCAAGCTAGAATTCATTTAGGTAATTCCTTAAGCTCCGAACGCTTAGCATGTCACATTTCCACCAAGTCTCATTTATATAATTAGTGCTAACATATGGCCCACAATCAACACTGGAGATTTGGAATCATTTTTAGCATGCTGTTAGACCTGAAGGGGTATGGATTCAATATGGAGGGAAGAGAATTAGGCATGCAAATTCCATTTGCGATAACAAGAGCGTAGCAATGGAAATTTACCCCCAAAAGGTTCGGCTGCTAATCACATTGCAAGCAGAAAGAATTACATTCTTAATAACCTTCACCAAGTGCAATAAAAGGAAATAGAAGTTTGTTTTATGGCAAGCTTTTGGTTACTATTGCTCCCCCTAAACGCAGAAGTATTTTATAAACCAGTGCTGCCAACTAAGATCACCTCAGCAGATTTCGCCCTTGCACAGTCTGCTTTCGGTATCTGAATCAAGACATCCTCTCGGCATCATTCCGTTAGAGTTCATATCCAACCATGCATGACCTACAGAGATCACGCTTCTCCTGTGTTGAACTCAATGGTCTTCCTATTTACATGTCATTGATACTCATTCCAAAACTTGGCAGCAGAAACTGACTCTTATTCCCTTAACTTTTCTAATAGTTAAAAAGCTCTGAGATGATGAGGATATAAGAAAAAGTATGGATAACTGACATAGCCAGGTTCTAGAAGCTTCATAAATCAAAAATTGAATCCATAAATTAATGGGAGAATTTCCCTAAACCAACACATCTTACTTTTTCTCATAAATCAATACCACTATGCTCTTGGTAATAATATTTACCTACTTTGGGCCAGGCAATATAGTATAAAGAATGTAATACCACTCTTCAGTTCAGTTCAGTTACTCAGTCGTGTCCGACTCTTTGTGACTCCATGAATTGCAGCACGCCAGGCCTCCCTGTCTGTCACCAGCTCCCGGAGTTCACTTACAAAACTCCTAAAGTTGAGATTCTCTTGATTTCACAGATGAGTAAATGAAGGTCACTTGATACAAGGTCCATCAAATAGTAATGGCAGAGAACTCTGAAGCCTTTTTTTTTTCCCCTTAAATTGGAGAAATATTGCTTTACAATATTGTGTTGCTTTCTGCAAAACAACATGAATCGACCTTCGACATACACACCCCCCTCCCTCTTGGAACCTCTTCCCCACCTCCCACCCCA
>SJYF01000263.1:4303956-4351365 GCA_006410515.1 Procapra przewalskii | reverse complement strand
CGCTCCCTGCATCATAAGGCAAATTCCCATTGGCTATCCATTCTACATATGGTAAAGTATATGTTTCAATGCTATTCTCCTAATTTGCCCCACCCTCTAATTCCCCAACTGTATCCATAAATCTGTTCTTTATCTTTGCATCTCCATTGCTGCCTTGCAAATGGGCTCCTTAGTACCACCCTTCTAAATATACACACACACGGACAGACATAGTAATATATGCTATTTTCCTCTTTCTGACTCACTTCACTCTGTGTAATAGGCTCTAGGTTTGTCCACCTCATCAGAACTGATTCAGAGGTGTCTCTTTTTATTTCCGAGTAATACTCTGTTGTATATATGCACCACAACTTATTTATCCATTCATCTGTCAATGGACAGCTAGGTTGCTTCCATATCTCAGTTATTGTAAATAGTGTGCGGCACATGTTTTTAATGACTGCTATTCTGCTCCCAAGTTCTTAATTCAAGTATACCTTTGACCTCTCTGTCATTCTCCATGGCAAACTAGACATCAAGTCTTGTTGACTCTGAACATCAGAATTACTCAAATCTCTTCATTCCAAGCTACTTCATTAGATTAGGGCCTCAGTACCTTAAATACAAATTAGGGTAAATAAACCCAAAGTCCATTTTAAAGTTTGATGCATCTGTTTGTTGCTTTTTAAGTGGTTTCTTCCCAACAATTATGAATCTAGCTACAAAACCATGTGGCTTATTATTGCTTCTCAGTGCCTCATGCAACAGTGGCCCTGGGGAAGTGTTAAAGCAGGTGAATATTTACATGAACCAGAGGTCATGAAACGTTAGTTCAGTCTCATTTTTACCATCAAACAGCTATGTGAGCTGGAATAAATCACTTAACATGTCCAAACTTACATGAAAATGTCTATAAAATGAGGATACAGGACCAAAAACATCTAAGAAGGCTTCCATATCAGTATGACCAAACCATTCCCATCCTGCAGAATCTTTGTCTTCCCTTTAGGAAAAAAAGTATAACCTTCAGCCTGGGATCCTGATTAGTTGCACTTCCTTCTCATGGGAATGTGTGATGAGACACAAAGAACCACAAATGTAAAACTTGCAATTACTCCTGGATGTTGGGCCTCCCAACCACGCAAACCGGGCAGCTGTGTGTGTGCGTCCATGCACACTCAGTTGCATCTGACCCTTTGAGACCCCAAGGCTCCTCTGTCCATAGAATTCTCCAGGCAAGAATCCTGGAGTGGGTTGCCATTTCCTCCTCAAGGGGATCCTCCCAACCCAGGGATCAAACCTGTGTCTCCTGTATTGGCAGGAGGATTCTTTACCACCAAGTCACCCAGAAGTCCTCAAACTGGGTATCTACCTAATATAAATGTCAGTCTCCTTAGCTTTAAAAGGAGTTTGATTCAAGATTCTCACATGGTCTAAGAATGACATACTGGGTAATCCACAGGAAAACAAAGCAAAGATAAGAACAATGCATACAGCTGTATTTATTCAGTGCAAAGGGATTTCTTTTGCTCTATGATCGTGTCTTAGTTTTTTGTATTAAAATTGATGAAGAAACAGTAAGTTTTTAAAAAACATATCACTTGACATAATAAAAAACTGCCGATCCTAAGTTAGTCCAGCATCTCCAGAAATGCTCTGGAATGCTCCATTTCCCCTAACAATTACTTAGTTTTCTGTTTATGGTGACTTCCCCATATAGGGTACCATATAGGATACTGTATGTTTCACCTATGAATATTGTCTTTTTCCAGGCTCTATTAGCCCAGAAGTTAACACCCTTTAAATTCATCCCCATTCTAAAGTATCAGCAATGAAAACAAAACAACACACACACATATTTTTTTAACAAGGTGCAAAAAGAAGGAGATTCCATTACAACATGGAAGGCGAAAATTCTACCGCTTAACCACACAATGTCTTGGCTCCATTATAGCATGGGATGATAACCAACTTAAAAATTAATGTTGCTTGCTTTTGTTTTTACAAGTCCTTTGGGCAACTGTATCTCAGATAATCCCTCACTGTCCATCTTCTCTCCCTGGGTTCCAATCCTCATTTCCTCCCTAAATTCCTACAGTTCTCATGAAGAACATAGCAGATGAGGAAATTTCATGTTCCAAGAGGTTCACTAACTCGCTAGAGCTGACAGAGTCAGTAAGGGACAGACTCAGACCCAACGCCAGAGACTTGCCACTGCACAGCCTCCTCAGTCTGCAAACCCCATCACTGTCCAGGGTAGAATGAAATCCTGGGGTCCACGCCTTTCCCCCAGCATGTGGTGAATTACACTGGCTGGCTATACCGGGAACTCACATAGGCAGGAACTCAATTTGGGCCAGCTAATGGGAGGGTGCTTACAGAATATTGCCACAGCGATGCAAAATAAGGGGGAAAACCATAGGAAAGGAATTAGATGGAAAAGAAATCTGAGCTGCTATTTAAAAGGCAATTCACTTGAGTGATTATTTTGCAAACTAAACTGATATAAAATCCTTCCGATCCCCCATCTGATTGCAAAATGCAACAGGAAATGGGATTAACTGAGATCTTTAAACACAAGACAGAGCTCCTCCTTTCCAGCACTGAGTCTCCGCACCACACTGTCAACATCACAGACTTGGGTCTCGGTCCTGAGAGTGTTTTGAGTCAGTGAAGCAACTCCCACCTATGGATGTGCTCTTATTATTTCCATGGCTGAACAGAAGCGACTATTTGATATTAAATTGGCAAATGAAACCCCTTTGTACTATGAAAACTTGAACCCACAAGCCACACCTTTGACTACAGACACAGACCTTACCACCATTTAAAGGAGACATGTTTACATCCCTGCCAATCAAGACTTTTCAACCAAAGTCAGCTGAAAAGACTCTAAGAGCTCACTTTAACCCTATGCTGCCATCCACAAAGCTCATTTACATAACAAAATTAAAATGTGCTGAAATGAGTAAGAACATTGTTTTGATGAGAGTCATAAAGTTGATCTAAAATGAGTGACATTTGCTTATAAGGAAAAGCATGGCACAAGACTGTCACTGGTGGCAGACTGCACAGCATGTGGGTTATTCCTCAGTCACGTGTGCATGTACGCTCGTATCACACTGAGACCACATGTGTTCACACATGATTACATACAGGTACTCATGTGGTACATGCTAAAATGTATTAACAAATTAACTTCTGGGATTAGAAGACTAGGAATCCAGAGTTAACTTTATTAGCTGTGCAAAGAATAGGCTCATCAGCTGTGATGGTTTCACAGAAGAATTTAAGTTCTAAATATCATTATCGGGAACAGTTAATCTGAAACTAAAAAGTGCTACATATGACCTTGGAAAACAGAATTGGTAGGGTCTATCAAAACTGGACACTGATGAAACTCTTGATGAGAATATTTAGGAAGAAATCTGCTTCTCTCTGACCTGACAAATATTTTTTATGGCAAAAGGTAAAAAGAGCCTGGCTTTATTATAATACAAAAGGGAGTGAGGACCTGAACTTAACCATTTAAGGCAGTTTGTATTTGTCACCTCTGTAAAACTACAGAACAGAGAATTTTTCTGAAAGTTAAATACAGAATGAACATATGATCCAGCAATTCCATTTCCAGGTATATGTCCAAAAGAATTGGAGGCAGGGACTCAAACAGACACTTGTATATCAGCAGTCACTGCAGCATTATTTATAATAGCCAAGAAGTGGAAACAAACCAAATGTCCATCAACAGATAAATAAACAAAATGTGACATATACAAACAAAGAAATATTATGCATCCTGAAAAAAGGAATGTAATTCTGATACACGGTGCAACATGAGTAAGCCCTGAAAATAAAATGCTGAGTGAAATAAACAGACACAAAAGAAAAAAAAATTGTATAATTCAACTTGTATGCAGTACTGAGAGCAGGCAACTCCACAGAGAAATAAAGTAGATGTAGGTTACCTGGCAGTGGGAAAGATGAATGGGAGAATTATAGGACTGGCACAGAATTTGTTTGGGATTATAAAAAAGTTCTGGAAATGGACAGGGTAGTGGTTGCACAATATTGTGATACACTTAATGTCATCAACTGTTTATCTTCAGTTGCTCAGTCGTGTCTGACTCTTTGCGACCCCATGAATCGCAGCACGCCAGGCCTCCCTGTCCATCACCAACTCCCAGAGTTCACTCAGACTCACGTCCATCGAGTCTGTGANCATCCAGCCATCTCATCCTCGGTCGTCCCCTTCTCCTCCTGCCCCCAATCCCTCCCAGCATCAGGGTCATTTCCAATGAGTCAACTCTTCGCATGAGGTGGCCAAAGTACTGGATGTTCAGCTTCAGCACCAGTCCTTCCAAAGAACACCCAGGGCTGATCTCCTTTAGAAGGGACTGGTTGGATCTCCTTGCAGTCCAAGGGACTCTCAAGAGTCTTCTCCAACACCACAGTTGACAAGCATCAATTCTTCAGCGCTCAGCCTTCTTCTCAATCCAACTCTCACATCCATACATGACCACTGGAAAAACCATAGCCTGGACTAGACGGACTTTGTTGGCAAAGTAATGTCTCTGCTTTTGAATATCTAGGTTGGTCATAACTCTTCTTCTAAGGAGTAAGCGTCTTTTAATTTCATGGCTGCAATCACCATCTTACATGGTTTAAATGGTAAATTTTATGTTCATTTTATCACAATGAATATATATATAATCTTTCTGGTTTCACAGTTATTGAAGCTTAGCATCACAAGGCAGTGATTCTGTCTATAAATTATTATTTAATTTTAACTGGAGAGAAACAGAGTATCTGCTGGGCTGAAAAAAAAAATCAATGGGGGAAATAAAAAAGTGTGTTGTTCTCTAAAATGTGAGCCTGGAACACAGAAGTCCTCGGGACCTAAAAGGAAAATACAGCATTCTCTAACAAATCTCATGGAACAACGAAGACCCTAGGGCTCTAGTAAAAATTTTGAAAAGCAGGAGGAAAGTGGGTTGTATTAATAGATATAAAAGTTTCAACATTATGCTTCTGAACTATAGAAACATCAATTTCATATGGTCCAAATTAAACCTGGAAGGCCTTGCCTCTCTCCTTAACCTTGTCATCACATTGACCCAGCCAAGTTGATCTGATCACCTCTCAAGTTGTCTCTCTCTCCCCCTCCAAAAAATCACCTCTAACCAGCACATCACTGACTGTGCAGGGGTGTGGGCGTGAGGAGACAGGTGGGGGGGCGGGGCAGGCAGTAATGCAACAGATCCCACTGGTCATCAGTAAGTACTGCCACCCTGTCACCTTCGGCAACCAGGTTGAGTTTAGAGAATACAGAGGCGGTGTTGCCAGTCTTCTGATTTTCCAAAAGAAGCTAGACATCGGATTGGGATGAAAGTCTGTTAATTTTTAAAATGCTGGATCAATTTTTAAAACTACAATGCATGCCAAATAAAACATCTGCAGACCTAACTCTCTCCATGCAGCTGCCAGTGCTGTATACAGATGACCCAACTGCAGTGGGCAACTGCCTGACAGACGTGCTGGTGCAGACCCTGAGCAGCGCAGAGCTTCCTTCCTGCTGAAACCACAGAGGAACGAGAGTCTTTCCCACTCCCCACGCTACCGGCCCTCCTCCCCTTCTTCACACCCTTTCCTTCATCTGGGTCCAAGGATTTTCCTTGGGCTCTTGGAATGGAAACAAGCTCCACATCCTTTGGGGCAACATGTGCATTTGGGTGGGGAGGCGTTGCTGGGAAACAGTGGTAAGGATGGGAAACGAGAAGTTCTCCACTCACCCTTGCACTTAGGGCAAGTTCTGGCAGCTGGGCAGGCTCTTCAGGTGAGAGTTACCTGTGAGAGTCAGAGGCCCGCCTCAGCACTGTACACAGAGGCGACGTCACAGCAGTGTACAGCAAGGCCTCTACAAGCAAGCCTTCACGTTGTGAACTTTCAAAGATGCAAACCTGCATGCGCGTGTCCAACCATGCAAGGTGATTCACGAGGCTGGCACACACCGTCACATGCTTGCGTCCTCCACCAATAGTTGTGCTTTTGTGTACTTTATTGCAGCTGGCAGGCTAGAGTCCATGGAGTCACAGAACATCAAACAGGACTTAGCAGCTGAGGACGCACACGCCATACAGAGTACAGAGTAGCACAGAATCTTCCCGTCCAGCCCAGGGCATCCAGGAGCAAGCGCACAGGCAGTGACACACAGCCAACTGCCAGCCCAGGGTGTCCAGGAGTGAGCACACAAGCAGCGACATGCAGCCGACCGCAGTAGCTGGGAGCCTAGGCTGACTCTGTCGGACCTACGAACGAATTGGACTTCCAAACATGCTCTCACAATGTAACTCATCTGTATTTAAAGGGACTTACTGTATTGAATCAAACTGAATGACAACTAGTTATTTCTGACACAGAATGAAGAATTGCTACGGAGAAAGATAAAGGGACAGAAATAAAGAGAGGAAGGAAGACAAGAGTTTATTTTTCATTTTCATATATCTGTTTTACTCATTAAAAATCAGGCATGCCTCAAATGAGACAATTACTTTTTGAAGTCACATCCCTAAATTATACAAAAAGATGAATCTTACATTCTTTTACACACAATAGTCAAGAAAGATTTAATTTTACTTCTCCTGACAGCTTCAACAGTCACAGAAGACTAGCGCTGAAGATTTACCCAGACTCCTTGTAGATGTTTAACCCAGGGATGGCCTTTTCCCTTGGAATTTTGGCAAAGAACACCCTACACACTCCACAGTATTTAATTAACCAGAGACCGTTCTCAAGTACACTTAATTACAGGTCAGTATTCCGACTATATAAATCATGGAAAAGGAAAGGAAATGACACAAAAGCCCTAGACTAATATAATTTATAGCTATCTGAACTAACACAAGGGAAGAATGGTACTGTGCTATAATTAAAGATTAGGTTAGTGCCAAAAATCATAATTTTCTGCCTGGCTTTAAAAGCAAATGTCATGTTAATGATAGTTAACTTCTGATTACGCAAGGATGATTATATATAGTTTGTGGATTATCTATGCCCTCATTTTCTTTCCCTCCTCCTCATGTTGCTTTATTGCTAATTAATCCCTCTATCAGAATTCTTATTAAGGAAAGGAAGAAAAGTCGAAAATCAAATTAGTCCTTTGGGCTGACTGTTAGCTGCCTCAGATAAGAGTCTTGGTTAAGCTGATGTGAAAAAACAATGTCTTTCTGGACTTGCTCTTTATATTGTAGTGCTTCCTGACTTCTAACTAAGATCATCTGAAGCTGAGCTTCCTGAGACGCTAAAATATCATATTATATATAATAGTGTGGAGATATTTTTATTTTGTCATGTGACCTGTGGTCCTAACAGATAAAATTCAGCAAATGTCTTCATTCAATATATTAATAAATAAGACAAATAGAATCTCAGGAATAGCTCTATACCCCAATCACCATCACACATCTCAGAATTATGATGCTAAATAAGAAGCACTTATGACTGCACCATATCCCTACCCCACACAAACATGGACAGGGAGATACAATTACAAAATGAAAACATTTCATTTCTAGAAGTACAATTCTAGAATATAATTTTGAGACTCTAGGAGGATTTTCTTAATGGTACCTTTGGCCCTTTAGCAACTATGCTGTTTCCAAATAGTTAAGCTTCAGAAAACATTCAGATCCTCTCAAATAGGTATTCAATTTGTATATCTTTCTAAAATACTAGAACAAAATTCACCTACTCTGTGCCAATTTGTCAGTGGCAAAATCAAGAGAAGATGAACACTGAGTAGAAATGATGAACAGACAGACAGAGCTCTCTGCCAATGGGCCTGCAGGAAAAATCAGCCTGCAGACGGCCATGCTTTGGCAACTCAGTTAGGATCATGCTATATCAGTCATCACATAAGAAATGAAAGACAGTCTAATTTCTGAATCTAAACAAGATCTCCTCCTCCTGCCAGGCCTGCTTGAGGACATCCCACCCATCTCCCACAGGAGAGGACCATAGGAGCCTGGCCATAGGAGATGGCGGCGTGGGCCACATCCTGGGGACTGCGAGAATTCAGCACAAACCTGGTCCTTTTCCACTATCTGCCCGCAGCGCTAGAGGTGCCCATGTTCCTGCACACTAACAACAGATCTTTACACTCGCTTCTGTGAAATTACAGAGGAGACTGTAATTGTAGGGATTAAACACTAAGGAAGGCTGAGAGTGGGTGCAGAGCCAGGACAGGGTCAGCTCCAGGCTCTCACGCTGCCATAGGCTTGTCTGGGGCTTTCTCGACTTTCATGGCGAGTTCATTTGTTTGCTTGGGAGGTGTATATGGCATCTGTGGCTTTTCAGAGAGCAAAGAAACGCAGTGCGGTTCTCTTTTGGTACCTCTTGGAGCTCAGTGAGACGTGGATATATAGAATGACATAATGCCTTTGTTCTATACCTAAATGTAACAAAGCAATCTGACTTCTGCTTAAAACCTGCAACAGAGTATGAAAGTGCATTATGGATTAAATTAGCCAGCTACAGCCCATTACTGCGCTTTATGAAGAAAATGACAAAACATTAATAAACAGCCGCCTTTCAAAAATATCCACCTCTGGAAAACATAAGTTAATGCAATCACAGTCCAAAAGGAATGTAAACCAATATTATAATACCACATGATATGGTTCGTTAAACACTTCAAGTCTTTAGGGTGCTTTTTGGAATTGCAAAATATTTCTGTCATCTCTCCACTGTAATTTGGTACTCCAAAATACCATTAACTTTTAAATGTACCAATTTGCTTTTTGCTGCTTGATAAATCTTATTTGTCATTCACAGGCTCTAAATTCATTTTATGCTTTATGATAGCTCACTTAAAAACTTTTTCCAGTGCAGCAAATTCCTCAATAAAAAAGCCTGAAAATGAAATGGTGTTTGATTCTAACAGTACAGGAGTACAGCCAGCCATTTTCTCCTTTGACATTAAAATGGATAAAATTATTTATGATAGGAAATGATTTATATTTTGATTACAGAAGCAACCAACACACTTATTAAAACTCAGTATAGCTAGCGCCTAAGAGGTGCGAAAGAATTAGTTTCATGCATTAGACTACAAAAAGACAGAAGTTTCTATTAAAAGAGACTTCAGGCTTATTCATCTACAGTTTATAGACCAAGACCAAATCCAACTTAACAAAAAGTAAGAAATTCAGAGCATATGGTAGGTTTCCCTCAACAGACATGCCAGTAAGAAAGACAAAAGCAGTTTAAATCTTCAAAGTCACCTAAACAATATATTAAAAAGAGCCATTCTTACCAGAAAGATCTTCCAGATTATCTCTGGGTTACAGTGATTCAGGCTGAGACGTGCCCATAACTTTTCCACCCTCTGCCAGAATGGTAGGCGAGCAGTTAACAGATTAACTACCATTAACACACGGCACCTGACTTTTCACACCCAGAGAGTGCCGCGGTGAAATGGCTTCGCCTTTTCCCTGCCCTGGCTAGCTAGGACCAATGGCACAGCTGGATTTCACAAGTCTCGACGAACACAAAAACATAGACAATACCTTTCAGCAAAACAACAACTGAAATCGCTCGATTATTTATCATTATGTCCTTCAAAGGGAACTGAGAAGCTGAGACGTCTCTTAACAAAATAAAAACGTCTTCTCTGAAGGTTCCAAGGATATTGAAAAACTTTTCTTTTGTTAAAAAATATATATTAGCTTATTACCTTATTACAAAATACAGAGAAATACATTTGTGTGTACTGGAGTTTAGAGTGCCAATATCGTGTTTTCTAATGTTTTATTTGATGCTCTCTTACCAGATTACATCTTTATACTTTACAACACAAAAATAAAGGGGTTGTGAGAAAAAAGATCATTAAAAAAACTATGGATATTTTTCAAGTTCACTGTTTTAAACTTTGTTAGATGGGCCATTGTTTAAACAGTAAGGCTCCTCATCCTCTGGAGCACGTGTGTCTCCAAGTGTTCTAGAATCGTCTTGCTCTTGAGAAGCTCAGCTGTAGGTGCACACGCCCGCTATGGGCCCAGTCCGCTCTAACCACCAGTCCACACTGCTGCTGCTGGCTGCAAGAGGTAAAAACTCTACTCAGCGACAAGACTGTGAAAGGACAGGGTCACTAAGAACCTAACAGAGCTACCAAGTTTGAATACCCAACTTTGTTTAAACTGGCTTCTGAAAAATTATTGACCAGAGCCTGAAACATCATTTAGGGAATTTCTTTTAAGGCTTAGGGAAAAAAAAAACAAGACCATGCAAACTAGTCTTTCCTAACACATTCATACTTTCAACATTGCCTTCATGAAGATGTAAAGACCTGTAAAGAAGATTCTGAGGTGAAATACTATTGTCATTCGTCTTTTTCCTCAATCAAATATCTCTCCTTCAACAAGCTGAAAAGACGCATGTATTTTACCCTTGCTTTGTGAAAAATAGATTCACATACAAGGAAACAACCTTAAATTGTTTATCTGTTCAAGTGTGCACCCTCTTTCTTCCTAAAAATTATTTTTCCATTATTTATGATAAGGGAGATTATTATGACTTCACATTGAAATGTCACAAATCTGAGTCATACTTTATTCCAATTTTTAAAGAAAGAAGATAGACTTCTTCACCTACTTAAATGACTTCTCTAGTTCTCTCATTTAAGGGTATTTTATTAGTAAATGAATTAGATAGGCTTCCCCCCTTCCATAATGGTTAATTACTTTTTCTGAGCAGGAAGAGAAATAAAAGCGAAAGAAAGACGGAAGTGGAAGAAAGAACTCCAGGAGTTGTGTCAGTCAGCGGCGGCTTTCCCAACTGAGGCAGCAATGGGCTATTATATGACTTGATCCTGCTGGATGTTTCTTGGGTTTAATTAATAATTACTATTTTTCTGGGTGCACATCTAAACCTCCAACAAACAATCTCTCTGAATACATATTGAATACAATATTATTTGTCCCCATATTATTTTCTTTAAATACCAAATTTATCAAATTAATCTGCTTTGATATTTTCAGCCCATGATAAACACAGAGGCAGCTTTGAGGTTTCTGGAAAATGGCAACAGATACATCCAGCACATGCATACATCTGCCCTCCTCTTTTTTTACGTGCTCATTCATGTTCAGCTCTTCGGGACCCCATGGACTAGAGCCCACCAGACTCCTCTGTCCATTGGATTTTTCAGGCAAGAATACTGGAGTGGGTTGCCATTTCCCCCTCCAGGGGATCATCCCAACCCAGGGACTGAACCCACATCTCCTGCCTCTCCTGCATTGGCAGGTGGATTCCTTACCACCACACTACCTGGGAAGCCTAGATATATCTATGAATATGTGTAAAAGACGTGCACCTGTGTACACACTTAGCACAAATGAAAATGCATGTTTAATGAGCTCTTTAGAGTTGCTATTGAATATGAACTTGATGGCAATTAAAATGATAAAGCGAAAGTGTTTTTCACTCAGCCGTGTCTGACTCTGCAACTCCATGGACTGTAACCCTCCAGGCTCCTCTGTCCATGGGATTTCCCAGGCAAGAATACTGGAGGGGGTTGCCATTTCCCCCTCCAGGGGATCTTCCTGACCCAGGGATTGAACTTGAGTCTCCTGCATTGCAGGCAAATTGTTTACCATCTGAGACACCAGGGAAGCCCAGAAAATGATAAAAGAGAACACACTGAAGTGCCTTCAACAATTCCAGCACGTGGAAGTCACCACACAGTGAGGTGGCCGCCCCGGTGGGGACCGGGTCTCCCACGCCGGTGCTGGTGCTGGAGGGCTGGCGGTGGAGGGGAGGCTCACCCAGTTTGAGAACTGTGGCTTCTTGAGACCTGCTGGGAGTCACTGCCTTCCTTTCCTTTCTCTCTGCTTGATTATAGATCAGGAAGTGCCTTTAATCCCCTTGGGTGAGAAGGCCAAATTTCTTTCTCATCAGAATATATGGTTAATGAAATAGGCAAAAATAATATTTTTTTCTGTCAAGCAGCCTCCGAAACTTGGGAATTTTTATTTATTGTGGCTCTCAAAAGTATCCAAAGATATAGCTCAACATTCAGTTAAAATCACTGCAATTTTTCTACCAAATAGTTTTGAGGAAGGAGATTTAAATTTAAAAATGTAAGTCCAGAAACCAACCGAATGGTCAAAGCTCTCCAAACAACAAATGGAAAGACAGAGCCAGACTGGATATTCTTTGGCCTCATGATAGCAAAAATAAGCGCCTGACTTAGTCAACAGGTCCTTAAGGAGCCTCCACTAGTCACCAGAAGGCTGCCCTGCGCCGTTGCGCCAGTGTGCACTGCCCAAATCCCAGGCCACCGCTGACATCGCAGACTACAGGAATCCCATAAATAAGAGACGTCTCAAATGACAATGCCAAGAAGGGTAAGGCTTTTCCTTATGTGGTTAGAAGGTGGGGAAAGAAGAGAAATAATTGGCTCAAAATATATGCATAAACCATTCTTATTAATCATGAGAATCAGTGGCTCTTCCCAAATTATCTTCAAATCAGTGAAGCATAGTCAAGACATTAAAAGCATGAACTGTGAAGCTGGACTGTCCAGATCAGAATCCCAGCTCCTCCAACTTACAAGTTATGTGATCTTGAGTAAATTACTTAACATGTTGGTATTTCTTCACCTTTAATGGGGATGCATGTCTCACAGAGCTGATTTAAGGATTAGGTAGTTAATATCTCCAAAGCATTTAGAACAATGTCTGGCAGAGAGGAGGCAGTGGATAAGCGTTTGATAGAGAAATACTAACTGAACTCCTATCGTGCAACAGCCATTCAGGATGTATGGGTGAAAAAGACAAAGAACCACCTGCTCTGATGAAATTTACAGCAAAGCAATATTCAAGGCTCCACGAAATGGCTTTCATTGGTGTTCTTTAATGTGTGTGAATTAAAATTACTTCGGTTTGGGGAATTTCGTTGAGAATTTTAAGACCATTAAGTACAACTATATTTTGCAATTCCAACAGGACTCATAGACACTAAGTTGATGGTGGTAAAGCTTCTGCCCCTCGACGCATCCCACCACCCTTTCATTCAGAATCATCAACGGGTAAGACCCCCGGCACACAGCCCTCAAAGGAGAACTCTATGCACTCTGCCTAAATGCAGACAGCTGTTGTGTTATAATTTTACTTTATACTTGCTCCTGTCATTAATTGTGTTTTAATAGACCTGTTTCTATTTTTACTGTGTTAGAATATTCTTTGACAGTAAGACCTATAAAAGAGGAAAATAAAAAACTGTCGCTTTTTTCATTCAAATTAAAATATTCTCTATCAAGATAGATTCTAGAATATGTCAATATCTCTTTTTAAATACTCTAGACTTGTAACTTATTGAGCTATCATACTGTGCTAGATTATTGTTCATGAGAAATGAAAAAAAGTTAGAACAGCCTATTAAAATAGGTAGAATGAGCTATACATTATTCTTTATAATGATTAAGAAACACTGTTTATAGTTAATTCATAATTCCTGGTTTTCAGAATTTTTAAGAAAGTATTCCCAAAGGAATCAATCAGAAGAAGATGCATTCCCCTCCGAAGCAGCACTGTCCAGGCATTACAGGCAGGCCACACTGATTATGTGAACGTTAGTATTGGGTAGAGTCTGGACGCTTGGGTTCTCCTACAAGTGCTAAGAAGATGAGCAAAGAGGAGGAATAAAAAGAGAAAAAGGGGGATAGTTGAACAATCAAGCTGCTAGAAATGAGCCATAAATTACCGTGTCTTTTTAACCCTACATTGTCAAAATCTAGCATGGTGTTTATAATCATGTAAGGGGAATTCAAAAATTATTTGGGAAATGAATGAATAATGGCCAGTGTTTTGCTGGCTTTTTTGTCTAAACTCATGTTTTTCAAATCACAGAATACAACTGCTATTCTTTGCCCTTTCATAGCGATAGTTCTAAAGCCTCCTAGTATAAACTACAGCTCAGGACATTTTTCCCCTTGAAATGCATTTTCGTTGAATATCACCAGTCACTTTTCTGCTTACTCTCAGAGCATGGTGAGACTTTGCTATAATTTATCCATGAAATAGCGAGCGCAGGGTGCAGACGCGGAGGTTCACTACGCACTCGGCCTTCCAGCTCATTTATCGCGATGCTCGCGAGGCCGCGCCCAGGCCCGCCGGCTCAGACTCCATCAGCGGCCTGCGGCCCCCACTCTTTAGCTCTTGGAATGTTAAAAAAAAAAAAACACAAAAAAACTATTTATAAATGTGTTTGTTAATTAAATTCAATGTTTTATTTTAGGAGAATAAATTTGAGTTAATAGTAGTTGGTTAAATATTCATATCATTGCTTTTATACCATGTCTTTTCTAAAGCTCTTTTTTTCTAAACAAAGCAGGCGCTGTTTACAATAAAGACTAGGAGAAAACATGATCAATATATTAATAGTGTGATCACTTCTGGGCTGTAAGATTCTTTTCTGTTGTTTCAGGGTTTGCTGTATCTGATACTGAACTGCACGAGGCAGTGCTCAGTCCTGTCTGATTCTTGATGACCCCACGGCCTTTGGCCTGCCAGGCCCTTCTGTCCACAGAATTTTCCAGATAAGAATACTGGGGTGGGTGGCCATTTCTCCTCCAGGAGGTCTTCCTGACCCAGGGACGGAACCCTCTATCTCTGGGGTCTCCTGCACTGGCGGGCGATTTCTTTGCCACTGCGCCACCTGAGAAGTAGGATATAGCTTGCTAAAAACAAACTTTCTAGGAATTACTAATGCAAAATAAGGAGGATTTATTAAACTAGATTCCTCAGAAACACTGCGTGTGGTTTAAGAAATAAGAAGAGAGGACCTCTAAATGGGAGAAAAAACACTCCTATAATCGAAGGGGGAGTCTGAGAGAGAACTTGGAGACAGAATCTGAATTAACCCCGGCTCTCTCTCTGTGGAGGGACAGGTAGAACTCGGCTCTCGTGACCATATGCAAAACCCCTAACATCCCCAACATTTTTCTGAGAAAGAAACAACATTGAAAAACCAGAACCACAAAGCAGGAACTTTCTTTCAGTGACTGAATATTAACTAAAAATGATGAAGACTTTGGGAAGAGAAGGATCACTTAGCTGAAGAAAAAATCTTTTAAAATGGGAAAAATTCTTTTAAGTACAAAAAATTTCAAGAGTTAAGAATTAGCTGTCACCCCCAGGTCTTTCTCCCTTTCTGTCAGATGACACTTTGCCTGAGGCGTTAAAGTGCAGTCACTTAACACACGGGTTAAACTTTGGTTCAGATACGGACTATACTCTCGGTGTGTAACAGACGGACAAAAGCATTTGATCTTTTGAACCCTGTCCACTACGACCACGGATACTTTTGTAAGGGGTTAATTAACCCCTTTGTTTATGACACGGTATAAGCAATGCTTTCCAAGCCACAGACTCCTTTGCATGTTTCTAGATTCTGGCCATACACCTTCAGCTGCTACCAGAACTACCACAGACACTCAGGTGTTTAAGACCTGGTAAACAAGCAGATGTTACACAGAGTTTTCAACCCTATACATCCCCAACCAAAGACAAAGATCACGGCACTGAATTCCATTGCTGTGGAGAAGCCATATGGCCTGCAGTATGTAAATACAGGTTCAATACACGCAATTTTGTGTTATCCTTAGGGACAGTGGAGTATATAGCTTCCCTGGGAACTTGGAATAAGTTAAGTGATTCTTATACAGTGATAAACAAACATCATGCTAACTAAGCTCCTTGGTGGAAAGTTCCAGGTTTTATTTTTTCCTACACAGATCAGAGAGTCTAGTTAAATATGAGTCATCAAATGAAATGTTTGATTTGGTACTGTAAGGACAAAAATGGCTCTACAAGAAGAAACTTGAGGAGGAGGGTGGTCAGGTTGAGAGCATCACTGGGCCGATCTATCTGCTGGCACACAGATGGGAGGATGCCTGGGGAGCATTCTTCTCATCTTCAAGTGTCTTGTGTGACTCTGCAAATTAATGGAACCAACCCTCAGTGACTCTTATTTGGAAGTGCAGCTGAGTGATGGCAAGAAAATATAAGACTGGCCCCTTCACTTTATTTCTTAAGCCAAGCACATTTGGCATGAGAACAGGGTGGTGATGGGAGTAACATATCAAGCCTCATTGGGGTAATTTATCCTGATCTACCCATAAACTATCTGAGCAGTACAGTTTGTTCTTACCGCAGCCTAGAATATGGCGCCCGGGGGCGCTGGCTAGCAAAAGCACACTTTATTCTTTCTTATGGCTGCTCTGCTGTCTTCTCCATCCTGACAGATCCGAAACCAAACTCGGTCTTCTTACCACACAAATTGCTCTTAATCTCTTTTTCTTTGGCAAACCCATCTTCTCCATCAGCCTCAAACACCTGACCGGCATCACTGTATCATCCTTCTTGTCCTGGGGACCTGCTTGCATTTTCAGTGTTATTTCAGTGTTGTTCAGCACTGTTCTTTCCTTAATTCAGATATATCTGTGGGCCAGTATGATTAGCAACTAAACAACGATGACAGCAATTTCTCTAGCTGAACCTGTATTTGAGGGCAGAGACTGTGGCATTCATATTTGAAGCAACACTGAATTGAGCACTGAGCTCCTGGAAGACAATGCTTTGGTTCCTATCACTTCAGGGTAAACTGTACCCCAGAATGGGCTTCAGGCCCTAGTGGTGACGACCCCACCTGCCGATGCAGGAGAAGTAAGAGACGCGGGTTCAGTCCAGGTTGGGAAGATCCCCTGGAGGAGGGCATGGCAACCCATGCCAGTATTCATGTCTGGAGAATCCCACGGACAGAGGAGCCTGGTGGCTTACAGTCCACGGGGTCACAAAGAGTTGGACACGACTGAAGTGACTTAGCACACACTCACTGCACTCTGGTTTAACAGTCCGATCATCCTCTTCCCCTAATTCCTACTGCTTCTGCTTCATTCTCTGTGTTCAAAGACTCAACATTTTTTGGAGAACATGAAGTGCCAAGACATGTCTTCCTGGGGATGACTTGCCACATTGCCAGAAGAGAGGAGGGGCTTTCACAGCTACAGGCCGTCCCGAGGTCGCCTCTGAAAGGCGGCGTCAATGCCAAACACGGCAGAGTGTTAGCCATCTGTAAACCTGGTTATGGGCAAGTGGAGTCTGTCGTGTTTTCTGTGCTTTTGTAGGATTACTAACATTTTTACAATTGAAGTAGATTAAAAATGAATAAGTGAGAATAATACATTCTTGCATTTAGCAAGTATTTGAAGGCCTTGGGTACTGCAGGCAGGGCATGAGGCTGTAGGGATATAATGTTTGTTCCACTAATACAGTGCTTCTCAGAGGGCTGGGGAAAGGCCGGTAGGAATAACAAGATTAAACTCTTGTTACCAGGTACTGCTCTGTGGGAAAATGATGCGGGGCAAGAGTGTTGGCAAAGGTGCTGGTGTTCAGCCCAAGGAAAAGTGAGAAGTGATTGCAGTCTTTATAGAGAATATTAATTAAAAAAATAACCCCCCCAATCTTGTCTGCATTCTACTATATTCCAAGCTTTAGCAATTCTAAATAATCTCTGATAAAACACTCCTTGCTAACTGTCTGTTCTCCTCAGTACATCACTGCTCTGCGTAATTCTTTTCTAAATACTCAGAAAGCCATATTCGAGGTGTCCCGTCAAGAAGCAGCATCCGCCACCGTGGGTCCTGCACACAGAGTATTCACCTCCACCACTGCTTTGCGCGCGTCAGTACACATGATCAACTCCCTCCCTCTTCACCTCGTTCCTGGACTTCCCAGGTGGCACTGATGGTAAAGAACCCGCCTGCCAATGCAGGAGACGTAATCAGTCATGGGCTCCATCCTGGGTCAGGAAGATCCTCTCGAGAAAGGGATGGCGACCCACTCCGGGATCCTTGCCTGGAGAATCCCACACGCAGAGGAGCTGGCGGGCCACAGTCAAAAGGGTGGCAAAGAGCCAGACACGAGTGAAGTGACTTAGCGTGCACACACATCCTTGGGGAAAGGAAACTTCTCTGTGACAAGCTAAGATGCTGACCAGAATCACACCTAGTTGCCAGTGAGAGGTTCAGATCCCAGGTCCTGCAAATATGTCTTATAATTCACGATGCTATGATCCCCCAGAAATCTAGGACTGGGACTAAAACATAGGCATATTCAAATGGTAAACACCTGTGACAACACTGGGCTGTCACACCAAGTTGTCATCTGGTTTTATATGTTGATGGAGCAAAAATATTCAGACGGGTGCTGCCCAGTACAATAACCACCAGCCCATGTATCTCAGATGATAACTAAATTGCATTTTAAAATGGCCTTAAAATCCTCAGTCATACTGGCCACATTTCCCGTGTTCAGTTGCAACACGGGGCCCGTGTCTTGGGCCATTTTTGTTATCATGGAAAGCTCCACTGGACTCTCCTGTTCTGGAGTCTAAGGCTTCCTCAACCACGGTTCCCTCAGCTGAGCCAAAGGATGCAGAAATCCACCTGAAAAATTATTTTCACAATTTTCTCAAAGATGGTACAAAGTCATTACCATTCTAGATTCGTTGCATTCTAGATGCAATGCCCTGAGAATGTCTAGATTCTTAGGACATTGGGATTTCTTCCTTTCCAGGGTCTCCTGTTGAAAAGGACTGATTCTGAACGCTTACAGAAATGAGAGCTTGTGACTAGAAGACTGTGATTACTGGATGCTGACAGGTGGGGTCTAGATATGTCTGGGTCATCAGATCTTGCACTTGAAAAAGTCATACAGCCTCAGTCATGTAGCTTCAGTTGCTATTACATGAAGTGATAGAATCTGGCATGTTGATTTTGAAAATCTCATTCCGTTGAAATTTTTAAAAATCTACAGACACAGTTGCCAAATAGACTGTAAGTGCTTTTAAGAAAGACTGAACATCAGCACAACACACGAAGAGGATTACCTAGGTATTTCCTCACACTGCCAGTTTTTAAGTTTGTTAGCTTGTAAAGAATCCACCTGCCAAGCAGGAGACGCAGGAGACTTGTGTTTGATTCCTGGGTGGGGAAGATCCCCTGGAGGAGGGCATGGCAACCCACTCCAGCATTCTTGCCTGGAGAATCCCATGGACAGAGGAGCCTGGCGGGCTACACTGCGTGGGGTCGCAAACAGTCAGATACAACTGGCAACGAAACCACCACCACAGCTAGGGAACTCGAGGTCTGTTCAGCCCCTTTTGTTTTCTCAAGACTTCTCAGTAACTCCATGGGATTTGGCCAGGCATTTTCAGGATTATAGTCTCCTTTAAGGTAACTCCTACACCTTACCCTAAGCAAAGGGTCTCTGAGGTTACCTCTAAGTCTACTAGGGTTTATTCTTGATACTTTTGCTCAGTATTTCAAAAAGCCTATTGTCAGAACTTAGAGTCTTAGCTCTACATGCTGCAGATTCAAAATAGAAAAAGAAAAAGAAAAAATGAATGTCTATATAAGGTTTTAAAATAACGATTCTATAATTATTGGTAGATCTCAATGGATTTAGTACATCACTAATTATACTGCATTACTGTCAAATGAATTCTTTTAGCATGATTAATGTTATTATGCCAAATCCCAAATTAATTCACAATGAGTATCTTAAAGTCTCAGCAATGCTTTAAAAGGAGGGGGAAAAAAAAGATGACAAATTAAACTGGGCCATTATAGTGAAATAGAGAGAGGTCTGCTATCCAAGCACTTCAAATATATCACCAGAAGAGCCTATATATTTATGAAGCACCCTTCTGATCTTAGTTCAGGTTTTCAGTAGATTTCCCAGCTGGGAAAATAATGTGCTAAATGAACAGCTCAAATACTCAGTGTCTTGACCTTTTACCCTTGTCTGAACAATTCTATTGTTTGTGTGTCTTTTGTTGCAACCTGCCACAAGTCAACCTCTGGAAGTAAGCAGGATATAAAAAAAGAATCCCAGAACAAAGAGAAAATATAGTTTCTTGGCAGTTGAATTCTTAACTACAATTACTCAGTTATTTTTCTGACACATTAAGCCTTGTCCAGTTGTCCCAAGATCTGGGTATCTCTAGCCAAGCTGACCCATAGAGAACCTGAGTGTTTACACCCTTAGATACCCCCAACCCCTTTCAGGAGGAGATTCTCAGAGAAGCTGGAAGCAGCCAGCTGCATCACCGAGCATTTAGTCTTTCTATTCTGAAGGGGAGGCTCTGTATTTCAAATGTGATCCACCCTCTCTATATCCTTTCCCAACATCCATGGGGCAGCCTAATTCAGAAGTTTAGAGAGTAGACTGGAGTAGGCATGGGCTTCCCTGGTGGCTCAGACGGTAAAGAATCTGCCTGCAATGCAGGAGACCCAGGTTCGATCCCTGAGTCTGGAAGATGCCCTGGAGAAGGGAATGGCAACCCACTCCAGTATTCCTGCCTGGAAAATTCCATGGACCGAGGAGCCTGGTGGGCTACAGTCCATAAGGCCACAAAGTATCGGCCACAACTGAGCAACTAACACTTTCACTTTCCAGAGGAAGGCAGCTTGCCTGTATGTCTCGGGTCTCCCAAGCTGAGTGTGAATGTTTCAATCAAACTCAGTATCCTCATCTGTGAAATGGGGATGATAAATATCTCCTTTTGTACACAACACGACTGTTGTGAAAATGGAAGGGTTTAATAATGCTTGACACAGTACTTAGAAAAGTATAAGTGCTTGATACAAGCTGGCTTTATTATTATCTGTTCCCTGCAGATGAAGCATACAGTTAGCAACAAAAACCCAAGATTTTCCACCATGATCAGCACTCACTCCTCCTAACATGAAGTACCATGTTAATTAAGCACTTGCAACCACTCATATCAACATATGGACCTTCGTTTCCTAGACTTACAGCTACAGCGATGGCAAAATACGGGCTTGAACCAAGGCTGTTGAGCTCTAGAGCCTATGTTCTTAGTCTGACAGAGAATTCCTTTTAAAACTATTTTCCTCTAATAAAGAAGGATCCCAGTATGGAGAACAAGGAACTCAACTGCATCACCTGAGCCTAGGGACACATACCATCTGATAACAGATCCACGAGGGAAGAAACAACACCAGGCAGGCAACAGAGAACTGCCTCCAATCTGACACCTGCAGGTCAGCGAAGGCATCGGCCGCTAGCAGACTGAGGGCACCGGAAATGCAGCATTTCCCAGAGCAGTCGGACGGCCTACGAGCTGCTGCTCTGGGCCACTGATCGCAGGCTGCTCTCCACAGACTCATTCTGTTCCTGTTTTCACTTCTTGGTCCAGGTTCAGAAATACCTCGGTGAGTCTCAGCATCAGAGAAAGTCAGGGTTGGTTAACACCAAATTCAAAAGCCGCAACAGCCCGCGCTTAAACGCCGTCCAGAAGCGTCTGTGGTGGTGATATTAGTGAGGTGAGGGGGCAGGGAGTGAGGGTGAACTGGGGGTGGGCAGTGGGGGCGCCACTGAAGGAATGAGGACCGGCGCAGTTATTCGGGGGAAGATGGTGCAATCTGCACTCGACTGCACAGAAGGGGAGTGAACTGGTGACGAGCAGGGTCGGGGATTTGAACAACAGCTGCAGGGACCTCCTTGATGATGAGGTGCTGGGAGGAAACGCGGCTGAGTTGAAGTAGGGAACTCACTGGTAAAAAGACAGGCACGTGGCCAGCAGGAGCAGAGATGCCGTGCTGAGAGAGGCCACCTACATGCTGGCGTCATGTCCATCTAACCAGAGACAGAGCAGGCCCCAGAGTCTGGGACTGGGCTGAACTTCAGTCAGGTTGGAAAGAGAGAGGGAAGGGCGGTACAGCCTTAAGGGAGCAGAAGGATGCGGAAAAATTCATGATACCAGGTAAGCCAGCATTTCCTCCATTGGCTTGGCACTGACTATAGCATACAAGTATGTATTCAGTGCTGGAGGCCCGACAGAATCTCAGTGCCCGTATTTGGAATGAAACAATGAACTTAAAGAACGGACAGGCTCGTGGGCTACATTCACAAATTGCTAGGACTGTTCAGTGTTTTAAAAAGTGAAAACAGTCTTCCAGCATTTACTCACTGGGAGACTTTACCTGGAAACCTGGATTTACCATCTGGCAACACTGGTAGCACTTAGCTGATGGTAAGCAGTGCGTGCTCCCCATGGAACACACAGGAGCCTGTTTGACTCTTTCCACCTGCTTGGGTTCGGAGGCACCTGTACTGGTAAACCCTGGCCTCGAGGTGTAGCTGCAGCCTCTCACAGAATTAGAAACTCGAGAGGGAAGGCAGTGTCAGAGAAGTCTTGAGAGCTACTCAAGAGGGACTTTGCTTTGCCACGCAGATCCTATCACCTAAGCAGAACCGACCATCTCTGCTTCCTTTGGGAGGTGCTATTCATGCAGCCCTGTTCAAAGAGGACAGGCAAAGGTGAGCAAGACTGCTGGGAGATGATCAGCACAGCCACAGGCTGACGGCAGGCCGTGGAGCAGAGCTTATGGCCGTGGAGGGGAAGACAGACGGAGACAGCTGTGACTGAATCAGCAGTGAGATTCAACACAGCGGACTGGACAGAAACCGGAACTGGGGGTCAGGAAACAGAAGCTCCTGTCCCGTGCAGCTGCCAGCAAGCGCTGTGACAGGCCCACGGTCAAATCACCCTTTCCTAGTTCTTGAACTCGTTTCGTAAGGTCATGGAAACTAACGCTGAAGCTGCAATGTGAGAGAGACCTGGAAGATCAGAGTGGCAACGGGAATGAGGGAGGTGGCCATTTTCAGTACAATACTTGGGCTTGTCGATTCCAAATTTTCCAGTGTTAAATCTCTATCTTTCCTGAGTTGGTTGAAAGGCTTTCTATCATACATGTAGGAAATTTCTGCTCCACACATTAACAGATTAATAGATTTCTTTTGGACTGTGATCTTCATTTAGGGTGGGGGGACTGTTTAAGGACCTCAGCACATTCTTGATTTGTATGTAAATGATGCTGCTAACTGCCAAGTCGAAAGAAGCCCCAGCAGGACCCCTTCATGGAAACACTTGGTTAACAGCTACTTCACATGGTTAGTGTTCTCGAAAAGTAATAAAATTGCTTTTTATTTTCAAATAATCTTAAATTCAGTCTCTTCAGTTTGGATGACTGGCATCCGCCCAACTTCTGTGAACAATTTAATTCTTATCTTCTCCTTAACACCTGCTGACCTCCCAGCAGAGTTGAAGAACACCCTATTTTCCTTGAGAGGATTAGCTCTCAAATGATGTCAACCAAAAATTACATAATGAAAAACAAGCCTATAGGTGTCTAACAAAGTCATCACCAAACGCACATGTGAGAACTGCCACATTTTATTGTGTAGGCAAAGACCTCAGGCCCTCTTTGAACTACGGTACACTTCTCGTGTCAAGGCAGACCATAGCTCATTGGCCCGACAGACAGCTACTGCCAAGGAGAACCAGGAGGCTGCTAGGGACAGCACCCTGAGAACTCTGTGAGGAGAAACTAAAGGCACACGGCCAGCAGGGAGGCAGGGTAAAATCAGAAGTAGGATGAGACCTAGAAAAGCATATACCACCCGGACTCTTTCAGGAAGGTCCCTGACAAAGCCCAATGCCAAATCTTGGGAGCAAATAACTTTCATTTCATTCAAGATTAAGATCTTTGAGCCAAAAGAAACAGCGAACATATATTCAGTTCCCCTATATCATCATCGCCATCATCATGGTGAGAAGAGGTAACATTCATTAAGCTCTCAGTGTGCTGAATGCTGTGCTAACGCACTGTTTGGGCTTCTCTGGTCCAGCCACCTGCCAACGCAACAGACCTGGCTTCAGTCCCCGGGCCGGGATGATCCTCCGGAGAAGGAAAGAGCACCCACTTCAGTGCTCTCGCCTGGGAAATCCCATGGACAGAGGAGCTTGGTGGGCTGCCGCCCACAGGGTCACAAAGAGTTGGACACGACTTAGCATTTAAAATAACAAGACAACAACAGAGCAGCTCATCTCATTTACATTCTTTTAACCCAGGTAAGAGGCAGACACAGCTGCTATTCCTGTATCACAGAGAAGTAACATAAATCATAGACAGCTTAGCTTCTGGAAGCACACAGCAAAGCTGAGGGATACCAGCTTCTGCTCTCGGAGTCACCAACCCCTACTGTCATATCACTGCAAAGAGAACCCCATCTTCTGAGCTCCCCTAGTCTTTATGTTTCATAACTCTGCTTAATAGATCTAAGATGCTAACATACATTCCTCCATTTTAAGTGTAAAATTTAGTGATTTTTCAGTGAAGTTATAGAAGTCTGCAGTCCTGTTCACAATCTAGCTTGAAAACATCTCACCCCTAAAAGAGCCCTCTTGTTCACTGGAAGCCCCTGCTTGTTTCTTCCTAGGCAGTGTCTACCTAATTTCTCTAAATATAAACTTGCCTTTTCTGGACAATTACTACAGATGAACATGTAGAGGACGAGGTCTTTGGTAACTGGCTTCATGCACTTAGTAAAATGTTTAGGCGGTTCAACCAGGTCATAGTACATATTAGCAGTCTGTTCCCTTTCACTGCTGAATTACACGCCATTGTATGAATATACCATGTTTTGCTTAGCCCTTCACCAACTGGACATTTGGATTCTTCCTGGGTTTTGTGACCATGAATAATGGAACTCTGAGCATTCCTTTTTAAATCTTTACAATCATACCTCGTTCTATTGTGCTTCATTTTACTGCACATTACAGGTGATGTGCTCCTTATAAATGGAGGGTTTGTGGAAACCTTGTAACCAGTAAGTCTATTGGCACCATTTTTTTTCCAAACACATTTACTCATTTTGTGTCTCTATGTCATATTTTGAAACTCTTGAAATATTACAAGCATTTCTATGATTATTATATTTGTTATGGTGATCTGTGATCTCTGAAGTTACTATTGTACTGGGTTGGCCAAAAAGAACTGATCTTCTGGGTCAGTTCAATATTTGTGTTGGGGTGCTATGATCTGCACCCATGTAAAATGGCAACTTAGTTGATAGATTTGTGTGTTCTGATTGCTCCACTGACAAGCTTTTCTCCACCTCTCTCCCTCTCCTTGGGCATTCCTATTCCCTCAGACACAATATTGAAATTGGGCCTAATCTTACAATGGCCTCCAAGTTTTGGAAGTGAAAGAAAAGTCACATATCTCTCACTTTCAATCAAAAGACAGAAAAGATTAAGCTTAGTGGGGAACACATGTCAAAGCTGAGACAGGCTGAAACCTAGGCCTCCTGCAACAAATAGCCATGTTGTGAATGCAAAGGAAAACTTCAAGGAAATGAAAAGTGTTGCTCCAGCAAACATGAATGATAAAAAAGTGAAACAGCCTTATGGCTGAAATGGAGTAAGTTTCATTGGCCTGCAGAGAGGATTAAACCAGCTGCCCCATAAAACCACAGCATAACACAGAGAAAGGCCCTAACTCTTGAATTCTGTGAAGGCTGAGAAAGGTGAGGAAGCTGCAGAAGAAAAGCTCAAAGCTAGGAGAGACTGGTTCACGGGGCTGAAGGAAAGAAGCCATCTCCATGCATAAAAGTACAACATGAGGCAGCAAGCTCTGATGTAGAACAGCAAATGATCCAAAAGATCCAGCAAAGACAATCCATGCAGGCAGCTAAAGAATAGATTTCCAACACAGACGAAACAGCCTTATATTGGAAGAAGATACCATCGCGGGCTTCCATAGCTAGAGAGGAGAAGTTAAGGCTTCAAAGCTTCAAACGAGAGGCTGATGCTCCTGTTCAGGGCAGATGCAGCTGATGGCTAAGTTGAAGCCAGGGCTCATTTACCATTCTGAAGTCCTGGGTCCCTTAGGAATGAGGCTAAACCTACTCTGTCTACGATCCAGAAATGCAACAAAGAAGCTAGACAATAGCACTGTTGGCAACATGGTTTATTTTCATAGTTGATTATTTCCAGCCCACTGCTCAGGAAAAAAGATTCCTTTCAAAACATGACTGCTGATCAAGTCACCCAAGAGCTCTGAGGAAGATGTATAAGGAAATTCATGTTGTTCTCAAGTCTACTGACACAATGTCCATTCTGTAGCCCATGGATCAAATAGTAATTTTGACTTTCAAGCCATGATGTTTAAGCAATACATTTCATAAGGCTGTAGGTACTATGGATAGTGACTCCTCTGATGGATCTGCTGCTGCTGCTAAGTTGCTTCAGTCGTGTCCGACTCTGTGCGACCCCATAGCCGGCAGCCCACTAGGCTCCCCTGTCCCTGAGATTCTCCAGGCAAGAACACTGGAGTGGGTTGCCATTTCCTTCTCCAATGCATGAAAGTGAAAAGTGGAAGTGAAGTCGCCCAGTTGTGTCCGACTCTGTGCGACCCCATAGCCGGCAGCCCACCAGGCTCCTCCGTCCATGGGATTTTCCAGGCAAGAGTACTGGAGCGGGGTGCCATTGCCTTCTCCACTGATGGATCTAGAAAACTGAAAAACTTCTGGAAGGGATTCACCATTCTAGAGGCTATTAAAAACATTTGTGTTTCATGGGAAGAGGTCAAAACATCAATGTGAACAGGAGTTTGGAAGTTGATTCCAACCCCATGGATAACTTTGAGGGGTTCAAGACTACAGGGGAGGAAGTAATTGTCGATGTACTGAAAATTGCAAAACAAAGCCAAAAAAACTCCAAAAACCTAAAGGCAGAAGTGGAGTCTAAAGATGGAACTGAACTGCTGCAATCTCACGAGAAAACTGTTGACAAATGAGGAGACGCTTCTTACAGACAAGCAAAGAAAGCGGTTTCTTGATATGGAATCTACTCTTGGTGAAGAGGCTGTGAAGACTGTTGAAATACTAACAAATGACTTAGAAAATTACATAAACATAGTTGATAAAGCAGCAGCAGAATCTGAGAGAAATGACTTCAACTTTAAAAGAAATTCTACTTGGTAAAATGCTATCAGACAGTATTGCATGCTACAGACAGATCAATCTTGAAAGGAAGAATCAATCCATGAGGCAAAGTTCACTGCTGTCTTTTTTTTAAGAAGTTGCCAGAGACACTTCCGCTTTCAGCAACCACCACCCTGATCCGTTAGCAGCCACCAACATCAAGGCAAGACCCTTCACCAGCACTGTTGGTGGGTGTGTAAGCTGGTGCAGCCGCTGTGGAGAGCAGTATGGATATTCCTCAAAAAACGAAAAACAGAGTTGCCATATGATTTACTTCTACATATATATCCAAGGAAAAAAACATTAATTCAAAAGATACACTCATCCCAGTGTTCAGAGCAGCTTTATCTACCATAGCCAAGACATGGAAATAGCCTAAATGTCCACTGATAGATGAATGGATAAAGAAGATGTGTTACACGTATAAAATGGAATATTGCTCAACCAGAAAAAAGGGTGAAAGAGTGCCATTCACAGCAACAGGGATGCAAATAACTCCGTGAAGTAAGTTAGAAAGAGAAAGACCAATGCTATGTGATAGCTACGTGTCTAAAACGCAACACAAATGAGCCTGTCTGTGAAATAGACACAGAATCATGGGCATGGAGGATAGACTTCTGGTTGTCAGAGGTGAGAGGGATGGATGGGGTGGGAAGCTGGGGTACAGAACAGATAAACAAGGTCCTATTGTCTAGCGCAGGGAACTATATTCAGTTTCTTGTGATAAACCATAATGAAAAAGAATATTTAAAAAGAAGGCAGGTATAACTAAATCACTTTGCTGTATAGCATAAATTAACACAGTACTATAAATCAACTATAATTCAATAAACAAAAAATATTGGGGGGAAAAAAGCTCTTTCATGAAAAATAATTTGGGGCCTTTATTCTCTAGTCACACACTTCTCCAATGGATCAGGTGTGATTCTGAGGACTGTGACCTTTGGTCTAGAGCTGGCCTGCCCAATGTGACAGGCACCAGTCACATATGCTATGGAGATGCACCCTGAGCATAAAGTATACTGATGTTAAAGACGGTTCAGCCACAGTCAGACAGGCCTGTTAGTTTAAACCATGTTTTGCACGTTGGAATATATTTGGATTTACTAAAGTTAAATAAAATTAGTAAAATTTCACCTGTATCTTTATTTTCCTCAATGTGACTGTCAGAAAACCTAAAAATCATATATTTGACAGGCATCCCATTTCCATCAGACAGCATGGATCTAGGGCATTGTAAAGGAAGGCCTTCTTTTCAAAAAGGTCTGTTCTTGCTTACTTCACCTTAACCATTTCTCACCTGAGTCAACAGGTATTCAAAGAAGCTGTGGTACATATGCACATGGGATAAACCCAGGCATTGAAAGGAATGGCACTGGGTCATTTGGAGTGACGTGGATGAGCCTAGTAGAGCCTGTCCTACAGAGTGAAGAAAGAAAGAAAAAAGCAATGTGTATTCACACACACACACATATATATGGAATCTGGAAAAATGGCACCGATGAATCGGTGTGCAGGACAGGAAGAGACACAGCTGTAGAGAACGCACTCGTGGACACAGCAGGGGAAGGACGGGCGTAAACTGAGGGCAGCCCTGATGTATATGCACGATCATGAGCGGAGCAGCCAGCCCGCAGGACGCTGCTGCGCAACAGGGAGCTCGGGCTCTGTGACGGCCTGGAGGGGCGGATGCGGAGCGGTGGGAGGCTCAAGAGGAAGAGAGTAAATCAGTTACGGCTGATTTCCTTTGTTACACAGCAGAAACCAGGCTTCCCGGGTGGCTCCGCGGTAAAGAATCTGCCTGCAACACACAGACGCGGGAGAGGCCGCAGGTTTGATCCCTGAGCTGGGAAGACCCCCTGGAAGAGGGCACAGCAACCCACTCCAGTATTCTCATGTGCAGCATCCGTGGTCAGAGGAGCCTAGCGGGCTACAGCCCAAGGGGTCGCACAGAGCTGGAAACGACTGAAGCCACCGAGATGCATGCACGGCAGAAACCAGCACATTTTAAAGGAATTATCCTCCAATTAAAAAAAAAATACATATATAGAAAAAAATGTTTCTTACAGAAGTTTTCCTCCTGCACTAAGTACACAGTTTTAAATGGTCACTTGCATCTTTCAATTCCAATTTTTAAAGCCAAACGGTGTGGATCTCCACGTGCTACACGTGGTATATAGGTCTCCCGTGCAAAGATAAGGTACCATAAGCACTTTCACAGACAGAAAAAGTCTAAACGGCCACAGAGACAGAATACAGTGACGCATGTTTGTAACGTGGCGGTTAGGACTGGCAGCAGCATCTCCGTTAGTTCGGAGATGACCACATCATCCTGACCAACGCCTCTATACACACGATGCGTAAGATGCTGTGCGGCCAAACTGAGAGGCTTACTTGCCTCTCCCTGTAACAATGTGAGGCCCATCTGAGAAGGCGTGATACCTGTCCTGCCCTTCCTCCACTAATCCTGGGGCATCACCTCCCACCTTGAAAAGCTTTGAAGCTTCAGTGAGTGGCAATATGCCAGGAACCCAAGAGCACCCCACCGCCCCATCACTGAGGTGCCACAGGAAAGCCCTGGAAAGTGTGCTTGCTAAGGAGACATGTACAGGTACAGATCCTTCCTGTGCTATTAAGGGATGCTAGTACATGGACGTTAACTAGCTTAGCACAGGGATGTTAACTACTCAGTAGCTTAGTAAGTGTAGCTTACAGCCCATTCCCTGCTGCTGACCCTGAGTGGTAACACGCCGGGGCCTGCAGAGGCGGCAGGGAGAGACCCAAAGGATGGCACCTCTGGCCCCTCTCACACTGACTGCCTGCGCCCTGCATCACACAGGCCCGTGTATGGCTGGCACTGCCCTACCATTCCCGTCTTCTCCCTGTGACTGGCTTGTACATATTCCCACTGCACAGAAACAGATGAGCTGGCTTTACAAAGACCTTTACAGAGCTGGTTCAATTTCCAAAATTAACTATTCTACTGCTAAGACATAGTGAGTAAACGCAGAATGGTAGTAGGCAGTGATAAAGTGCTATGTTAGACTGGACATTCAGTGTTCTCATGTTAACTTCTGGGCTTATTTATATATATTTGCAACTATTGACCCAATCATTCAAATTAATCTTGATACTTCTCCAAAAAAGTTGAAAATATGGGACCATAAAGACCAGTATCTATGAGAGGCTCATGAACAAACCCAGATGGTGAATCATTTTACTTTAAAACAAGATTATATTTTGATAGGAAGAATTCCTGGCATATTGTTGTTCACTAATTGTGACAGACAATGGTAAAAAGTTACTTTCTATAAATACTATTTCCTAATACAGTATTTCATTTAATTTCAACCTTGCTGTTCTAGAAAGAAATTAAAGCATAAATCTGCTCTGACAGTATATTTTTCAGGCTTCCCATGAGTTACAGAGACATGCATTAACTGAATTTCTGTATTCACTATAATAGGTGATCTCTGATTTAAGAAAAAAAAGACTTTATACATTTGCTACATCCCTACAGAGTTGTTTATAAATTGAAGTAAATACCAGAGGAAAAACCCTCTGTTAAGCAAAGAACAGCTACATTAAATGTGCACTGTCATTTCAGAAACTCGTGGGTCATCTTTTTTTTGAAGAAAAGACCTTCTATATGGGATCATTTTCCTATCTTCTGATCTTTTCCTGGAGTTGAGAAATTTAGTGACTTACTCTTTGAAAACCTATTTTTCTTTAGGGCAGGAGGTAGAAAAACATCACACAAATTATGATCAGATTCAAGTTCTTTCTAACAACTGAATCTAGGGGGTAGTTGCAGAAAATACTCGTGGAATATTCCCTTTAGAAAGGAAGTCAGATGCAACTTAATCACAAGGAAAGATTTTCTCTTCTTGCAAGAAGTGGTGGCATCTCCCATTTAAACACTGCTGATGGCGGCACTCACTGCCCTGTGCCCTGGTCCTATTTTTCTCTGTCTCTATAACCGTTACAAGAGTCTCCCTGTTAAGCTGAACTGTCCTCCTATAACTCTGTTTCTAGCTTCCCTACAGGTCCCCATAGTGAACCTCATTCATCTTATTACCTGACGGACATAATGTTTAAAGACAGCAAAAATTAAGTACCACTTGTTGAGATTTTACTGTGTACGGGGCACCATACTAAGTATGTTACATGCATTATTAATGTATTCTTCATATCAATACAAAGCCATAGGTGCATCAATCCTCCTTTTAGAGAGGAACAGATGGAGGGAGGGTGAGCGTCCCTGTCCTGCTGGAGAAGCCTAGACAGAAGAGCAGAGTTTGAACCCTGGTCCTGATGCCGGTGCCTGCGAACGGGGGCCCTGCCGGTGTCCTCCCTGCCAGAGCCCCGCCCACTCCGAAATTTCCAGCAGCTTTCTTCCACTCCTGTGGCTCAGACGGTAAAGCGTCTGCCTACAATGTGAGAGACCCAGGTTCGATCCTTGGGTCGGGAAGTTCCCCTGGAGAAGGAAATAGCAACCCATTCCAGTATTCTTTCCTGGAAAATCCCATAGACTGAGGAGCCCTGTTGGCTACAGTCCATGGGGTTGCAAAGAGTCAGACACGACTGAGCCACTTCACTTCACTTCACTTTTCTTCCACTAGGATATGGAAGCACAACACAAGCCAGGGAAAGGGCAAGTAAGTAAACTTGTTTGCTGACTATTGCATGCGTAAACGCTACCAAACACGGTGCTCCATGTCCACGCTTTTCAGCATTCCGAAACATTGTCTGGGTCTGCAGACCTGAAATTCTTTAAAGCAGCCATACCCTCTATTATTTCATCCATCCGAAGACTGAAGTCTTATATCAGCAGGTTCTAAGCCCTGTAGGGGGTTATCACAGGAGGCTTTGGTAGTGGAATGAGATATATGAACTCTCTTCCCAGGAAAGTGAGTAAAAGGGAAGTCGCTCAGCTGTGTCCACCTCTTTGCAATCCCATGGGCTGTAGCCTACTAGGCTCCTCCTTCCACGGGATTTTCCAGGCAAAAATGCTGGAGTGGGTCACCATTTTCTTCTCCAGGGGATCTTCCCAACCCAAGGATCAAACGCAGGTCTCCCACATTGTAGGCAGACGCTTTACCATCTGAGCTACCAGGGAAGTCACCGCCATAGTTTGGTGGAAAATACACTTCAAAATACTCTTCAAAGACACACATTTTGACCTTCAGTTGGAACATGCTTAGATCCTCTACTGCCATTCATGGAGGAGACACAGTATCCAGGTTTACCCAATTTTTTGCAGTGCTAAGTTGATGCTACTTTACAGAAAATAAACAAAAGGTAAAAACGGAATAACTCTTTGTTTGGCCTCAGGTAACACTAATGCTTGGGCTTCCCTGGTGGCTTAGACGGTAAAGCGTCTGCCTGCAATGCGGGAGACTGGGGTTCGATTCCTGGGTTGGAAAGATCCCCTGGAGAAGGAAATGGCAATCCACTCCAGCACTCTTGCCTGGAAACTCCCATGGACGGAGGAGCCTGATAGGCTACAGTCCATGGGGTCGCAAAGAGTCGGAGCGACTTCACTTCACTTCACTTCACCACTAATGCGTAATCCCAATCCATAGAACTGTTCTTCCCAGCTTCTTTCTCCAAATATGCATCAGAAATTGGTTGTTTTTAGAGTTGTCTTTCAGACACACCAGCTCATTCACGGATTAGAATTCCCAAAGTAATTCTCAGATGTTTCTGCCACTCTTTTTCGCGTTGTTTCTGTAAGAAGCCCCTGTCTATATTTTGTACAAGTTCCTCGTTCTTTTCTTTTACAGTCAAGCCAAACAATCCCACCCATGTCACTTACTGAGAGGTCTGCTCATTTATTTCTCAAGAATTCTAATTCTCTTACACAGTATATTGCAGCTGTGAACAAAGCCAAATAAATTTCCTCTGAGAGAAAATATGGCTTTATCCTAGAGATACTTTTAATTATTAAGCAGTCCAACTTAATTCATCATTAGCACCCATAATGAAAGGCAATAAGGCAATTTAGAAGGCATGGAGCAGAGGTGCTATAAAATGAAATAGAAAGTCACAACATTTATCACAGCTTGCCAGAAAGAAATTTATTCTGCTGGAAGCAATAGTTTTAGATGTAAAACTTGAGCTGTTAAAGAACTTATGTCCACCCTGTGGTAGGTAGAAACTGGCCGGCTTTTCACAGGATGTAGTTCCTTTCCCTTTTGGACACAATAAGACTATATTCCTCGTGCTTAAAAGTAGCCAGATGAGTGAGTTCTGGCCCATGGAAAGGAGCAGCCATTCAGGGCTCTGCACATAAAATCCTCCTGGTGAAACTCTCCAGTGTTTCTGCTTCCGGTTGGCTGACATGGAGATGACCCCCAGGACAGTGTGAGACCCATTCATCAAAATTTTAAGGTTTCAAAATGGAAAGAAATGAAAGCTTTAAATTCAAGCTTGGAGAAGTGGCCATATCAGGAGACCTCAAGGCTGACTGTGAGTGACCAAAACAAGCTTGCTTATGTGAGATCTGAGGGGCCGAGTTGTAGCTGTTATAGCGGCTAGCATCATTTGAATGAACATAGCTCCCCCTTTATGGAGAAGGAAGTGGCAGCCCATCCAGTGTTCTTGCCTGCAGAATCCTGTGGACAGGGGAGCCTGGTGGCTGCCGTCTATAGGGTCTCGCAGAGTCGGACACGACTAAAGCGACTTAGCAGCAGCAGTCCTCTTTATAAGTACATATATCGTGGGTCCTGAGAAATCACAAAGCTTACTTATATTTACTCTATATTTTATATTTACCATTTACATATCATTTGGTTATTCTTTTGTTTATCTTTCAATGAGATGTTGCTAAGGAGTTTCATTATTAGAGGGTTTGGAGTAAAATGGTAAGACATTCATGTTAGGACTAGACGTAAGAGGGAAACTATAAAGCTTATCTGAAAGGCTTTGAAGGTAATGTAGGAAAACCAACAATTTAACATTTTTTTGCCAGCACTTTAGGCTTAGGTAGAACAATATTTAAGATAAGACATTCAATATTTAGTTTTTAAAAAAACGAAAATAGCATAAAAAAGTAGAACAGGAGGTGTTTTAGAGCTGCAGCTGCTCCGGTTCAAATCCTGGGTGGCCAAAAGTGAAGACAGGAAGACCCATATTTACTTTTTTTTGGTAAAAATTAAACGTCAAGAACCTAGGGCAAAGTGCTGCTGCTGCTGCTGCCGAGTCGCTTCAGTCGTGTCCGACTCTGTGCGACCCCACAGACTGCAGCCCACCAGGCTCCCCCGTCCCTGGGATTCTCCAGGCAAGAACACTGGAGTGGGTTGCCATTTCCTTCTCCAATGCAGGAAAGTGAAAAGTGAAAGTGAAGTCATGTCCGACTCTTAGCGACACCATGGACTGCAGCCCACCAGGCTCCTCCGTCCTTGGGGTTTTCCAGGCAGAGTACTGGAGTGGGGTGCCATTGCCTTAGGGCAAAGTAGTGCTCCCTTAACCCTTAGACTAGAATAATTAAAAGTGATACTCCTTTTTGAGACATATATAGTTCAGGGAAAGACATGTTGAATTTAGATACTTGGTAGAGAATATACACGTATACACAAACACATATGCATATTCATTAGTTACTCAGCAAGTACAGGCATCTATGCAAACACACAATATATACATTACTAAAGCCCTTAGGCTCTGCAAAATTACACATTAAAATCGGAGGCAAGAGAACAAAACTAGGTCAGGGCAGACCATTCTAAATGTATCTGCCTTGTGATCAGAGTAGAAACAAAAATATCAAGCCTAAAACACATGATGAACACTTAGTATATAAAACTACAGCATACAGAAAGACTTTAACTTACAAACAAAAGGTAGGAATAGCTTGATGGAAGTAATTTAAAGAGGAAGTTAAAACTTAGTTGTGTTACTGAATTTTGCAGCAACATGGATGGACCTAGAGATTATCACACTACGCTAAGTAAGTCAGACAAAGGCAAGTGCCATGTGATACCTCTTATACACGGGATCTAAAACAGGAGATGAATGCACCCATCAGTGAAACAGAAACAGAAGCACAAACATAGGAATCAAGGGTTTTGCAAGGCAGGGAGGAGGGAAGAAAGAGGAGCTTGGTATTAGCAGAAGCAAACTATTATACATATGGTGGATAAACAACAAGGTCCTATTGTATAACCATAGGGAACTGTTAACTATCTTGTATGAAAAAGAATACACTCGTATATGTATAACTGAGTCACTCTGCTGTACAGAAGAAATTAACACACCATGTAAATCAACTATACTTCAACAAATTTTTAAAAACTGGGTCTTAGGGAGAAGGTAAAAATGCAAAATGATGAAGACTAGCGTAATAAATGCTTCCCAGACAGAACACATAGACAGAGTCAAGAGGACAAATGTAAAGACGGGCCCGCACACAGAATCCCAAGTCCACATAGCTTACTGCATTCAGCTGTGTTAGCTTCGAGTATACAGCAAAATGATCACTACATAAATACATATTCATGTGCACACACACACACACATTCTCTTTTCCAGATTCTTTTCCGTTCTAGGTTATTACAAGACACTGAGCAGAGTGCCCTGTGCTATGCAGCAGGTTCTTGCTGCTGTTTACCTATTTTATATATAGTGATGTGTATTTGGGGTTCTGACTCTTTGAGACCCCACAGACTGTAGCCCTCCAGGCTCCTATATGCATGAAATTCTCAAGGCAAGAATACTGGAGTGGTTTGCCATTCCCTTCTCCAGGGGATGTTCCTGACCCAGGAAGTGAACCCAAATCTCCTGCATTGCAGACATGTTCTTTAACATCTGAGCCACGAGGGAAGCCCAATATATAGTGATGTGTATACATTAATGACAGATTCCTAACTTACCACTCCCCCCACCCATGACTGCATGTTTTGACATCATTTGACTTAATAGTCATGTATGTGCTAATATGTATTACAGAAACATGCAGTGTAACAGAATAGAGTAGGGGCTCAACAAATATTTGTTGAATGAATAAATGGGTAAATAAGTGTCAGATAGTTCTATGGGGGGAAAGACAGGCAAATAATAGAGAATGGAGTGTAAAATCTGTAGCATACTTTCTTAGGTCCAAGTCTACAACTTTTTGGCATTTAAGGCCTTGGAGACTTTTTTTTTCCTCCTTTAATACTCCATCATTATGATAACTTGTTTCCCAGGGTTATCATGAAGACTAGGAAGGATATATTTCATAAAAATTCTTCAAAATTTTAAATGGGCTATAACAAATGACTGTAATAAATATTGTCAGCAGCATGCTTTCTGCTGAAGTCCTCAGCATATAAGCACTTCCTGGATAAATTAGGATTCAGCTGGCTCGTGATGGAGAATTGCATGTGAACAGTTGAGGAATGTTGAGGACAGAGTGTGGGTCAAGGTACAACAGGCGGAAAGAAGAGATATACGTTTTACTCAAACATTAGTGAGTCAACTAGATGGCTTAATATTGATAGTTCATAGGACTAGAAAGGTAAGATGCTGCTAGTCTAGGAAGAGCCAGAGCATGCCGGTGCATTCTCCTTTCTCACTTTTCCTCTGTCTCCTCCACACTGTGCGCTAACTTTCATGCTAGCCAAAAATCACATAAGCGATTATTTCTCAAGAACTATGGGATTTTAGAGCTAGAAAAGACTTTATGTTTATCTAGTCAAGTTATCCCCCTCCCACTAAGGTCCTTGATTTGACCTTAATTCTGTTCTTCAAGGAAGCATTTCGAAACCAAAGCAGCTAAATTGTGTTCATTATGTTGCAGTAAGCTGTGTCCACATACTGGTCTTATTAAAGAGAAGATCCAAATTGTTAAGGTTCTTGCCTCATTGGTTTTCCTTGACTGAAGCCAGGCATGTATTGGCTTTCAGTGTGCAGAGCATATGGTGACTGCAATCTCTTCTAGCATAGATTCGCGGCTACATATTTTAAAGAAAAGAGGTGTTTTCAAAAAAAAAAAAGTGACACTAATATATATAGCTATGTTTGTTACAAAGAGGTTATCTTTAACTTTAGACAGCATTTTCAAGAAATAATTTAAGGGAGTAAATGCATTAAGTATCAATTACTCTGGTGATAAAAATTCAAGTATAACCTACCAAATACTTGAGCAAGAATCAGCATCTTATCTCCAAGTTAACCATCATCCAAAGACTTGGAATATGCTGCTGAACTGCACAGGGCTTATACACAGTCCAGGTTCCACAAAAGAAATCCCATTCGAACCCCAAGTTTTCTGGGAGGCTGATGAAGATATGAGACCTCCATCCCCAGTTCTAAGCCATAGTCAGGATTAGCACAGCACGGAGATCAGTTCCAAAGGGTGTTCCTTGGATCACGCACCCTTAAGGCTTAGAAGCACAGAGGAATGGTTTCCAAGGGGGTTCTGGGACTACTTGTCCCCAAGACAGTGACACAGAAAACATGTGTTTCATTGTTAAATAATTTGGGGAAACGTGCTTTCTGAATTCCTCTACTGGCAATGTGCAAAGTTTATTTGCATATAAATGGCATGCAGAGCACTGCTAAAAACAAACATGCTCAACTCTATTTCAGACAGTGTTTAACCCGACATTTACCCAAAGAAACCTTCTTTTCAAATACAGTTTCTCTATCCCAGCAAAGCTAGGTGTTAGTCACTTGGCTGTGTCTGACTCTTTGTGATCCCATGGATTATAGGCCACCAGGCTTCTCTGTCCATGGAATGCTCCTGGCAAGAATACTGGCGTAGGGGGACATTTCCTTTCCTGACCCAGGGATCGAACCTGGGTCTCCCACACTGCAGGCAGATTCTTTACCATCTGAGCCACTAGGCAAATGTGCCACAAGGAAAACATGTGCTCAAAGCCTGTTTTTCAAGGAAAGAAATAAATTTCTCTATGCATCACCTTGTATCCTTACTGCTCCTCCAGTTACGCTCAAAATTACGCTTCTGCTCAGCTTGTCTTGCCCAGTGTACTAAATCCAAGGCACGTTTTTGATCCAGTTTGACTTTTTAGCACTCTCAGCAACATGTAGCAGACATACCTATTGCTTCCTTTACACAACTTTCATTATCTTGGCTTCTCCTCGTATCCCCTTATGTCTTCCCCTCGTATCCCCTTATGTCTTCCCCAGCGGTCTTCTTATAACAAGTCTTCTTTCTAGCCTGGAAACACCAGGAGTGGGGCTTAGACCAGAAGCAGCATCCCCACAGAGGGGGCTGTCAGAAATGCAGATGCTCAGCCCTCATGTCAGACCCACTGCGTCAGATGTCTTGGGTAGAGCCTGGATACTTGGTGACAAGCCCTCCAGGCGGTCCTGACACCAGTTTTGAGAGCTACTCCTCTACCCCTTAACTATCCTGGTTCTTCAGGGGGCTGACCAATGGCCCTTTTCTCCTGGATTCAAATACCATCAACACATTAGTGCCCAGGGTAACACTTATTGTATGGTGGGTACTCTGTAAATATTGGGTGACGAAACACACACATGATTCCTAGTCTGCATCTCCAAATGTTTTGTCTGGATAGCCACCTCCAAATATTTTGTCTGGATAGCCACATTCAATGGTCTTTTGGTCTCTCAGACTCACCATTTACAAATCTGCCCTCTCTCTCTTCCTTCCCTGACTCAACAACAATAATTAATGTGAAATACGATCACTAAGCTCCGAGCCCCACGTGAGTTCTCTCAGTCCTGTTCACCGCCTGTGGTGTGTCTGTGATCAGTGCAGCGGCATAGATAAGGTCTCTTGAGGATCAGAGTCAACCTCACCAAGATCACAGGCTCAGGAAGGGTGAACTCCCACAGACGCTCAAGGATCTTTGATCCAACAATCTGAGCCACACTGCCATCCACGGCACACCAGCCTTATAACATCTCTTATACCACTTTTGTCCCAAATCTACAAAACATTCTAGATGTCCCTTCTGCCTAGGTTTTTACCTCCAGTCAATCCAAACACTAGTACTCGCTTATTCTTCTCTAAACCCACTTTTGTAACTGTACCCCAGAACTCCAGGATCTCTCCCTGGAATCTGACAAAATCCTCCCTGTCAGATCCCCTACCCCTAACCCCTGCACCACTGCCCAGATACTGGCCTACTGACCTGCCTAGGGACTCTGGGATGTGTTCAATCGCATGGCAAGCTTCCTCACACACAAAGAGGGCCAAAATACCCTCCTTCCTCTCATCCCTGAGAACACTATCGACCTTGTCACAGCCCATAAAATCAGGTCTTGAGACTTCTCGTGAGCTTTCTGTCCCCCTTCATCATTTACCACTCTCCTCTTCCAACTCTACCCACTGGCTGCACCAGGCTCCTTTCAGGTCTTTGAAAAAGTGAAAGTCACTCAGTCGTGTCTGACTCTCTGTGACCCCATGGACTGTAGCCCTCCAGGCTCTTCTGTCCATGAGATTCTCCAGGCAAGAATACTGGAGTGGGTTGCCATTTCCTTCTCCAGGGGATCTTCCCGACCCAGGGATCAAACCCAGGTCTTCCATACTGCAGGTGGACTCTTTACTGACAGCCCCCAGGGAAGCTCCTTTCAAATCTTTAAACACAGTTCTTTCTGCTAAGTCCCTTCAGTTGTGTCTGACTCTGTGCGACCCCAGAGACGGCAGCCCACCAGGCTCCCCCGTCCCTGGGATTCTCTAGGCAAGAACACTGGAGTGGGTTGCCATTTCCTTCTCCAATGCATGAAAGTAAAGTCGCTCAGCCGTGTCCGACTCTTGGTGACCCCATGGACTGTAGCTCACCAGGCTCCTCCATCCATGGGGTTTTCCAGGCAAGGGTACTGGAGTGGGGTGCCACTGCCTTCTCCACAGTGCTTTCTAGGATTCTGAAATTCTAGAAAGAATTTCAAACTTATTCTCAACTACCATCTCCCCCTCCCTCCACCTGGCGCCTCTCACACTCAGGTGTCCATGGCCTCCTCTCTGCCTAGATTAGACCCTCATTCAATAGGCTGTCCCTACACTCACTCCTTCAGTATAACTTTGTGTTGAGATGTATGTATTCTTTGAGAGGGACTGAGGGCTTCCTTCTATATGTTAGGACTCAGCTCAATGCCTCAAGCAGAGTAAGGGGAAGAAAAAAGTCACCAGAACATTCACTGTCCAGTGCAGACAAGGATGCCAAGCAGTTAAAACACCAAGCCTTAAGTGCTTCAACAGGTGAAATACAACTGTGGTAAAAGAGTCCTGAGAGTATCTGCAACAGAAAACCTAACTCAAAGGTAAGAATAGATGCTAACCAAATTCATATGAAAAGTCTGACAAGAGGCAGCTTTGGTTGGTGCAACTGCTCAGAGATGCTCTCAAGGATCCAGGCTCTAGCAAGGTCTATGATTTACCATCGTTACGATGTGGGGCTGTTCCCCATTCTTGCAGGCTCACAAAAAGAGGACAGCTGCTTCTCCAGCTTTCAAGCGGGAGGAAGGAAAGAAGGGCAAAGGATAAGATGTTTGCCAGCTCAAACTCTTTTTTCTTTTAATTGAAAAAAAGAAGCTTGTCCAAAAGCCCCAACCCAGTCATCTCTCCCAGTGGTCCAGTGGCCATAATTATGCCACTTGGGTCCCCAGATAGCAGGGGGCTGCGGGCAGAGGCGGGCCCGCCTGTCATGGCTGCATACCATCACCATCAGCACTGCGGCGTGAAGATGGGCCGAGTGAGAGCAGATACGGCCAGAGGCGCAGAGCAAGCAGAGAGGCGCTCACATTGTGCAGAGCCCAGCCTCAGACAACGAGAGAGAGAAGAAGAGACACAACTGGATTTGTATTTTAGAACACTCAGTTGCACTACCATTCTAGTCACATCAGAAACTACCAAAATGGCAACTGCCAAGGGCCCAGGGTTAGGAAGAGATAGCTTTTCACACTACCAGTGGTGGAATGAATAAATCACAGGGTCACCGTTCTTTAAGTCAGTACTATGATAGAGGCTTCAGTTAAAATTTTTAAAAAAATAGTAGTAAAGGGAAATATGGCTTAAGAAAACTGACTAACTGAAGCCAGGAAAGAATAAGACTTGACTCCAAAAGTACGGAAAGCAATGCAAACTGGAGCGGGGTACCCGCTGTATGCCAGGCGCTTTCACCCAGTTTGGGAGCCACAGGGCACCTTGCAGACCTCCGACAACGAGGACCGTCGCAGGGCCGGGCCCCCGCGCCAGGTGGAGCTTTCCTTAGACGGCACGGGAGTCTGAGCGCTTCCCCAGCCTTCCTCCCTCTGTCCTTCCCAAGGGTCAGCCTTGCCTCCTGGCAGTCTCTGCCCTCTTGGTTTTCCCAGGCTCCCACGCTGTCTGTCACAGGCATCTCTTCCAACACTTTTGCATGTTTAGTGTCATCCTGACGTCTGCTTCTCAGAAGGCTCAGAAGAACACACACGAGGCATCATCTAATCCTCAGACAGTCCTGGGAGGCCAGTGCCGTCTGCACTTCAGACAGGAGGAAAGGCAAAGAACTTGCTCACCCACAGGCCGGAGTTTGCTTAGCAAGGGCCAGGGAAAAGCACCCAACTGCTTTCATTATTTTTTTTTAAGTAACACTGGTTTTTCTCCACTGTAAGGAAAAAAGACAGAGTCCCCCAAGACACACATGGAAACCGAAGCCAGCTTCACAATCAGACTGCAACTGCACCCTGGGGAAGCAGTGACAGGGCAGTACCATCCCCGCAGCGACAGTCTTCTTCCGGGACTTGTGACTTTGGTACCAGAGAGCCTGTAAAACGTGTCACCTCCCGAAAACCAACTGGCACTGTGGCAGTTAAATGTTTGATCTTTCCAGTTAATCTGGAAAGCTCCTTGTAAAACGGATGGCTCCTCCATTTTACCAGACACAAAACATAGATGTTTCTCAAAATAGGCTCCCTTGACTGGCACTGATCTGAAAATTCACCAGAAACACAATGTCTTCCACTTAAGGATCAAGGTTCTGAACAGAGATTTACTGGAAAATTCTCTCATCTGTAGAGTTGCATTGTTAACATTTTATTAGTATATTGACTTTTTATCCCCAAGTGTTTGTCATTATTGGTGATGTTCATGGTTACTAAATCCAATGCAATTTTTCCTCTTTATTTTTCTCTTGTTTACAAGCAAACTCAGCTTGGAGAAGGATCAGAAGAATCTGAACTTTTACCTCCAGCCCAGGGCTCAGTCACAGGGCAAATCCCTCTGGTCAACAAGGGCATTTCTGGGTCTCAGTGAACCCTTCTGAAATGTCTGATTACATCACCTGTCCAGAATGTCTGAAGGATTTTAAACAAAGACAAAGCATATATAGTTTTGTGTGTGTGTGTATGTGAGTGTGCGCATGTGTGTACTCGGTCACTCAGTTGTGTCTGACTCTTTGCAACCCCATGGACTGTAGCCCACCAGGCTCCTCTGTCCATGGGATTCTCCAGGCAAGAATACTGGAGGGGGTTGCCATTTCCTCCTCCAGGGGATCTTCCTGACCCAGGGATCAAACCTGCATCTCTTGTGTCTCTTGCATTGGCCAGCAGATTCTTTACCACTGAACCACCTGGGAAGCCCATATATACAGCTGACCCTGGAACAAATCAGGGATGAAAGAGTCCACCCAGACTCAGTTAAGAATGCCAGTTTATATGGCATGTCAAATCATTCATCTACACAGAACACCAAGTTTTTGAGAGAAGCTCTGGTCATTGGACCAAGGGTCATTCCTGCAACCTACTCCACATAGAATTTTGTCTTAATATGTTTTCATGTTTGTGGTTTCACGCTACTTCTCCATCACAGTGCATGATTTTCATTTTTATTTCCTATGGTCCAAAGGCTGTCCTACTATGAGAAATAAAAATTCTTTTTGATTGAATTATCATTATGGTTATATCCTATTTTTAATTAAATATTAAAATTCTTCTAGCTATTATACATATGGAGAAACTGTATTAAAACTTTTATTTTAATGAGATGGAGATTTTTAGTCAACCTTGGAAGCATCTCAAATAGTTTTTCTGAGACTTATCAAATGACTATGAATTATGCATCTTACTCCTTTGTTTAGGGGTACCTCATTTTTATCCATATACTTTGAAAGCTTTGAAAAATGTAAGTGTTAACTGAAAAACACCTTTTCTAATATAGAGATTATAAAGTAGTTTGATCTTATCATGTGCTTTGTATTTGTGCTAAAACCTTGAAACCACAGATTTAGTGCATATAATGTATGTAAACTATCCACTATATAACAAGGCTGGCAAAGTCACTGTCAAACCCGTCAGCCAAATAAGACTGATTTCTTCATTTTTCATTTCAAACAATGTGTCAAGAAACATCTCTCACATGACAATAACCTTCTATTTCTGAGAGAGAGGCGGCCAGGCAGGCGGGTGAGTTCAGTCTTCTTGGACATGCTGGGAGATGAAAATGGGACGCAGTAGAACTGTCTCATCATTCTCATTTGACTCTAAATTCTATTTTAATTCAGACATTCTCAACACAAACCCATTTACCTATTTCTATCATCTCAGATTGTCAACAGATTATGTTGAAATCTCAAAGCTCTACCAACAAGTCTTGGAAGACTCAGGAGGGTAGGATGTGTTCCTTCCTTTTGCAAAGCAGGAAAAAGTAGGAAAGAACTGGTTTCAACTAAGGGTAGATGTGAGGTTAGAAAGCAATTCCCTGGAAACTCATCCTCTTTCTGCTCCATTCATTCACTTTCTCGAGAGGGTTTACAGATTAGGTAGAGAGACACAGCCCACACATAAAACCTAACAAAAAGACAGAGATGTGCTGTGGAAGCAGGGCCCATAGTCTCTGGGGAGCAGCAAATCTGGTCAAATCCTTGATCTGTTACTTCCCTTGCAAGTTCCCAAGCAGAACTTTGGACACAGTAGGCAACCTTCTTGAGTCTGAGGAACAGTATCAGTCTCATAAAGACAGTCAGCAGGTGAGATGAAAGCACATGCATGAGCACTTGGCACCTAGAAGAGCAAATGTTCCACAGAGTATTGGCAGACGGACTGGTGAAGAGAGTGTGGCGCATGTGCACAATGGAATATTACTCTGCCATCAAAAGGCACAAATTGCGTCATCTGCAGCGATGTGAATGAAACTAGAGTCTGCCATACAGAGTGAAGTCCGTCAGAGAGAGGAAAACAAATGTCATATGTTAACACATATAAATGGAATCTAGAAAAATGGTACTGATGAAGCTATCTGCAGGGTAGGGATGGAGACACAGACGTAAAGAACAGGCTTATGGACACAGCGGGGAAGGGGTGGGCAGGATAAACCGGGAGATTCGGATTGACATAAACGCCAGCATGCGTCAAGCAGAGAGCTAGCAGAGCCTGGCTGTAGGGCACACGGAGTTCAGTGCACTGCTGTGTGATGCCTGAGATGCGGGGTGTGGAGGCAGGCTTGCAATGGAGGGGATACATGTATACTTTAGCTGACCCGCTTTGTGGAACAGAAGCTAACACAACATTGTAAAGCGATTATACTCCACTGTAGAAACTCAAAATAAAAATTTCACAAAGACAGTTAGCAGGTGAGATGATTATATATAGATAGATACTATATGTAAACACTTAGCACCTGGTATAGTAAATGCTCAACAAAATACCACTTATGTACATATAAATGCCTTATGAGTGCATGATTAACAGTACTTCTAAAGAAGTAGAAAACAGGAGAGGAATTGCTTCCTCCTCCTGACAGTCAGAAGAGGGTCCCCAAAGGAGAGCGGTTCAGGCATCACCAGAAGATGCAGGGACAGCAGGAGGAGGGGACAGCAATGCGGGGCCAGTGTTTGACATCTACGTCAGGTCTTCAGAACTGGTTACCACAGGCTTTGGTGACATGATGCTTTTTTTTTTTTTAAATTTCCATAACTGTGGATTTTGTTCTCATTCTGTTATTGTTCTTTCAGATAGGCAAGTGAGTGAGTGAAAGTCACTCACTCATGTCCAGCTCTTTGAGACCCCACGGGCTATACAGTCCATGGATTCTCCAGGCCAGAATCCTGGAGTGAGTGGGTAGCCTTTCCCTTCTCCAGGGCATCTTCCCCACCCAGGGATCAAAACCCCTGCATTGCAGGTGGATTCTTTACCCACTGCACTACCTGGGAGGCCAGATACAGGCTCCATGATAATGCACTATTTCCCTATTCTTTTCATTTCCTTTGAAGATATTCTCAGTTCAGTTGGTTTGTGTCCACCCATCATATGCTCCTGGGCTCATGTAATGTTCCATCACACATAGGCAACTCTCATTCCCAGCTTCCCAGGAGAGGGCACGGCCCTTGAGAGTGGTCTGCCGCTGACAGTGGCAGCCACAGGGAGATCCTCTTCTTCCCTTTTTCATGCCGTCTGCCATCTATCCACACCAAGATTTTTATCAACTTACACTGAATCTTTTCCCTAACTAAGATATTTGTTGTTTGTTCACTGAGTCGTGACAGACTCTTTTGCAACTCCGTGGACTGTAGCCCACCAGGCTCCTCTGTCAATGGGATTCTCCAGGCAAGAATACTGGAGTGGGCTGCCATTTCTTTCTCCAGGGGAATCTTCCCCACCCAGGGATCAAACCCCCGTTTCTTACTTTGCAGGCAGATTCTTTACCATTGAGCCACCAGGGAAGCCCAACTAAGACATTTAACAGAACATAAATTCCTACTGGTAGAGGGAAGAAAGCAAAAGATAAAATAAGTATTTTAAGTCTTGGATTATGTGAAATCTATCATGTTCCAATACTGGATAATTGAACCTTGTACATATGTATTCCAAATTATGTAAATAGGTCATTATTTAAAGACTCAAGCTATGTTATGTATTGCCTTGCATTCCTTCTGTTATAAGCATCCAACTTTCCCCTATAATTTTATTGCCCCGTCACTGTCACAGTGTGACTGTTCAAACTGCATGTGCAACTTCACTCAAATTAGACCCACTTAGCAACATTGTTAAGAACTGAAATTGTGCTGAAATGCACTTACATCAGCCCTCTCATCCCGTCTTTAGAGAAACAGGCAAACAACTGTATTGTGCCAATTTTCAAAAAACATTTTTTAAAGCAAGCTTTGGCAAATTAGATAATTATTAAGCAAAACAATGCGGGGCTCAACATGATGCATTAACAGCTTCTAATGTTATTGAACGGAACGACAAGAGAGGCACTTTGTTCTTACTTACTTGGCAGACAATTATTCTTTGCTCCAGCAATGCTTCATGTGCGTGCTTCCAAGGAAGACTCATGAATGCAAAGGTTCATTAAGGGAATGAGAGAATCGATTGTAAAATGGAAAAGGCCGGGTGAGGTCATATTTCAAAGAGATGAATATGGTACACTCCATTATGTTGTAATCAGCCCCTCTCTTTCATGCCACAAACTGTCAGAGTTTATCCTAATTTTTAAAAAAGGAAAAACAATTCCTGCAGCCTTTGGACCACCTTCATCCTAAAGCCAGGGAAAGAGTCATTCACGCTGCAGGCATTTTCCATTTCCCGTGGTCTTTGGAGTCCACCAAACCAATGTGCCTGACCATTTTTCTCCTTAATAAGAAAAACATTCAAATGCTACTATTATTGCTGCCCTGGCAAACCACACTTAATAGATGGTACTTGCCCTGTACATGACACTTACAACATCAATCAAGACTGAATTTTATTTCAATTTATTATGGTTGCTGTCCAAATGAAAAAATGCTTATATCGTAAAAATGTCTTGCAATATAAATGTGCTAATGATGTAATCACAGATTTCAGACCAAAAAAAAAAAAAATCCTGATTTGGGTTAAACATTTGCACATCCTCCCTCCTAAATTTTTCATTGAAGTTAAACATAACAAAATAATGGAACCATTAAGAGGTGATGTTGGTACGAAGCAGAAGTCACATGTTAAATATTTTATGTCTTTATGAGGGAGCTTTATTATATTTTCCTTCTTTAAGAAGGGAATTCATACTTCCAAATGATCTGCGATAAATGACTTTAATTTCACTTTCATTTAAGGCTCATCTGCAATTTTTTTTTTTTACCCCTTGAAACGACCATTTATCAGGGAGCAACACTACCCAGCCTATTAGCCTGGAATTTATCCCTGGCCACAGCTGTTGGCCACGGGAAGCTCCTCTGGGTCCTACTTGGGTCCTACTAGGCTCCTGTCCCAGTGAGGAGGGAGAGGCAGATGTCAAGTGATGCTTCTCACCAATGGCAAAGAAAACCATTCAGCGTTCTCCCTCTCACATGCCAGGGACTGTATCTTCTACAAACAGCCGAGCAGATGTCTCAACAGGCTACATCTGGGAAATAAAGTACGTGTTCTGGACTGCAAAATCTCCTCCTTCAGTGGTTCTCAACCCTAAGCTCCTGGAAAGCCTGTTACTCTTTCTGTTCCAGAGGTAAAGCCAACTTCATGGACCTTGGTGCTCTGGCTCGGCACAGGGCTCTTGTTTGGTGTAAGGCTCTGCTGTTTTTGTCTTGAAATTTTAAACAGCTTTTGAACTGGGGGTTCTATATTTTCATTTTTCAATGACTCCTACAAAATT
>SJYF01000263.1:4267247-4279564 GCA_006410515.1 Procapra przewalskii | reverse complement strand
AGTCAGACGAAGGTTATACAAGAAATGCATACATTATATCCTTAATAAAGTGAGGAATATTCAAAGAAGTTTTTCTCTGAAATAAGGGAAGGTCTGAACCAAGAAAGGAAACGGGTATAAGGAATGGGGTACAGGGCAATGATACAAAATAAACAGCACTAAGGCACCCACTTGAGTGCTCTCGCCTGGAAAACCCCACGGACGGAGGAGCCTGGTGGGCCGCAGTCCATGGGGTCGCTAAGAGTCGGACATGACTGAGCGACTTCACTTTCACTTTTCACTGTCATGCATTGGAGAAGGAACTGGCAACCCACTCCAGTGTTCTTGCCTGGAGAATCCCAGGGATGGGGGAGCCTCGTCGGCTGCCATCTATGGGGTCGCAGAGTTGGCCACGACTGAAGTGACTTAGCAGCAGCAGAAGGCAAATCTTGGTAAAGTCAACAGTCTTCAAAGACAAAACAAAAAATAGATAGGCAACCACAGGGATGAATAAAAAGCCAAATATATCCTGGGTTGTAAACTGAATACTGCAGTGATGAACATTCTCCCTGAACCAAAATTATGTAATGCAAATTTGATTCAGATTTTCAAATGAAGAAAAAAATAGTCAGGTGTGAATAGCCAGGAGAAAGCTGAAACCAACAAAGAGTAATCAGAGAAACTGAGACTTTCAATTATTAACATATTATTATGAAGTTCTAGAAATTAATGGCTTTTCCTGCTGGCTCAGACAGCAAAGAATCTGCCTGCAATGCAGAAGACATGGGTTCGATCCTTGGGTTGGGAAGAGTCTCTGGAGAAGGAAATGGCTACCCACTCCAGTATTCTTGCCAGGAGAATTCCATGGATAGAGGAGCCTGGAGTGCTACAGTTCATAGTGTCAAAAAGAGTTGGACATGACTGAGTGACTAGCAATAGAATGGGAAAAACTAGAGACCTCTTCAAGAAAATTAGAGATACCAAGGGAATATTTCATGCAAAGATGGGCACAATAAAGGACAGAAATGGTATGGACCTGACAGAAGCAGAAGATATTAAGAAAAGATGGCACGAATACATAGAACTATATACAAAAAAGATCTTCATGACCCAGATGATGATAGTGTGATCACTCACCTAAAGTCAGACATCCTGGAATGCAAAGTCAAGTGGGCCTTAGGAACCATCACTATGAGCAGCAGTAGGAGCTGATGGAATTCCAGTTGAGCTATTTCAAATCCTAAAAGATGATGGATGATGTAAACGTGCTGCACTCCATATGCCAGCAAATTTGGAAAATTCAGCAGTGACCACAGGACTGGAAAAGGTCAATTTTCATTCCAACCCCAAAGGCAATGTCAAAGAATGTTCAAACTACAACACAATTGCACTCATCTCTCATGCTAGCAAAGTAATGCTCAAAGTTCTCCAAGCCAGGCTTCAACAGTACATGAACTGTGAACTTCCAGATGTTCAAGTTGGATTTAGAAAAGACAGAGGAACCAGAGATCAAACTGCCAACATCCGCTGGATCATTGAAAAAGCAAGAGAGTTCAAAGAAAAACATCTACTTCTGCTTTATTGACTATGCCAAAGCCTTTGTGTGGATTATAACAAACTGGGGAAAATTCTTCAAGAAATGGGGATACCAGAGCATCTCACCTACCTTCTGAGAAATCTGTATTCTCAGGAGAAGAAGCAACAGTTAGAACTGGAAATGGAACAACAGACTGGTTCTAAATTGGGAAAGGAGTAAATAAGTGATGTATATTGTCACCTTGCTTATTTAACTTTTATGCAGAGCACATTATATGAAATGCTGGATTGAATGAAGCACAAGCTGGAATCAAGATTGCCGGGAGAAATATCAATAACCTCAGATATGCAGATGACACCACCCTTACGGCAGAAAGCAAAGAAGAACTAAAGAGCCTCTTGATGAAAGTGAAAGAGGGGAGTGAAAAAGTTGGCTTAAAGCTCAACATTCAGAAAACTAAGATTATGGCAACCGGTCTCATCACTTCATGCAAATAGATGGGGAAACAACGGAAACAGTGACAGACATTCTTTTGGGGGGCTCCAAAATCACTGCAGATGGTGACTGCAGCCATGAAATTAAAAGATGCTTGCTCCTTTGAAGAAAAGCTATGACCAACCTAGAAAGCTTATTAAAAAGCAGAGATATTACTTTGTCAACAAAGGTCCATCTAGTTAAGGCTATGTGTTTGCCAGTAGTCATGTTCAGATGTGAGAGTTGGACTATAAAAAAAGCTGAGTGCTGAAGAATTGATGCTTTTGAACTGTGGTGTTGCAGAAGACTCTTGAGAGTCCCTTGGACTGCAAGGAGATCCAACCAGTCCATCTTAAAGGAGATCAGTCCTGAGTGTTCATTGGAAGGACTCATGCTAAAGCTGAAATTCCAATCCTTTGGCCACCTGATGTGAAGAACTGACTCATTGAAAAGACCCTGATGCTGGGAAAGACTGAAGGCAGGAAGAGAAGGGGAAAACAGGATGAGATGGTTGGACGGCATCACTGACTTGATGGACAAGAGCAAGCTCTGAGAGTTGGTGATAGACAAGGAAGCCTGCAGTGCTGTAGTCCATGGGGTCACAAGGAGTCAGACATGACTGAGCAGCTGAACCGAACACACACACACAGACACAAACACAGAGTAATTAATCAAACAATAGACACACCAAGGAACCAAACAGAGAAACTAGAAACAGACACAACCCTCAATTGCTACAGGACGTTTTAAAATTAAGATATTTTAGAGAACCAGATGGCAGAGGAGTAGCTGGTCGTGGAGTCCGTCTCTCTCCATAGATACATCAGGAATACATCCTCTGACACAAAAAGTGCAAGCAGAGCACGAGCTGAGAGCAGACAGGAGTGCCTGACCAGCGGAAAAGAACATACAGAGCCCCAAAGCTCTGCAGGACGAAGGGACTTGGGGGAGAAACAGGAGTGTTAGTAGGACTGGACCTGCCCTCGGCGGTAGGGGAACTGAAGCAGGGGTCTGATCCCCACACTGGGGCAACTGTCTGAGTCAGAGGAGAAACATTTGAGGCTGAGAGTGAAACAGGTGATCTGCGGCGGCCTAAATGGAATGAGAATTGGCCAGTCCTTGCGCAGCCATACATACCCCAGAGAGGGACGCAGTTCCCCTGAAAGATGTAGCAGCTGGGAGCTGGGGTTTAGGGACTGTGGAGCAATCCCAGGGCAAGGGCTGCTGTTGACTGCGGAGAGATGGACTGAGGGGATGTGAGGGAGGAGACTGTGGTGGGAAATGCCTGTGAGCAAAGCCTGGCAGCCACGGAAGCAAGGCGATACGGCTGAGTCACACATAGGGGCTGGGGCCCTCAGCATGCTTCTCTCTCCCCACACGCCAGCATTGGCCGCTGAACACCAGAGAGGCTGGCCCATCAGATGCTGGAGGCACTGAATTACAGGGCAGGACCCACCCACGTGCTCCTTTAAGTACCTGAGCTACGAGTGGAACCCCAGCCGGGGGGGCCTTCTCTCTGCCTGATCCGCCGGACTAGAGAGAAGGACCCCAGGCAAGGGAGGCCTCTAAGTGCCCGAACAGGCAGAGCTACGGAGAAGACTGGCCAAAGAGGCCTTCTGATCGCCAGCTACATGAGGCTCGGAAAAACACTGCTGCTGCTGCTGCTACTAAGTCGCGGCGGTCGTGTCTGACTCTGTGCGACCCCACAGACGGCAGCCCACCAGGCTCCGCCATCCCTGGGATTCTCCAGGCGAGAGCACTGGAGTGGGTGCCATTTCCTCCTCCAGTGCATGAAAGCGAAACATGAAAGTGAAGTCGCTCGTCGTGTCAGACTCCCAGCGACCCCAAGGACTGCAGCCCACCAGGCTCCTCCATCCATGGGATTTTCCAGGCGAGAGTACTGGAGTGGGGGGCCATTGCCTTCTCTGCAAAAAAAGACTGAGAGGGCCATAACTGCCGGCGCTGAGGCAGTCCACGTTCCCGCACACTTGAGGCCACCAGGGTCCCTGTAAGCCAAGCAGCTGCGCCAGCTTCACCAGCTTCACGCTCAACCCTCACTGGGGCAGAGCTGCCGCGGCAATAAGTCTTGCGTCTGTGTGCGCAGGTGGTGTCCAGCTCTGTGCGCCCCCGCAGGCTGTGGCCTGCCAGGCTTCTCTGTCAGAGAAGGGCTTCTCCAGGCAAGAATGCTGGAGCGTACTGGCCGATACTGGTTGCCATACCCTCTAGAGCACAGTATTTCCTGCTGCCCTGGCTGCCAACCCCCGTGAGTACCTGGTGCTGCCAGAACCCCTGCGACCCAAGCAGCTGCTCCACCTCCACCCCCGGCCCTCCCTGGGCACGCCCAAGTCCTCCAGGGCAGCGGCAGGAGCAAACCCCAGTGGACGACCCACATGCAGAGATGGAAAGAAAAACCACAATAGTGACCCAGGGGCAGCGTGGCTAAGGGAGAAGACCCAAAACCTTCCCACCAGCTAGCTGTACAAGCTGCAGATTAAATCCACAGGATCAGCTAGCCAGCCTGTTCTATGGAAAGTGTAAAAGGTCACTGAGAGCTCCCACAAAAGAATATGCACTAGTTCTGATAGCTGTGGACACCGGAGGCGAGAACACACAGGAGGAGGACCAGATTCGGATCTGAGCTGCGCCCGCCGCAGATCCAGACAGCAGCGCAGCGCTGCAGGGCACCCTAGGGAGAAGCGGTGGACGGACTCCCAGCGGGGGAAGGGCTCAAACCGCAGGGACTCAAGAAAAACGCTGATCATCCTTGTGTTTGACTTGTTCTGTAGATTCTTTTGGTTTTTTTCTCTTTTTTCCTCCCCCGCCACCAGCCCCCTCGTTGTAGTTGTCAATTTTACTGGCACTATGAAATCTAATTAAGCTTTTGAGCTTTTTTTTTACCTCAGTCACATTTTTTATTGTTGTTATAAACCTCTGCCTCTATGTTAGGCTTTGCAGTTTGGTGGAGTTTCCCTTTTTTCTTTTCTCTTTTTAAAATTTTTAAACCTGTTATATTTTTTTCTACATTTTTTCCTTGGTTTGCTTTTCCTACTATTCTTTTTCCCCTTGCAATTAATGTTTAATGTATATAAACCTTCTTTATCTACCTCTATTTAACTTTACATATCTATTCTTTCTCTCCTTTCTTTCTTTCCCTTCCTCCCAACACATTTGTTAGTTTTATTTTCATTGCTTTAGTCCCCAGTTGGCACCTTGTTTGAGCTTTGTTTTCCAGTCTGTGCTTTAGCTAGTTTTGTTCTGGTAGATGTAATTTTTGGCTTCCTTTGTTCGTTGCGTCAATCTACTGTATTTTTGTTGGGCTGTTTTGACTTTGCTCATGTGTGTGTGTGTGTGTGTGTGTGTGTGTGTGTGTGTGGATTCCATTATTTTACTCAGCATTTGCCTGCTTTTCTAACTGCCATTTGTCTGGGGCTCATCTTTGGCTTCTCACTTCTGGATATCTGTTTTAATCTCACTTAATGCCATAACAAGCCATTTGTGGAATCCTCATTCCTGACCAGAGACCAAGCCCTGAGCCCTTGGGGTGGGAGCGCTGACTCCAAGACCCTCGACTACCAGAGAACTAACCCTAGGGAGCATCAGATAGTGAGAATGCACACAGAGGAAACCAGTGGACACAAACACTGACTACCCAGCATCACCAGCCACCAGCAGCACTGTGCAGGGCGCCTCATCTAAACAGCAAACAAAGCAAAAAGAGAAACCCAACCATCAGCAGACAGGATTACCACCGCACTCAGCCTTGCCTGTCAGAGGAAAAACAAACAAACAAAAACTCAGCACAAATCTCACCTTATATGAAGCTCACACAAACACTGGACCAACCTTAGGAGGGCGGCAACCAAAAGGAAGAAAGAATTCAACCGTGACGCCTGGGAAAAGGAGACCTCAAACACAGTAAGTTACAAAAATAACAATGAGAAGGCAGAGAAATACTACACAGATGGAGGAGCAAACTAGAAACACAGAAGTCCAAATAGATGAGGAGGGAATAGGCAGCTACCTGAAGAAGAATTCAGAATAATGTAGTGAAGATAATCAGAAACCTTGAAGACAAAACGGAGAAAATGCAAGAATCAATTAACAAAACCCTAGAAAAACTAGAGAATAAACATGGAGACAAACAACACAATTACTGAAATTAAAAATAGAAGTAATCAATAGCAGACTATCTGAAGCAGAAGAACTAATCAGTGAGCTGGAAGATAAAGTGGTAGAAATAATTTCTGAAGAGCAGAATAAAATAAAAAGAATGGAAAAAACTGGGGATAGTCTCAGAGACTTCTGGGGCAACATCAAATGCACCAACATTCAAATTATAGGGGTCCCAGAAGAAGAAGAGAAAAGGAAAGAGTATGAGAAAATTTTGGAAGAGATTATTGTTGAAAATTTCCAATTTCCCTGATATGGAAAAGGAAATAGTCAATCAAGTCCAAGAGGCACAAGGAGTCCCACACAGGATAAACCCATGGAGAAACACACCAAGACACACTATTCAAATTAACAAAGACTAAACACAAAGAAGGAATATTAAAAGCAGCAAGGGAGAAGCAACAAGAAGCCTACTAGGGAAACCCCATCTGCTTAACAGCTGATCTTTCAGCAGAAACTCGGCAGGCCAGACAGGAATGGCAGGATATACTTAAAGTACTGAAAGGGAAAAATCTACAACCAAGATTACTGTACCTGGCAAGGATCTCATTCAAAATTGATGGAGAAATAAACTTTTCAGAAAGGCAGAAGTTAAGGGAATTCATTACCACCAAACCAGCTTTACAACAGATGTTAAAGGGACTTATATAGTCAAGAAATACAAGAGAATAAAAAAGATCTACAAAATCAACCCCAAACAAAAAAATGGCAACCAAAAGGAATATATATAATTACTTTAAATATAAATGGATTAAATGCTCCAACCAAAAGACACTGACTGGCTGAATAGATACAAAAACAAGACCCATAAATATGCTGTCTATAAGAAACCCACTTCAGACCTAAAGACACATATAGACTCAAAGTGAAAGAATGGAAAAATGTATTCTATGCAAATGGGAAGCAAAAGAAAGCTGGAGTAGCAATCCCCATATCAGACAAAATATATGTTAAGGCCTATAAATAGACTTAAATATAAATAAAGAAAATTACAAGAGATAATGAAGGACACTCCATAATGATCAAGGGATCAATCCAAGAGGAAGACACAGCAATTGTAAATATCTGTGCACCCAACATAGGAGCACCTTAGTACACAAGTCAAACACTAACAGACACAAAAGGGGAAATGGACAGTAACACAAAAGTAGGAGACTCTAACACCCTATTCACACCAGTGGACAGATCATCAAAACAGAAATTAATGATACATTACATGAGAAGGATCTCACTGATCCTTCAGGACATTCCATCCAAATGCAGAATACATCTTCTTCTCAAGTGCCTATGGAACATTCTCCAGGACAGGAACATTCTCCACTCTCCAACATTTGCCAAGCTCACATCTTGGGTCACAAATCAAACCTCAGTAAATTTAAGAAAACTGAAATTATATCAAGCATCTTCTCTGACCACAATACTGTGATATTAGATATCAATTACAAGGAAAAAAAACTGTAAGAAACACAAACACATGGATATTAAACAATGCGTTTCCTAATAACCAACAGGTTACTGAAGAAATCAAAAGGGAAATCAAAAAATTTCTAGAAAAAAATGACAATGAAAACACGACAACCCAAAACCTAGGATACAGTGAAAGCAGTTCTAAGAGAGACGTTTATAACAACACAATCCTACCTCGAGAAGCAAGACAAACATTGAAGAGACAACTTAACTTTACAGCTTAAAAAACTGGGAAAAGAAGAAGAACAACAACAAAAATTAGAAGAAGGAAAGAAATCATAAAGATCTGAACAGAAATAAATGAAAAAGAAATGAACAAAACAATAGTAAAGATCAATAAAACTAAATGCTGGTTCTTTGAGAAGATAAAATTGACAAACCTTTAGCTAGACTCATCAAGAAAAAAAGAGAAGAATCAAATCAACAAAATTAGAAATGAAAAAGGAGAGGTTACAACTGACAATGCAGAAATACAAAGGATTATAAGAGACTATTATGAACAATTATATGGCAATAAAATGGATAACCTGGAAGAAATGGACGGAGTCTTAGAACAGCTCAATCTTTCAAGATGGAACCAGGAAGAAACAGAAATTACGAACAAGCCATTTACAAGCACTGAAACTGAAGCTGCGATCAAAATCTCCCAGAAAAATGAAAATCCATGGCCAGATGGCTGCACAGGTGAAATCCATCAAACATTTAGAGACGAGCTAATGACTATCCTTCTAAAGCTCTTTCAAAAAATTGCAGAGCAAGGAACACTTCCAAACTCGTTCTATGAGGCCACCATCACCCTGATAGCAAAACCAGACAAAGACAACACAAAAAAGGAAAACTACAGGCCAATATTACTGATGAACATAGATGCAAAAATTCTCAACAAAATTTTAGCAAACAGATTTCAGCAACACATCAAAAAGCTCATACACCATGATCAAATTGGGTTTATTCCAGGGATACAAGGATTCTTCAATACATGGAAATCAATCAATGACATGGAAATCAATCAATATGATACATGATATTAACAAATTGAAAGATAAAAACCATGTGATAATCTCAATAGATTCAGAAAAAGCCTTTGACAAAATTCAGCCCCCATTTAGATTAAAACTCTTCCAAAAATGGGCATAGAGGGAACCTACCTCAACATAGTAAAGGTCATAGATGAGAAGCCTAAAGCAAACATTATTCTAAGTGGTGGAAAACTGAAAGCATTTCCCCTAAGATCAGGAATAAGACAAGGGTGTCCACTTTCACCAATATTATTCAACATAGTTCTGGAAGTCCTAGCTACAGCAATCAGAGGAAAAAAAGAAATAAAAGGAATCCAGATCGGAGAAGAAGTAAAGCTCCCACTGTTTGCAGATGACATGATACTGTACACAGAAAACCCTAAAGACAGTATCAAAAAATTAGTAGAGCTAATCAGTGAATTTAGCAAAGTTGCAGGATACAAAATCAATACCCAGAAATCACTTGTATTTCTATATACTAACAATGAAAAATCAGAAAGAGAAATTAAGGAATCAGTCCCATTCACTAACAAAAATAATAAAATATCTAGGAATAAACTTACCTAAGGAGACAAAAGAACCGTACACAGAAAATTATAAGACATTGATGAAAGAAATCAAAGACAGCATAAACAGATGGAGAGATATTACACTTCCTGGGTAGAAAGAATCAATATTGTGAAAGTGACTATACTATCAAGTGTAATCTACAGATTCAATGCAATCCCTATCAAATTACCAACGGCATTTTTCACAGAACTAGAACAAAAAATTTCACAATTCATATGGAAACACAAAAGATGCCAAATAGCCACAGCAGTCTTGAGAAAGAAGAATGGAGCTGGAGGAACCAACCTTCCTGACTTCAGACTATACTACAAAGCCACAGTCATCAAGACAGTATGGCACCAGCACAGAAACGGAAATGTAGCTCAACGGAACAAGACAGAAAACCCAGAAATGAACCCAGGCACCTGCGGGTACCTTATTTTTGACAAAGGAGGAGGCAAGAATAGACAGTATACAAGAGGCAACGACAGCCTCTTCCGTAAGCGGTGGTGGGAAAACTGGACAGCTACATGCAAAGGAATAAAATTAGGACAGTTCCTAACACCATACACAAAGATCAACTCAAAATGGATTAAAGACCAAATGTAAGACCAGAAACTATAAAACTCTTAGAGGAAAACACAGGCAGAACACGAGATGACATAAATCAAGGCAAGATCCTCTATGACCCTCCTCCTAGAGTAATGGAAACGAAAAGTAAGCAAGTGGGACCTGATTAAAATTAGACCCAGCGACTGAATCCAGGTCTCCTGCACCGCAGACAGATTCTTTATCAGCAGAGCCTCCAGGGAAGCCTTTTATAATGGCAAAGAAGCAATAAAATAAGTACTTCCATTCACCAGTGAGAGCAATGCAAATTTATCTACCTTATCTGGAAAGTATGTTATCAGTGTGAAAGAGGCTCCTTTTTTGACCCAGTGACCCAGCGGTTCCACTTCTCATCCTAAAGGAACAGTCAGTATAAACACAACTAGGATTATGTGTATTGTTTATGAAATGTCAGAAATATAAATATTTTATGCCCACAAAAAGGAATGGTTAGAATATTATGTAGACATCTTTTTTAAAAATCACAATTTCAAAGAATACTCAATGATGGGAAACATTCTTGCTTCGAGAATTTCTGATTTAAGTACGATTCTAATTTAGAAAAAGGAATACATTAACAAGTATGTGTACTTTTTAGAAAGCTGGAGTGTTTTGTGAGTGATTTGTCTTCTCCTTTATGCTTTTTCTCTATCTTCCAAATTTTTAACAGTTGGACATGTTATAATTATGTAATCAAAAAGAAATAAAGGTTAAATTCAACTCTCTAAGGATCATGAAGCATGATTTTAATTGGTTTAAGTAACTTTCGTATTTGTTCAAAAGCCGAGTGTTCTAAACTTGAAACTTTCTGTACTTTGTGCCCCTATTAAGATCTTTCTCTGACAAATCAAAATATTGCACACAAATGATAAAATCTTTCAGACTTATAAAACTGCCTAGGATCTTGAGAAAGAAGAATGGAACTGGAGGAAATCAACCTGCCTGGCTTCAGGCTCTACTACAAAGCCACAGTCATCGAGACAGTATGGTACTGGCACAAAGACAGAAATATAGATCAATGGAACAAAATAGCCCAGAGATAAATCCACACACCTATGGACACTTGATCTTCAACAAAGGAGGCAAAAATATACAATGGATTAAAGACAATCTCTTTAACAAGTGGTGTTGGGAAAACTGGTCAATCACTTGTAAAAGAATGAAACTAAATCACTTTATAAGACCATACACAAAAATAAACTCAAAATGGATTAAAGATCTAAATGTAAGACCAGAAACTATAAAACTCCTAGAGGAGAACATAGGCAAAACACTCTCCGACATAAATCACAGCAGGATCCTCTATGATCCACCTCCCAGAGTACTGGAAATAAAAGCAAAAATAAACAAATGGGATCCAATTAAAATTAAAAGCTTCTGCACAACAAAGGAAACTATAAGCAAGGTGAAAAAACAGCCTTTGGAATAGGAGAAAATAATAGCAAATGAAGCAACTGACAACCAACCAATCTCAAAAATATACAAGGAACTCCTGCAGCTCAATTCCAAAAAAATAAATGACCCAATTAAAAAAATGGGCCAAAGAACTAAATAGACATTTCTCCAAAGAAGACATACGGATGGCTAACAAACACATGAAAAGATGTTCAACATCACTCATTATCAGAGAAATGCAAATCAAGACCACAATGAGGTACCATTTCACACCAGACAGAATGGCTACAATCCAAAAGTCTACAAGCAATAAATGCTGGAGAGGGTGTGGAGAAAAGGGAGCCCTCTTACACTGTTAGTGGGAATGCAAACTAGTACAGCCACTATGGAGAAGTGTGGAGATTCCTTTAAAAACTGGAAATAGAACTGCCTTATGACCCAGCAATCCCACTGCTGGGCATACACACCGAGGAAACCAGAATTGAAAGAGACACGTGTACACCAGTGTTCATCACAGCACTGTTTATAATAGCCAGGACATGGAAGCAACCTAGATGTCCATCAGCAGACGAAGGGATAAGAAAGCTATGGTCCATATACACAATGGAGTATTACTAAGCCATTAAAAAGAATACATTTGAATCAGTTCTAATGAGGTGGATGAAACTGGAGCCTATTATACAGAGAGAAAAACACCAATACAGTACACTAACACATATATATGGAATTTAGAAAGATGGTAATAACCCTCTATGCGAGACAGCAAAAGAGACACAGATGTATAGAACGGACTTTTAGACTCTGTGGGAGAGGGAGAGGGTGGGATGATTTGGGAGAATGGCAGTGAAACATGTATGCTATCAGGTAAGAAATGAATCACCAGTCTATGTTCGAAACAGGATACAGGATGCTTGGGGCTGGTGCACGGGGATGATCCAGAGAGATGATGTGGGGTGGAAGGTGGGAGGGGGGTTCAGGATTGGGAGCTCATGTACACCTGTGGCTGATTCATGTCAATGTATGGCAAAACCAATACAGTACTGTAAAGCAAAATAAAGTAAAAATAAAAATTAAAAAAAAGAAAACCAAGTCACAAAGCAAAAAAAAAAAAAAAAAAA